>JBBBDQ010000322.1:2137500-2612500 GCA_037127315.1 Ascarosepion bandense | reverse complement strand
TTGCTTCGGGTTTGGCTCTAAGTAGGTATAATTGTAGTTCTTAGTCTCAGCCATGATACCATTTACTCAGAGGACTTATTTAGCCTTCAAAATTCAGTTTACGATAAAAAAAACTTATTTGATATCGATACCAGGAAATCAAAATTTGACTTACATCCATTCATTTTTCTTTCAGTCTACGGTTTCGTTTTAACTGGAAACAACTATTGCTTTTTAGTCTTTCGTGCCAACGTCCAATGAGTCTGAGCTCCAGGACCATGGATTAGTTTTAAAGCTTGCATTACACCCGAGCAACGCCGAGCTATACTGCTAGTTAATCATAACTTAAGAACTTTCTCTTTGTGGATGATATAGTCAACAATTCCTTTTAGATCAAATTAAACCAAGTGGATACGTTAAAGAATGACTATCGTAACTAGATGAGCAAGAATATCTACCCCTTTACAGCTATAATTTGTCGTAATTGTTTGATAAAATGTCATTCATCATCGCGTCCCACCACTGGGTAAAGAAGAAAGGTTAAAAGATTAACCACCCGAAAGACGTGCATATCTGAGTTATCAGCCTTTTATTTTGTTCATTTACCAAGCAGCAGCTTTGTGTGACTTTTAACATTGTTGTTTCCACGGCGGTGTACCGAGTACGTATCTTATTTATGGCACAGGTTTTATGACAGAAAAAATCTCGCTACAGATGGCTTCTTGGGAGAAAGCTAAAAAGAGCAAACAGAAAGAAAGGGTAATGGAAAAAAAAAACAGAAGAATAACCGATATTTTAATACAGAAATTTAAAAAATATATTAAAAAATATCATAGCATAAAACCCGGGATGATTAGATTGCTTACGCTTGGAGTGATTACAATTTATATGCGTTTGTTGGTAATTTTACTATCAATAGGCATTGTATTGTTGATATCTTTTTAATATAAAAATGTATTAGTGGTATGTTTAAAAATGTAATTTTATACTTTTATAGTGTTTTGTTTTTGTTTGGGGGTTCAGTATTTTTCCCATAGGTTGGAGCTTAAGTGGTGCTACCACTCCGTAAAAATGATTAGATTGCTTGGAGTGACTGATTGATAGATCTGTCTATTTAATGGCATTATTGGTAATTTAATGCCGAAATTTAATTTTCTTGAGAGCTTGAAAATAATAAACGATATAATATTCTGTTTTCACGGCTTAATATATGGTAGATACTCAGCTTTTGCGCATAGAGACATGTTTGTGCGGACATAATTACTAGTGGAGAGGATTTTTAAGTCCTTTACGATTTATATTACGATTCATCCAATATACGATTCAAGAAAAATAAAGACAACAACTCCAATTTGTAACCAATAAACAAAAGTATATACTCGATAACATACAGCATTAAACAAACAAAACATGTAATAGTAAGTAATAGTAGTATACATAAATTAAGAGGAAAAAGTTGTTCCCCTTTAACTGTTTGTTGACCAAAATCAGTTAAATGAAGAAAGTTGTTTCTTGCGCTGAAAAGGTTTGTTATAATTGTTAGAAAGATTTTCATGTAAGAATAAATAACATGAAGAATACAATTATTTTGAATGTAATTGTAAATAACACAAATTTTGGTCAAGAGTTCAAAAGTTCTTGGTGAAAATGTTCAGACAGAAAACAAAGTTCTGTGTCTGTGTGTGCGTTAAGGAAGGTTTGAGTAGAGAGACTTACGTGCAGTCGTTTAGCCAGCCTGTTCGTCTACTAACTAGCTTGCTGAAAGTCGCATACTTAACGAAAGAGGGTGGATAAAAAAAACAAGCGCGGGAAAAACTGGGTTTACATTTTAAAAAAATATGTGATTGGCTAAAAATTAACCACTCACCAGACACAAATGAAAGAGCTGCTTCAGTGCCGAAAGATTCAAAAGGCGACTGCGATTGCTAAATTGTCCTATGTGGGTTCACACTCCACCCACGTCTATTGAACAGGTGAAAAGGCTCATCCCTTGTTCCCTGGTTAGGATGTGGTTTCCGGCTTTCTCTTTTCCAATCTTTTTACTCTTACGTAGCCCCCTGCGCATCAGTGGCGTTATCGCCTTGCTTGGGATGATATGATTTAAAAAAAACAAAAAACAATAGTGATTTATTACCCTATCACAGACGTGTAAATGACATGGACCGAATGTGGGTAAGAAAATTATAGCAACCGCTATACTAGAGCCGGAGATATGTTTTTCATGTTGTAGTCATATTTTTGGAAACACAGTTTGATTTCTTTAATAAATTATATGATATCATATTTGTTAATGTCACAGAAGAGTTTTTTTCATGTTGGGTGTCTCGTAGTATTTGAAACGGATTTGGCTGAAGTGATTACAATTTAGTTGTATATGCGTTTGTTGGTAATTTTACAATCAATACGCATTGTGTTGTTGATATCTTTTTAATATAAAAATGTATTGGTGGTATGTTTAAAAATGTAACTTTTATAGTGTTTCGTTTTTGTTTGGGGGTTCAGTATTTTCCCCATAGGTTGGAGCTTAACAGGTGCTACCACTCCGGGTCGGGATGAATCGGCAGCAATTAAAAGGTGATACCTCGCTCCTAAAAACCTTCAATCTCCCGATCACATGTTTTGCTGCTGAATGTAGTTTATACCATCGTCATACCATTTTTAGACTCTCTCTCTCTTTCTCTCTCTCTCTCTCTATATATATATATATTTTAATCGAATCACCCCGAGCAAGGCGGTAACGCCACTGATGTGCAGGGGGCTACGTAATAGTGAAAAGATTGGGAAAGATAAAGCCGGAAACCACATCCTAAGCAGGGAACAAGGGATGAGCCTTTTAACCTGTTCAAGAGACGTAGGTGGAGTGTGAACCGGGCGATAGATAGATCTATCTACTCCAATTGAAAGGAAAAACAAAGTGAGAAGATTTGAAAAGAGAAAGCCGGAAACCACATCCTAAACAGGGAACAAAAATAATATGTATATTTATTAACATATATAATAACATATAAATTATATGTATATTTATTAATGGATAATATGTATATTTATTAACATATGCTTAATAGCTCTCTAATATTACATTTCGCCTTGTTCTATTAATAACACCAGAACAAATATATCCTCTCTCTTTCAATAAAGTTCATCGTATTTACATTATATATATATATATATATATATATAGAGAGAGAGAGAGAGAGAGAGAGAGAGAGAGAGAATTAGAGCGCTCTGGCTACTGGCGTATGATACATCATACACTAAAAGTCTGCCTCCTTCTACCGAACACCCATAGCTCAGAGGTAGAATCACCGACTGATGCCAATTCAGTCAGCTTTCAATCCTTGGTTAAAAACAATCGGATGTCTAGCCGTACTGATGAGCTGTGATACAACAAAACAGATCTGTCTGCAAATGACTATATATATATATATATATATATATATATATATATATATATATAGATGAATACAATAAGTAAAGAAAAAGTAGGAAAAATGTGTCTTTAATCCAACATGTTTCACTTAAACAAGCTTCTTCAGAGATTTATTTAAAGACGAATTTGTCTTTAATAAATCTTTAAAGAAGCTTGTTAAAAATGAAACATTAGACTAAAGACACTTTTTTCCTACTTGTTCTTTACTTATTCTACTACCACTGTTGTGCAGGGTGTTATATAGGGGAAAGTGATGAGAAAGAGGGGTTAGTTATTGTGGATGTCAGGAAGAGAGTAATAGACGGATGAGAATACCAGTGTAAAGGGGGTGGAGTGGATGGAGAAAAGAGATTGAAAGAAAGGATGCGAGTTAGTGAGATAGGAGATGTACATTGACCTTACATTCAAATTCCTGGAGATTGTAGCAGTTGGGGAAACAAGTATATGAAAGGGAATTCCATGGGCGAAAAGTGCGAGAAAAGAAGTTGTTAGAGTAGAAATTGCAGTTACATTTTATCAGTTTCACTGTAAAAGGGTGGAACCTAGTTGCTAGTCTAGTAGCTTGTGTAAAATTCACACATAGGAAGGCACCAGTGAGCTAAGTTCATTGGAGCAGAAGGCGTGAAAATATTTGTAGAAGAGGCACAGGGAAGCCACATCATGCCGGTGAGAGAGCGACTGCAGCCGAGCTGCCAAGTCAGTATTGATCACATTACAGATTCTCCATTGGATTTTTTCAAGAACCCTGAGGTGAATAATATATATATATATATATATATATATATATATATATATATATATATATAGTCATCTGCAGATAGATCTGTTTCGCTGTATCACAGCTCATCAGTACAGTTAGACATCCGATTGCTTTTACTATGTATTCATACACCAGTAGTTAGAGTGTTCTAATTCATTACTGAATGAACGTTGCGTAGATGCTAGAGTAGCTATTGTTTTATCAAAGTCTACCATTCTTCCAGAATAATCAATCAGGGTGTGAGAGCATATGGCAATTATGATGATTGCGTAATGCATTAAACTCCGAGTCGTGCTACTAACGTAGGATAACATGTAGATTTATTAATATATTTATATGTGTGTGTGTATATATATATATATATATATATATATATATATATATATATATATATATATTATTATTATTATTATTATTATTACTTAAACGTTATTAGAGCAAACTCTCAGTTTAAATAAATAAACAGAGCGTTATTGATTTATTCAGGCGAGTATACAAAAATAAATGAATATATTATTTAATAAATACTCAAATACGAGTATCCACTAAAAATAATGTCTAGGTAATAAAATCTGTCGGCTTAATAAATAAAACATCCACCCGTTTCTTTAGAAACATGCGCGTGCGTGCGTGCGTGTGCGGACATAAGTATCAATACTAGATGGTAACTGTCAGTTTCACTCTTCAAAGTATTCTTCATCCAAACTTTCATTTATGCTGGTTGGGTAATTGGAGTAATTGTGTATGAAAATAGGCCAGGTTTATTTATGGTATTGACATCCAAATATTTATTATTCGAAAATAAATTCTTTTACGCAACCTACAACCACATCATGATCAAAAAGACTAAATTACAACGCCATAGTCTAATCTCTAACAAACTTGACTCTTCACAACAAAACAGAAACAAATGAAAAAACCCGAAAGAATAACATACAAACTTAATGAATAAATAATTTAAATGAATAAAATATGATCACTACACCCATCCAAATTGACCTTTGACTCGTAATGACTCATGCGAGCCACTCACGTTATAAAAATACTGCAATGCTTTTTAAATAAGATTTAGCATTTTATTTTTGGCGTAGTTCAATCGAATAAAGGGCGGGCCTGAAGGAGATTACCACCGCCTTTAAATTTGTTGTTTTTCATTTATTTTGACTTTTTTCAATGCAATCTTATCAATTACACGCTAAACTTTCCGATTAACAAAAACAATTTGGAGAAATTTCAATATCTAAACAATTTTAATGGGGCTCAGTTTTTCATACAATATTATATTAAATCGATCCTCCATTTTGGAACCACTCGCCGGTACGACATTACCATCATCTGTAAATTAGTTGATTATCAATTTTTTTTTTTTACTGTTTTCAGTGCAATCTTATCGATGAAACGTTCCGATTGACAAAAAAAATTTGTAAAAATTTAAACATTGAAACAATTTTTTTTTTTTTGTGGGGGCGGGGCTCAGTTTTTCATACAACCTTATATAGTAAATCGATCCTGTGCAATCAACTACTAAATCCTTTGCGAAATTTTTGGATAAAGCCATTCTTGGAGCTTCCGAGGAATATGCCATCGTAAGAACTGAAGAAAACTTGAAATAGACACAAACAAGAGCAACAACTCGTCCCAAAAAAATCAAAACAAAGCGACCCCAACGCGTGTGGTTCCAAAGTGGAGGATCGATTTACTTTAACGTTGTATGAGGAATCCCACCCAAATTTGTTTAAATGTTGAAATTTTTCCAAATTTTTTTTTTTTTATAATCAGAAACTTTATGTAATAATCGATAAGACTGCGCTGAAAAAAGTAAAAAATAAATTGAAAAACAACAAATTTAAAGGTGGTGGTAGTCTCCTTCAGGTCCGCCGAATAAAGATTAACGCAACTATTTTGTATGAAATTGTTCTTCGGGTTACAATTATTTTTCATTAGATTTTTGTTTTTATATTTTATTTATCTTTTTTTTTTACAATATCGTCTTTTCTCTTGGACAGATAACATTATCGATTTTTCCGATTGAATAAAACATTTAGTACTGTACCCTTTTAATGCAACATTAATTAAATAATGTCGGTACTTCATCTGTTTGTTATGAGGAATAAGTGGATTGTTAAATGTAGTACAGAGGGGCGCCCGGTATCATATATTTAGGGGATATCATAGATTTGGAGGAGGAGGGGACCCTTTGCCCGGCCCTGACAGACTTACAACTGTTGACACTCCTTGGTAAACTTGCCATATTTGAGAAGGATATGTGGATATCGGCTCGGAACAAGAAATCGGGAAGCCGATTTCGAATTCCAGTTGGATTCTCTGCATTACGCAAATACCCTTGAGAAAGGTATTATTCCGTCTCTTCGCTCCAGTTATGGGTTAAATAACACAACAGACAGGGTTCTATAGACTTGGCTGGCAACCAGTCTACCGCAGAAAGCAATGGCAACCTACTGCGGGATAATCTGCCCAGTCAGTCATGTCTCTTTCGAGAAATGATCGCCGAAGCATGTATCACGTATGGCCCTTTACTGACAACTGTGCGTTGTGGAATTTTAGTTGAATTCTTTGCATTCACTTACGCGCAAATATCCTTGGGAAAGATATTAATCCGTCTCTTGCCTCCAGCTATGGGTCAAATAACAGGACGTATTGGATTCTATAGCTTTGGTTGGCAACCAATCTACAGCAGAAAGTAATGGCAACCTACTTCGAGAAAATCTTTTGCCCAGTCGGTATTTACGTGTATCACGTGTATGACACTTAACTGACTGACTGATCAGAACAATTCAAAACCTGTACTAGCAGAAAACTGTCTGTATAAGGATAGAAAATAAATCCAGTAAATATAAAAAAGTATAAAAGTGCGTAAGACAAGGATGTGGCTTATCTCCGGACTTATTCAACTTATACCACGAGGCGATTCTGAGAAAATTAGAAGTCCTTACAGGATTCATGATTAGCAGTCATAATGTTAACAACATAAGATATGCAGAAGACACAATGTTGTCAGCTGTTACAGAAAGAAAATTACAACAACTCCTACAGAAGGTCATAAAGAAAAGGGAGAAGAAAGGACTAAACACTAATTACAAGAAATCAGAATGTATGGTTGTCAGTTCAATATGCAAATTGTAAATTGGAGATTTCAAAATCAAACAACTACAACAATCTAAATATCTGGGAACTGACAACGAAATCTGAAGGCACATTGGGATAGCGAAAGATGACTTCCCAAAGCTAAGTAAATATTAAGAAACAAGTAAATTTCGTTAGAAACAAAGAAAAGTGTATTGAATTGTTACGTAATATTAATTCTCCTATATGGCGTGAATGCTGGATAATCTTCCTCACAAATGATGAAGAGGCTTGAACCAAGAGAAATGTGGTCCTACAGAAGGATGCAGAGAATAACATGGATCGAAAATATGAGCAACAACGAAGTTTTAGAAAAATGCAAACAAAAAGCCTACTTATAGTCAACATCAGAAAGAGGTAGTTGAACTTTCTAGGGTACATAATGAGAAAAGAGGGCTTGGAAATTTTAATACTCACAGGACAAATTGAAGGTAAGAGAGACGGGAGGAAAAGAACGCGTAACCTACCTTGTGAGCTTGAGTAACTGGATAGGGGAACAGAGTTTAGGAGAAATAACAAAAAGACAAAATTTTATTAAGAACTACGAAGGGAAAGAAATTGTGGAGAGCCATGATCGTCAATATCCTGAAGGGACATAGCATTTTGGAAGAGGAGAAGTAAAGGGAAACCCATTTCTGAGGCGTAAAAGAGAGTAATGAATTGTTATGTGATTTCTGTCCTTCAATATGACAGCAAATGCTGGACAATCTCATCAGAGGTGAAGGAAGGATTTGAAGCAACTGAAATGTGGTTTCTACAGAAGGATGCTGAGGATACCATGGACCGAACATGTGAGTAATGATGAGGATTTGGAGGGGATGGACACAAAAAGGAAACTGATACAACATCAGAAAAAAAGAAGTTGAGTAAGGTATTAAGAAACAGGACAATTTCGCTATAAACTAAGGAAGAGAGTACTGGATTGCTACGTGATGTCTGTCCTTCAATATGGCAGTGAATGCTGGAAAAAGCCATCAAAGATGAAGAAAAAACTTGAAGCAACTGAAATGTGCTTCTACAGAAGGATGCTGCGAATATCATGGATCGAGCATGTGAGTAATGATGAGGTCTTGGAAATGATGGAAACAAAAAGGAAATTAATACTGAGCATCAGGAAGAGACGGCTGAAGTTCCTGGGACAAGCAATGAGGAAGAAGGGCTTGGAGAACCTGATACTAACAGGCCAGATAGATGGAAAAAGAGACAGGAGAAAGCAACGGATAACATATTTGAAGGACCTAATCAGGTAGATGACAGAACGAGGATTGCACGGTGTAACAGGAGAAGGCGTGCTCAGAGCCACCAGGGATCGAGAAACGTAGAAAGCCATGATCGCCTACGTCCTGAAGAGACAGGGCACATAGAAGAAGAATGAGGAAGGAGGGCTTGGAGAACCTGTTGCTCACGAGACGGATAGAGGAGAAGCGGGACAAGGGAAAGCAGAGCACGACATATTAGATGTACTTGAACAGATGGGTGGTGGAGCAGGGATTGGGTGGAATAACAGGAGAAGGGATATTAAGAGCAACAAGGGATAGGGAGATGTGGAGGGCCATGCTCGCTTTCGTTCTGAAGGGACACGGCACATAGAAGTGGCCCAATTCTTGATCTCTTAGCCGGTAAAGAATGTGTGCGTTTTTGTGAAAAGACCATTATAGATAGATACAAAAAAAGTAAGAAAAAAAATTAAAACACTGTAAATGAGTAAGGCAAGGGTATGTTTCTCACCGGATTTATTCAACTTATATAGCGAGATGATCCGAAGAGAACAGCAAGATGTAACCGGATTTATTATCGGCTGATATAATAGATGAGACTCGGAAAGGAAATTGAAAGACCTCTTAGACAACGTAGCAATGGAAAACAAGAAATAAAAACTTAACTTTCATCATGAAAAATGTCTTTAATTACCTAATCAAAATATTAAAATATAGGAAAATATTGTAAGATCATTTTTTTCACGAGAATCTCTCTTACATATTTATAAGTCTACCATTTGTCTTACTTTGAATATTATTGTCTGGTCTGGTGCTTCATGCTATATATTTAAATGTTCTCGATAAAATCCAATCTGCAATATTATTCGTCCTAACTTGGCATCTCGCTTTTTTCTATAAATACTTTCATGGTAATTGTTCTGATGAATTTTCTTCTGCTCCCCCACCCTGCAGACAAATAGTACATATGGGAAATAGTTAAGACTACATAGAGACTTTGAACTATTACGGTGGTAGTAGCAAGAGTGGTAAGAATGTGTTGTTTTGGAATAAAGAATACTATGGTATGTTTGGATCAGTAATTAAGGCTAGCTAACTTTAATTATAAAACATTCTCCCCATCCACCATTTTGTCTTTGTGTCCCGTTTTTGTATTTTACACAAAATAAATATTACTTTCTTCTATGGTGCCTAGACTTTATGAATTTAAACGCAATACTAGATTGGCGGCAAGGGCACACTGAGAGAAAAAAGATTGGGTACAGGGGATATTGAACAAAGGATAAAAGATGAACGGGATTCAAGAAGATAGTAGATGGCAAATAACGTTGCATTTAAATTTTTGGAGATTGTGACTATCAGGGAAGTAAGTAAACGGAAGGAAGTTCCACAGGTGTGGAAATGCGAGGAAAAGAAACTGTTCGAATAGAAGTAGAGGTTTGATTTAACTATTTCAACGGTAAAATCGTGGGACCTAGATGACAATCTTGTAGCAAGCTTAAATTCACGTGAACGGGAAAAAGCTCATCAGAGCAGTTGCCATGAAAATATTTGTAGAAAAGACAGAGGGAAGCCACATCACGTTAGTGAGAAAGTGACCGAAGTCGAGATGCCAAGTCAGGACCGATTTCGTTCTCGTTATTATTCAGTCAGTCAGTTAAGTGCCATACGTGATACACGCTTTGGGCGATCATGTCTCGAAAGAGATATGACTGACTAGGCAGAAGATTATCCCGCGGTAGGTTGCCATTGCTTTCTGCGGTAGACTGGTTGCCAGCCAAGGCTGTAGAATCCAATCTGTTCTATTATTTAACCCATAACTGAAGGGAAGAGACGGAATTAATACCTTTTCCAAAGGTATTTGTGCGTAAGTGATTAATAAGAAATGAATAAAACAAGGAACTTTTTTTAGAAGCAAAAAAGTAACAGGTAACAAAAAAAAAAAATTAAAATCTGTGATAAAAAATATTTTGAAATAGGAGAAATTCAGATTGTGTAACATTAACTGGGGCCGTAAAATAGTTCCTCAGGCGTTCGGTTTGTGGGTGGGGGCTCACAAAAGGTCGTTCGTTCGTTGACATTAGATATGCGATGGAATCCGCCGATAACACTTTTCACTATGCGGTGATGAGTGGACAAGATATATTGGGAGGAGAGGTGCAGCGCCACCGCCCACCACCAACGACGGTGACGATGACGACGATAAAAGAGTCGAGGGGCAAAAGGAAGACAGTGAGCAATGAATGACAGAAGATAAGAATCGGTCGTATCTGTCCACTCGTCATTCTCACACAATCGTATGGACACACACACACACACACACACAAGTTACGCACGCTCACGTACACATCTCATATACATACTATGTATATAGAGTGTGATGAATAAATTGTCGTCTAAATTACGCAAAAATCAAAATAACACTGACGTCTCATTTAACAGATATATTTACCAAAATCACGCAAAAATATCTTGAAATACTAAAGAGTAAATTTATTCAATAAAATCTCTTCGGAATCTCCTGCACCTCTTGTGGGCGGTTTCCTCGTTTAAGTTGTTCAATGCTGTTATAATCATTGCCCTCAGTTCATCTTTGGTGTTTTTGCTTTTTTTAATCGTATCACTCCGAGCAAGGCGGTAACACCACTGATGTGCAGGGGGCTACGTAATAGTGAGAAGATTGGAAAAGAGAAAGCCGGAAACCACATCCTAAACAGGGAACAAGGGATGAGCCTTTTAACCTGTTCAATAGACGTGGGTGGAGTGTGAACCGGGCAATAGATAGATCTATAAAACAAGGAGTTTTGTTTGTCTGTCGCTCAACTGGGCTCCACACATAATCAAGGGGGTTAAACCAGTCTGTGGAATTACATGACCAGACGTAAGGGGTGATGTGGTGACGAAAATGTCTGACACCAATGACTGAGATATCCTGCTTGTGCGGCATGGTACAGCGTCCTGTTGTCAGTCATAGAGTCTTCCAACAGCCACTCTCTTGCCCCAGGGCAGTACTATCACCACAAGGTACTCGATATAAGGTATCCATGTTGAGTCTGAGGCCCTGTGAGAAGATGAATAGAGGCATAATACCGCCACTATTAAGTGATTACTCCAAATACTTCAGTAATCACTATTAAACTGATCCAACTTTTTCCAAATCCATCTGCACTGTCCTCAGATGGATAACCAAACACTCAGAAATCTTCGTATGGGAGCTTCCGGTACAAATGTCAAGCAGGACAACATAATTGTACATATTATCACTTTTGCGTAGATATAACATAATAACTTCTATATATATGTAGCAAGTATTATAGGCATATTGACCCCCCCCATATATATATATATATATATATATATATATAGATAGATAGATAGATAGATAGATAGATAGATAGATATAAGCTACATGTTTACTTATCTGAAACTTACTTAGAGTCTCATGGAGATCCCAACACTCACTGGGGGATGCAATTGTAAATTTGACATTATTTTCAGAAACAATATTTTTATTTAAAAGACACTTATCTTTGTCGTGCGCACGCGCGTACATTCACACACACAAATATATTTATTATCAATTATCACGTTAGAACATGTGCAAACTACAAACTACTATTTTTTATTAATTATTACGTTAGAATTTGTAGTTTGCAAATGTTCTAACGTGATAATAATAAATATTCATTGCTCTATTTTTATATTTAGCACTGTTTTAAATCAATGTTTTGAACGTTGCAATTATTTTCCTCGTTCTTATTCATTTGGATATATCTATGTATCTATCTATCTATATATATATATATATATATATATATATATAATCCATAAAAGAAATAGCAGGTAGATAAAATCCCAAAACTAGATCCCATTAATATTAATTCTATTAATATTAAAAATGATCCCGGTGGAGGGCTCAATGTAAATGGTCTTATGTATTTACAGAACCCCTCCCTTTATTTTTATTTTTTAATTTAGACTTCCTGTATATGGAATTATTTTGAGTAACCTTCCCAAATGTGAATTTTTGTACCATATTTGCAATAAAATTTTGTTTTTGTTTGTTGCTGAGGAAGCGAGATTTTTCTCGCCGAAATGGCCATACAGCGAATATAGTATTCGGAGTTTTATTTGATATATATATATATATATATATATATATATATATATATATATATGTGTGTGTGTGTGTGTGTGTGTGTGTGTGTGTGTGTTGCTTAACTTTGATGATCATACAAGAACCGTTATTGTCAACATGTTGAGCCCGTAAACCAGACAGACAGAAACACATAGGTGTGTGTGAGAGAGAGAGAGAGAGAGAGAGCTATTCGGAAGCGTTTATACCTACGAGTGAAAAGAGCCAGTCTACCCCACACGTAGATATTTGTATCCTCGCTCACTCTTTGCTAGATTGACCGACAGATAGATTCATTTATCCCCATTAAGTCGTACGTGAAACGCAGGCCCTCACTATCGCGTAAACAAACAGATAACAATAGCAATTTTCTTTCAATGCCTGATTATTTCGTTTATCATCGCATTAAGAACGCTGCTCACTTGAGCTTTTGATGAAATTCATTGACCAAAGGGAAGTTTCACCGACTTAAATTAGCGATTTATACCGTAGACGTATCGCAGATTTTACACTGACAAGGGTAACCGCAAAAGAAAACAAGCTTTTCTGCTTAACTTAAAATTAAAACTAACTTTATTATCTATTTTGTTTATTCGTATAGATTCTGAAATTCTCTAAATGCCACCGGCTTACGGCTACACATTGAAACACTCGTTCCCGTACGATCACCGATGTTAAGCAACGCCGAATCTAGTCAGCTGGGTGACTGCTTGGGAATACCAGGTACTATAAGTTTGGGTGTGCGGCTGGTGTAATGGATAAATGCTACGAGTTGTTATTCGGGGAGCTGAGTTCCAATACCCGTTGGGTTCGTTATATTCTCTTACGCACAAAGAATTGTATCACTAAAAACCATTATTATCTTTAAACAAATAAGGATTCTTACAATCTCCAAATATTTTCTGGATTTAATTTACCTGCAAAGGACTGCTAAGCCGTAAAAAAGAATCAATATAAACGTCACCAATTTGTAGGCATTTCGCTTTTAGCAGTTCTTTATATTATACGCAAACAACTGAACCTCACTAATTCTGAACCTCTAATGATTCAGAAATTTAAGAGTTCAAACAATTGCTTTTCAAACCAATAATTTTTTATCGATTTATTTTTGGGAGATAATAATTACAAATTAACACATTAGCTGGAAAGAAAAGAAGTAAATTCATTTGCGCGTTAATTGGAACTCGGCTTTCCAATTTCCAATGTCGAGCCGTTATCCATTTCATGTGCGCTGTGGTGCAGTGGATATCGGCTCGGAGCGAGTAATCGGGAAGCCGAGTTCGAATTCCAGTTGAATTCTCTGCATTCACTTACGCGCAAATACCATTGGGAAAGGTATTAATCCGTCTATTTCCTCCGGTTATGGGTTAAGTAACAGGACAGATTGGGTTCTATAGCCTTGGCTGGCAACCAGTCTACCGCAGAAAGTAATGGCAACCTACTGCGGGATAATCATCTGCCCAGTCAGTCATGTCTCTTTCGAGACATGATCGCCCAAGCGTGTATTACGTATGCCACTTAACTGACTGATCCATTTCACCACCTAAAATATCCGAGCTTACAGCGCGTGGTATTTCCACCAAGTGGCTCGGTGTTATTTACCTTCGGCGATCGTGCGAGAATCGTTGTTTCAACATGATTTCTCCATAAGCCGTCAGACAATTAAGGTTTCACAAAACTAATGTATTTAGAACAAACTTGTCTAGTTATTCACTAAAAAAGGTGATAAAGCCACTAAGACGCAAGCAGTTTCTGATTGTGAAAGAGTTTTAGAAATGTAAAAAACATTATCAAGGAGAGAAGACAATAAAAGAATAGTTTTCAAGAAGATAGAAAATGGCGATTGATATTGCATTTACATTTTTGAAGATTAAAGTTAACAGAAAAGAAAGAGGCCGGAGGGGAGTTCCACAGGCGAGAATTGCAAGTTAAGAAGACACTTTTAGCATATAACTTACGGTTACATCTAATCATCTTAATTGTAAGATGATGAAATCTAATACCGCGCTTAAATTCATAAAGTCTATGCACCAAAGAGGAAAGCTCGTCAGAACAATTACCGTGAAAATATTTATAGAAAAGTTACAGGGACGCTACGTTACGGCGGGGGGGGGGGGGGGTGACTGAAGTTGAGATACCAAGTTAGGACCGATAACATTACAAATTCGTCTTTGTATTTTATTAATAACATTTAGGTACTTAGGAGAACCACCAGACCATATATTACATCAATTTTCAGTGCATGGACGAATGATAAACATATATAAGCGTGTAAGATATATTCTGGCGAGAAAAAGCTGTTTAGAATGACAATGTGATTCAACTTTCCTAGCAGCAGACCTAGCAATTGGTTTGTACATTCAAGTCAGTGGAAAATATTAGTACGAGAAGGCGCAAGAGTCACTCTCCTGGAAGTTATCATCAATCATGCTGATGGAAGACAAAAAGGTTCTCGAAGACGATTGAAAGAGAACAGTTTCTTTTTTGGAAGTGTTAAAATTAGTAAGCTATTTACTACCCTAGTTAGCAACAGCTCGAAGATCATTTTTGAGATATTGTATTATTAGTACTACAGATAAGTGATTCAAGAAATTTACAGAGTCAGTCTGAAAATTTTCCAACCATTCAATAATGAAGAAAATAGCCTACCCAGGCCAATGACATATTGGTCCTCGTCAAACTACTTCCTTTTGGAATCTCACACACTTTTCTCAGAGTTCTTCCGTCTTATCTGCAAAGCTGCATATCAGAATCGACAACCTCGTTGATATTTTAACATTGAAAGAAACTAAAAGTCACAGAGTGCCACAATTGCAATGTAAAAAGGCTGAGAGACATGGGTGGTAGTCGTCCAGAATGTTTTGCAAAAGTAAATAATTAAATGAATAAAAATAGCACGATGTGAAGAATTACTCGTTCTGTTAATATGAATACGACAATTACATAGTAGACAATTTTAATCAACGGCGTTTGGCTATTGGTTGAGTAACCTTATGGGTAAGTGCCTGTGCTTTATAATTTGTTTCCAAGTTATATCAAAGCAACACAACCGCTTCATGAGATATTAGAAATGGTGGGATACGTCCCGAAAAGGTCTGGTATGCCCAGGTAAGATTTATATATATATATATATATATATATATATATATATATATTCAAATACAGTATACTTCAATGTTTTTTTCTTTCTTTTTGTGTTGGGGTGTTCACTGGAATAATGTTATCTTCTATCTTTTAACTTTGATGACTTTTTTTGCGGATATTTCTCCGTTTCATTTTTATTCGCTATGTCCAAATGCTGTCCAAGAGTTAATTGATTATTTTATTCTTTATTTGCAGACGTGGCCATTCACGTTTAACGGACGAGTTGTCGGTGGACTGGAAGGGAAATCACCGGATTCTTTGAAGCACTCTTCAAAGACGGATCTAACGGGAAATGCCAAATGCTGACATTTGAAATCTCCCTCAACTGGACACTTGAAAAAAAAATATTTTTAAAGTGGATGAGCGTTCGACGGTAGCGGCCGGCAGTATTTATAAAAGTTGATGGTAAGGGTCAATTAGGAAAGTCTGACGTCTCCGGGAAATATTCCAGTTTTTGCGATACATCATTATATAAAGTTTATGCAAAAGTTTCCAATTAAAAAAAGTAAATAAATAAATGAACCGTGTGTTCAGCCTATAGTTTGCCGAAAAGAATGCTGGGAGCTTCTTCACACACTTAATATATAGTACTGTATTCGTTGACCGACCAAACAATAAGCATTTGAACGCCAAAACATTGAACAGGCGATGCTTAAGAGCAACAATGTCTTGTCAAACAAAAGAGGCATTTTTTCAACTCCTTGAGAAGCATACTTTTGTGTGACATCGTATATCTCATCAGTCGCTCCTGGACAATCATTGATTTCATTGTGTTTATCATCATCTACGAATTGTATTGAATAGCTGCGTGATTCACTACCAGAATAAGAAAGATGCTAACTGACAAAAGTGTTGCGAAATACATCTGAAATTTGTGTATGGTGCTTATTCATAGGTTCTGTCTTCTTTACATGACCGAATGTTGTTTATTAGATGCTGTTTAGACCTCATTTACAAGCGGTAGATATATAAAAAAAAAATCGCCACTCTAGGAATATATTTAAAAGTAAAATTCGTTACAAAGATAGGCAAAAGAAATTTCACTATCTGCAATCCAGCGTCAGTGATTATAAAACTGATTGTCAGAAATTTCTGTTAGAGCGCGCGTCAGAAATTGTTCACGAGTTTGCCCGACAGAATCTTTTAGCGAGATTGCTCGTCAGAAATTTCTCTCGAAATTGCCCGACATTGTTGTGGATTTTTGTTTAGAAACCTACACAATATTATAATAACACAAAACAGATATGAGAGGAAAAATGTAAGTATATTGAACGAAAGATATACAACCTGTACACGGTTAGTAGATTCAGGAATACTTGTTAGTAGGAGTCAAATATATACAAAGAAGTAAGTCCGGGTAATACGTCTATATTTTTTGCTAACCAACGAGCGGCGGTTCAACTACTCTGACATGCACTACAACTCTAACAACAACAACTCTCTAACACACTACAGACACACGTTCTCTGTAGGCAGGATTATTTGTATATCTTGGAAGAGTCCATTGAGTGTGTAAAAAGGGGTGACTCCCCAACAGACATAAATTTCTCGTGAGATTGCCCGACAGAAATTTCTCGCGAGATTGCTCGTCAGAAATTTCCGTGAGATTGATCGTCAGAAATTTCTCTCAATATTTCTCGTCAGAAATTTCTCTCGAGGTTGGCCAATAGATATTTTCTTGCAAGATATCTTCTTAGAAAATTACCGCGGGATTTCTCCACGAAAACGTTTCTCGGGTTTTCTTGTCAGAAATTTCTCATTAGCCACATCCACGTGTTTAAGTAGCGCAAACAATTAACTTTCATTGGTTGATAGTTCTAACGAGAAAACAACGGTCGTGTTTTAACTGAGAGTAACAGAAAGATGACTTCGAAGATGTTCAATATATTTCTCAAGTGATTTGAGCTTTTCATCAACTTTTGAAATGTCACAAACAGTTTTAATTTAATTCAGGGATTTTAACAATATGAATTACACCGAAGTAGAGGTTTATCACTTGCTTCCTCTCTAGGATTAGGGTTTCTGGTCCCTTCTAAAATCAACTTCAACTCCATACTCTTGACGTCTCTGCCTAAACCTTAAAACTTTAATTACTATTTGTTTATTTTTTCCTTAATAGGAGTAGATAGGTTCTCCTATTGCCCGATTCACACTGAGTCGGTCTTTTGAAAAGGAGTAGACGGTTATTCCTTGTTTACATTTTAGGATTGGGTTTCTGTTTCCTTCTAAAAATTTCCCATTCTCTTTTACTCCAAGTAGTACCTTGCATCTTAGTGCCATTATCCTTTTGCTTGGGGTGTATCGACGATTTGTCTACGATAAAGCATTATTTATCTTTAAGATAAATTATATGCACACATACACACGAACAAACTTATACATATATATAGTCATCCGCAGACAGATCTGTTTCGCTATATAACACAGCTCATCAGTACGGTTAGACACCGATTGCTTTTAACCCAGGATTGAAACCCGATCGAATTGGTGTCAGTCGGTGATTCTACCTCTGAGCTACGGGCGCTCAGTAGAAGAAGACAGATTTTTAGCGCATATATTATCATTTTACACACCCAATAGCTGAGAGTGTTCTCATTCATTGCTGAATGAACGATGCGTAAATACTAGAGTAGCTACTGTTTTTCAAAGTCTACCATTCTTCCAGAGTGCTCAATCAGGGTGTGAGAGCGTAATATATATATATATATATATATATATATATATATATATTGGTTTTGAGAGGTACGTCAAATGCCTGGTGAAACATGGGAAACACGATTTATCTTAACAAGTGGCCAAATCTAGTCAAATTACTCGAGATTCTACATAAGCACATAATATATATATATATATATATATATATATGTGTGTGTGTGTGTGTGTGTGTGTGTGTGTGTGTGTGTGTGTGTGTGTGTAGCAATTTTTTTTAAAACATGTTAGATTAAATAAATTGCAAACAATATATTTGCTTATTTTTAATAAAATCCGTTCATGCTAGCGGATAATCTTTCGCGTATTACAATCAAACGATGTCAGAAATGAGCTGTAACGTTGACAGATCTTATTTTCATTCATTTCTTTAAGGTACTCAAGTACTTTCAACCTATTTCCGAGGTCATCTTCAAGGGTGTGAGTTATGGTAACAAATGAAATCGGAAAAATGTTTTGCTAAAAATTACTGTACATTTTTTCTTGCTTCAAATATAGCGGTTGACAAATTGCTAGCTTTCATTAGAACGTGAAAATTATCCAAAATGGAATTTTTTTTTATGTTATAATGTCATGGTCATGCACGTGTTAAAGCATGAAAAAACTGTTCTTTTTACAAACATTTTAGAACATAACTACAGTATCCATAGCTGATTCTATTAATTGACGGCTTAAGTGTTTTAATGAATATTCATTAAAACATTTAAGCCGTCAATTAATAGAATATTAAGCCGTCAATTAATATAATAGACCGGCAGTTGGCTTTTCAAAAAAGGGATCAATGCACAAACGAAAGTACTGAATATGCAGAACCAACAATACGTCGAAGAACGAAATGTTTACTACTTACTTGCGACCCAGGTTTACTCAATACCGGTTTCGTCAGTCCTTTTGGGGGGGAGAGAGAGAGAAAATAACAAATATTGTGTTTCATGACGTAATCATTAATGTTGTCTTTTGTACCTAAAATTTCCCCGAGAATGCAGTGCCGGATTTGTGTATAGGCTTAGCAGGCTGAAACTCTAGGCGGTCTCTTAGCAGGCCTCAAACTCTAGGCGGCCTCCAACTAGAGTGTATATTTTTGACGCTGTCATAGGCCTAACTTACACATGTTGTCATAACGTACTGTAGACTCTAAATAACACTTCAGTAATTTTAAACACCCACCATCATCCTCGGTTTTAATCAAATCGTTTAATTTTTTACTTTTTTTTTTATTCCATTTTTCTCTACTCGTAAAAATGGACGATTGGAATAGCTTAGGGCCTCTTTTCATCTAAATCCGGCCCCGCGTGGATGCCTATTATTGTGTCAGTCAGTTAAGTGCCATGCGTGATACACGCTTGGGCGATCATGTCTCGAAAAAGACATGGCTGACTGGGCAGAAGATTATCCCGCAGTAGGTTGCCATTGCTTTCTACGGTAGACTGGTTACCAACCAAGGCTATAGAACCCAATCTGTTCTATTATTTAACCCATAACTGGAGGGAAGAGACGGATTAATACCTTTCACAAGGGTATTTGCGCGGAAGTGAATGCAAGGAATTTGACTGGAATTCGAACTCGACTCCCCGATTTCTCGTTCCAAGCCGATATCCATTGCACCACAACGCACATTATTGTGTAGAGCCCCGATAAATATTTGCAAGACGTTGGCAATCTCGGCAAGTCATAAGAAAGGCGTAGATTTTCTTGCTTGGTGTTTTTTTTTTTGTTTTTTTTTTTTGCTTTTTTTTTTTTTGTTGCTGTTGTATTTTATATATACAAAACGTCTTCGTGTTGAATGTTGGTTAAAGAAATTCATCAAATATAAATAAATCACTGGCGAAAAAGGTCGCAATTTTGTTCAAAGCAAACACGCTGGTTATCTCAACGTGTCTACCAAATCGCACATTCGCAATGTATCTAATATATTGGACATTAAATCGCAGCTCTGCTGATGTACAAATCCTTATCACCAATCGCAAATTCAGAGTGACATTTCTTTTAATGGCTGGAGGAAACTAATAAAAACTAAAAATGTAGCCCAGTAAAGAGAGAAATGTGACCTTCCATGGTTGCCAGCATTTTATTTTTCCTGCCAACCATTTCTTCAAAGAACTCTACGAACATTGAGTAATGTTAATTTTTGTTTTGCTTTCCAACCCGCGAATTCTTATCGAAGAAATATCAATAAGTTCGTAGCCTGACATGTAGTTATTAGCAGAATTTTGTTCTGAAAGTTCCACTGTATAATGATTGATCTGTATATCATAGAACTTGAGAAGAAATTGATAGTATATAAAAGCTCAATGGTAAAAATAGATAATTTAACTAAAACGTAAAAAAGCAATAAAAATTTTATCGGAAGGCAAAAAAAGTAAACAAAAAAAAAATAAATAAATAAAAAATAAACTCCCAGTTCCAAAGACAACAATTTCTTTGGTTCTCATCCCTCTACAGTCGAAGCAGTCAATTATTTATTAAAACAATTTTATGTTCAATCTATGTGACTAATATGGTCTTGATGGTGATTTTAATATGCGATTAATATGTGCTGTATGATTTTAATACGTGATTAAATGTAATGTATGCTCTTAATATGTTAACAATATGTCATGTATGGTTTTAATATGTGATTAATATGATGTATGGTTTAATGTGAAATCAATATGTGATGTGTTTTTATTACGTGATTAATATGTGATATATGATTTTTATATGCAATTAAAATGTAATGTGTATTTTAATACCTGATTAATATGTAATTTATGGTTTTAATATAGGATTTATATGCGATGTGTAATTTTAATATGCAATTAATATGTGATGTGTGGTTTTTATATGTTATTAAAATGTGTTGTATGGTTTTGATATTCAATTAATATATGATGTATAGTTTTGATATTCAATTAATATATGATGTATAGTTTTAATACGTGATTAATAAATGATGTATGGTTTTACTATGGAATTAACATGTGATATATAGTTTTAATATGTGATAGTTTTTGCCATCAAAATAGATTGTGTGGAAAGAAGTATTTGCTGTGTAAAATAAATACATTTGTATCGTTAGGCTACGGATTAACTGACGTGCCTAATAAATAGATTGTATAATTATTATATTTTGATTTATTTCAAACCTTTGTCCTCATCTTGTTTATTATAATCACACACGTTTCAGTCGTTGTCTCATCAAGTCTTCTTCAGAAGCCCCTTGTATAACGTTCTCAGAATTTCGAACTACGTTAAACCATTTATTCAATCTACAGTAAAAGACTGTTCGCATTATACAGTTAATACCAGGAAAGATAAATAGCATTATTTTAGTTTTTATTTAATTTTGTCATTAATTATAATGCTTCCGATTCCCGAGGCAGGAACTGAACTCATGACCAACCAGGTAAACAGAAATACTTAACTAAAACATATATCGGAAATTTTGAGAATATTATCGACAGGAATCTGAAGAAGTCCACAAAGAAAAGGATTATGCTGAAAAATAAATATTTTTGCTGTAAAATAAAAAGATTTTTAATCTTTAGTCTTCGGACACAATGATATACGGTTGAAACGTAGTTAATAGGTGAATTTTGTTCGTAAATGTTTCCTGCATAATGTCCGACCTGTGTGATTAATATTAACCGTTGACTTAAATGTATTAACAAGGAAAAGAATTATGTTGAAAAATAAATATTTTTTGCGTAAAATAAATGCATTTTTTAAATCTTTACTCTGCGGACACAGTGATGTACCGATCTAAGAATGATTAATTTTCTTTTTTCATTTTCTGGATATATTAAAATATAAATTTGTATACAAGACAAATAAAGGTCTCCACCCCTGTCAACTTCCGAAATACGAAATTAACCTCTCGGAAGCGACTGCCGATAAATTTCTTTGTTCTGGAACGGTTGACGTAATATCTTACATGTAGTTACTTACAAAGAAACTCTGGTTTTTATAAGAACGGCTGACGTGATGTGATATCTTACATGCAGTTTCTTATGAAGTAGGTACCTCCACTCGTTTTCGATAACTAACTTTTAAACTGAATTTTTAAAAATGAAAAATATTCTTGAAACTTTTATTTTAGTTTTAATTGAAAGCCAAATGATTAAACTTACCATTTCCATTTTTGAGCGATTGACACATTTGTAAGCAAAAATTAATTCTCGGTTTTAAAAATCTTGCAAAAAATAAAATATACATCTGCGGCACATTAATTTTAGAAAATTAGTAAATTTAATGTTAAACGAATCTGATTTACACAAGTATTATTTATTCATAGCAAGAAATTTAAAATAAAACTATTTCTTAATTACAGAGTTGAACTTTCTAACCTTTGCACCGAATTTGAAATGTGACAGCTTAACAGATGCGAGATAACATAAGTGAATGGTGATCACAAGTGACATAAACGCACAATTCTTCCTGTAAGGGAAAGAAACCCTGAAAGACATGACCTTTTAATCTAGACATAGAAATTACCATACAAATACAAAATTCAAGTACACAAAAAAAAAATTATTTTAAAAATACGAAGGCAAATGATTTGAATTAAACTTTTCAATTCTCGATTAGTAAATATAAGCTTCACATAAAAAGTTAATAAACTAACGACAACAAACCTTTGAAGTACTTTTAAAAAAATTATGAAAGTTTATAAATTATCATAATTTTAAAAAATGAAAACAATTCTTTTAAGATTTCATTATTAATCGAAAAAACATTTCTTCAGACTATAATGTTCTTAATATATATTATTTATAAAAGCAATTAGAAGCTTATCAAATTAAATAGTGTCATAGTTTTATTGAATTTTTTATTTTACTATTCAGAACTGATTTTCGGAAATAGAGACAAAATGTTTAAAAAAAGGAAAAAAAAGATAATAGATTATTTATATTCCCCAAAAAGTCCTGCGTAATAAAACCCATTTTCACAATAAAATTTAATTTCTTAAAATTTAAAGAATTTACGTGGAGTGGTGTAACAGACGTAAAAAACAAAAATTTCAAATGTTTTTTAAAATAATAATTTCAAAAATAATTTCAATCACTTGTGAATAAGTCCTGAACGTTTCATTAAAATCCAACAATTATTTGATTTTTACAAGAATGTCCACATTAATGTGCTTGTCACAGGAAAAAAATATTAATATGTAATATTACGTTTTCCATTGTAAACTCTCGTAACAATTTGTTTAACTAAAATCAAAACAAATTTTTTTACCAAAATTTCGAATGTGCTAGAAGGAGTTAAAAATCTTAAAAAATAATTTAAAAATACTTTGACCTTTCCTCTTAATAATAACAAACATTTTCATGTAAAAAGAACATTTTTATTAAGTTTGAGGCTTTTTATTCATACTACGCTGTTTCTTCAGTGATTTAGTGGAGGTGGCTATTATAAAGAAACCGTGTTTCTTTATAAAATGGCTGACGTGATATCTTACATGCAATTTATTATACCTCAGGTTTCATATTCTAGCAGTGAAGCAGGCATCGAGACATGACATTTCGGAGATGATGATGAAAGCAGTGAAAATAATGATTTTGATTGAAGCAGCTGAAGAGATATTTCGTATATATGGACATAGATAGTTGTCGTCGGCTTTTATCTCGTACCCAAGAATTTAATTTTTTCTATACTGACAACTTCATTTTTGATGATGGTGATGTTGATAACTAAATTCGCCTCCAACGTGCAGATTCAGGACTAGAAGCTTCCAGTTTTACTAAAAGCTACTCCTGTCATCCATTCTCTAACGCCGTTTGGCTTTGCCAGAGTTGGTTGAAGGTGAAAAAATGGAAGAAACTGCTGATGGCGTGATTTTTAAAAGATGGATCTCAACTAATCAGGAAGTGGCCCCCACATTTGATTTCAACGATTCAATTTGAAGATTATTACATCTAATACTTCTAGTGCTATAAAAAGCAACAGAAAATACAAGAAATACGCCTAAAATTTTTCCAAATTATTATGAGAATACCTGATTTAAGAAATACAAAAAAATAGACCTAATACTAGCATATTTTAAATTTTATCAATACAGTATGTCAAAAGGAACTCCAGACATTGTTCTTGATAAGAAAAGATTATTAAATAAAGATCCTTTCGTTTCATTGAGTAATTTTTTGATGGCAACCAAGGATTTAGCTTTGTATTCCATCTAATAAGATCATGTGTCTGTTTCTTTAAGACAAGGAAACAAAAACAAGGAAACAAAAAATTTTTAACAGTGTTAAAAATGCTTTAAAAATATGAACGGCTAGAATAGTTTCTTTAAATAAAACGCCTAAAAAAATATCAAACAATGTCCGTTAAAAGAAAATCCCAAAATATGAATCTGTAGCGGATAAGAGAATTAATTTTAATTAATTCTCTTCTTCACTTTTACAAACATTCACAACGACGTGTGAAATCCTGGTTTTTCTCAAATAGAAAAAGGATTGACCATCTGCTTAAAAACCAGATTTCGCAAGTAGGTGCTAAAATGATTTTTGACCAGTGGGAGCGACTTGTAAGGACTTGGCGATCCAGTGCGAAATTCAAAAAGACTATATAAATGACCTGGCGTCAGTCAAGAGTCAGTCAGCGGAGCCGGCATTTGCCGCTCCTACTATGACACTGTCAGCTCTCTGCTTCCGAGCAGAGAGCATTAACCCAGTCGTGGTTCCGCCGAAGGGTAGAATCACGGCTCGGTAATGATAAACAGACATTTTTTGGCCCGGCTATATGGCCGGGAAGACCCACTATAAAATGACCTTGTGTCACATCTAACCTTGCGTGGGAAGGTTGGTAAATACCGTCAGATAGAAGCAGCGAGAAAGACAACACTAAAATGTAACGTCAGCTTCCAAGGTCTCGGACATTGTCCTCTTTCACTTTCTCCTTATTTAATTTATTTCAACAATTACTACTAAAACATTTTGTACGAACTCTACCCTTATCTTCTTATTAATGTTTCTAAATGCACATTAACTCCTACAACTTATGTTAGCCTTACCTCTTAATAAATTTCTATTTTAACAAAGTGTATATTTTATTATTCCACTCTTCTGCACTAATTCTATATATTCCAACCTGCCGACAACCAACCTTCTGATGAAAACCTTCTGATAATAATTCTGATGATTATAACTCTGCATAAAACTTAGGGAGTTCGGTTATGTCTGACACAAGGCCAAATTAAAGAAACATTAACCATCCCCCTACGTTTCAGTGGTGATTCTCGACGTACAAAGAACACCCCCACGCGACAAATCACAAATTGGAGATATCAAAATCAAGCAAAGAATTGTTCGAACTGTTAAGCAATCATGCCATATTTGGGATAGATACTAGAATTCCAGTCGAATTCGTTGCATTCACTTACGCGCAAATACCCTTGGGGAAGGAATTATTCCGTCTCTTTCATCTAGCTATGGGTTAAGTAACACAACAGATTGGGTTCTATAGCCTTGGTCGGCAACCAGTCTACCGCAGAAAGCAATGGATACTTCGAGAATATTTTTGCCAAGTCATTCATGTCACTTTCGAGACATGATCACCCAAGTGTGTATCACGTATGACACTTAACTGACTGACTAGAATAATGCAGAACTTATACTGACAGCAAGCCACCTGCATACGAATAGAAAATGCGTTCAGTAAGTATCTAAACTTATTTATAAATGGAACTTTGTCTGTGTGTGTGTGTGTGTATCCGTTACCTATAGACTCCAAAACGGCTGAACCGATTTTCTTGAAAATTTACACAGTTGCACTATAAGCGTCTGCGAGTGTTCTGAGCTAGATTTTGTGTCGAGGTATCCCCGATAAATATCGATAATCAAAAAATCGGGTTATAGAAGGAGTGGTCCGATTTTAATCAAATTTGATACACTCATAGATAAAGGCATAAGAAAGAATATTCAAAAGTTTCAAGATTACAG
Organism: Ascarosepion bandense; assembly: GCA_037127315.1. Classification (NCBI taxonomy): domain Eukaryota; kingdom Metazoa; phylum Mollusca; class Cephalopoda; order Sepiida; family Sepiidae; genus Ascarosepion; species Ascarosepion bandense. The sequence goes on along the minus strand of JBBBDQ010000322.1, from coordinate 2,586,060 downwards.
TTCTTACAATAGTGCAGATATTCGATAATATATATATATATATATATATATATATATATAAGGCAAGTTGTTTATGTGTGGGTCTGTTTATCTGCCTGTATGTCTGTATTTTTTTCAGCACTTATATTTTAGTTTTTGCTTCGGGTCTGGCTCTAAGTAGGTATAATTGTAGTTCTTAGTCTCAGCCATGATACCATTTACTCAGAGGACTTATTTAGCCTTCAAAATTCAGTTTACGACGAAAAAGCTTATTTAATATCGATACCAGGAAATCTTACATCCATTCATTTTTCTTTCCGTCTACGGTTTCGCTTTAACTGGAAACAACTATTACTTTTTAGTCTTTCGTGACAACGTCCAAAGAGTCTGAGTTCCAGGACCATGGATTAGTTTTAAAGCTTTCATTACACCCGAGCAACGCCAGGTTATACTGCTAGTACAACAATAGAAAGAGGTGTAAGACAAAAATGTGTTTTCTCGCCAGACTTATTTATCTTAGACAGTAAGGCGATTCTGAGAGAATTAGAAATCCTACCAGGATTTTGACGGCGAATGTTGATAGCAGACACAGAAGAAAACAACAATAACTCTTACAGAAGGCAGTGAATGAAAGTAAAAGAAAAAAAAAACGACTAAAAATCAATTGCCAGACAGAATGCATGGTTGTTAGCAAAAGGGGCAGCCCAAAGAGAGAAATTACAAATTGGAGATACCATAATCAGACAGGTACAACAATGTAAATATCTGGGAATTGTTTTAACAGAGGACTGAAAATATGAAACCGAAATCCGAAGACGCATTAAGATAGGGAATAATACCTTCCAAAAGTCAATCGAAGTATTAAGAAACATGAAAATTTCGTTAGAAAGAAAGAAAAAAAAGTAATTTTTTTTTAATCATATCACGGTAACGCCACTGATGTGAAGGTGGCTACATAAGATTGAAGAGATTGGAAAAAGAGAAAACCGGAAACCGCATATGTAATATTGGTCCTTCTAATAGGGCAACGAATGCAAAACAGCCTCTTAACAAGTGAATAAGAGACTTGAGGTAACAGAAATGTGAATACACAGAAGGATGCTGAGAATAGCATGGACCGAACATGTGAGCAATAACGAGGTTTTATAGAAAATGGAAACAAAAAGAACACAGGTTCGGATCCACTCGGGGGCGCATTTTTCTTTAATGAGATTTCTCGAATTATCTGGCCGATAGATGAAATAAAATACTGTTTAAAAAATAAAGAAAACGTTTATTCTACTAAAAATAAAGTTTAAAGTAATATTAATAATAATAATAATATATGTGTGTGTGAGAGAGAGCGTGCGTATGTGTGTGTCTGCGTGTGTGTGAGTATGAGTATGTTTGTGCGCGTGTGTATGCGCGCGCGAGTGCGTAGTGTACTTAGGTAGCGATTATAACTTTCCATCAAATATGCCCTATATATAGACATTTTTGTTTACTATTTGTCATTCTTCTCCAAATTGCAAATAATCCTTCACAAAAACGCTAGTTGTTGATGAATGAAATTTCCAAAACCTTTGTAATGATTGTGTTCAAATTTAGTAGACATAAAGTGTGTATACACTTTAATAGTACACACACACACACACACATATGTATATATATATATATATATATATATATATATATATATATAAAGATGACACCAAAACAAGATAAAATGTCTATATAAAATATTTATTTTCCCACAGGGCCTCAGGCTCAGTACGGAGGCCTACATCCAGTGCTTTGAGGAGGTAGTGCTGTTCTGGGTCAAGAGGGTGGCTGCTGGAAGACCCTATGTGTGGCAACAGAACTTTACACCATGCCACACAAGCACGAGAACCCAGTCATAGCTGTCAGACCATTTTTACAATCACCTCCCGACCCTATATCTGACCACCTGACTTCCCAGACTGCAACCCCACTTGATTAGTTGAGCGGGAAACGAACAAAACTTTTTATACACCAAAGATAAACTGAAGACAAGCATTAAGGCAGCATTCGTCAAGTTAAACAAGGAGACCGTCCAGAAGAGATGCAAATGATTCCAAAATCACCTGAAGGCCATGGTTGAAGCCAATCGCGATTTTATTGAATAATTTTACTCTTTTAAGATATTTTTGTGTATTTTTTGGAAAATATGCCTGTTAAAATGAGATGTCTGTGTTATTTTACTTTTTGAGTAATTCAGACTATAATTCACCCAATGCACCCTGTATGCGTATGTGGGTGTACGCATACAACTCATACCTCAATATTAACAACTGAATGACAGAATTAAAAAACAAGTCGTGGTGCAGTGGATATCGGCTCGGAACGAGAAATCGGGAATCGAATTCCAGTCATATTCTATGCATTCACTTACACGCAAATACCTTGGGAAAGGTATTAATCCGTCTCTTCCTTCCAGTTATGGGTTAAATAGCAGGACAGATTGGGTTCTATAGCCTTGGTCGGCAACCAGTCTACCGCAGAAAGCAACGGTAACCTACTGAGGGATAATCTTCTGCCCAGTCAGTCATGTCTTTTTCGAAACATGATCGCCCAAGCGTGTATCACGTATGGCACTTAACTGACTGTTTATTTATGTAATTTTCTAAATTATTATTACAGCTATAACTCAGTTTGATTGAATTCTTATTGAAAATTTTGTTTAATTCTGTGCATTTCGGAAAGTGTTTATCGATTAGTTTAAAAAATATTTGTCCTATTTTAGTTTTTACTTCTAAGTTAAATGGTGAATTGAACAAGATAATATTTTGATTTCTATTATTGTTTTTTATTTGTCTGCTTGGTTGGGGTTTATATTCTAAAATGTTCTTATGGCCAGATTTTCCTAGTGCATCTTGATAATCTTTTTTTTTTTTATCAAATATTGCTTTGACTGAGGAATTTTTAATAGCCTGTGTTCTATCCCTTTATGGATATTCTTGATTATGCTTGTGGGATGGTTAGATCTTGAGTTTACGTACTTTAAAATTGCGTTTGCTTTCATATATAGAGAAACACTGCCAGTTTGTAAACTAAATTCCACATCTAAATATTGGACTACCTTCTTATTTGTTTCAACTTCTATTTCAAATTATTGATCTTTAAAGAGTTTGTAAAGCATTTTCTTTATTCTAACATTCTTTCTTTTGTTGTCCGGTGCTATCATTAATCCGTCATCTCTGTATAATCCGTGGTTGTCTATGTAGATTATTTCGTTGATTTTATTTAGGATGTGTATTCCCATCAATTCTGAAATTTCGGCTCCGTCAAACGTTCCTTGTGGCACATCTAATATGTCGTTATTTGATTTTTCTAATCCATGTTTCACCATTGTGGAATAGTATGGATTTTCGGCAATGTAGAATTATATCTATATGTTCGGATGGTGTATCTATGTACCGTTTAGCGAAATTTAACGCTTCCATTAAACCGTTTTCAGATATTGATGGGTAAAAGTTTTTAATGTTATATTTTATGAAAGTATATTTGTTTTTGTTTTGAATTTTTGAAACCAGAAAATACAATTACCTGTGTTTTTTCTACTCGTTGGCTTGAGTAGCAATGTTCAGTAAGTCACAAATGCTTTCTTTTCTTTTTCTTTTTTTTTTTTTACTAGTATTTGATGTCTTATTTTATCCACTTCAGTTTTTATTGGGCTTATAAGTCGGTACGAGTGACTATTGGAAAAATCTTCTTTGTGGTCTTTTCTTGTTAGGAAAGCTTGCTTACCTGTCAAATTTTGTACCTTGTTGCCTAAATCCAGCTTTTCTGTAATAATTTTAGCTTCTTTGTTGATATTTTCAATATAGGAATCCGGGTCTTTGGTGATTTCTTCATTAATCTTTTTTCGTATACTTTTGGTTTATTTCATACTAGCAGGATAGCCCGGCGTTGCTCGGGTGTAATGAAAGCTTTAAAATTAATCCATGGTCCTGGAGCTCAGACTCTTCGGACGTTGGCACGATAGACTAAAAAGCAATAGTTGTTTCCAGTTAAAGCGAAACCGTAGACTGAAAGAAAAATAAATGGATTAAGTCAAATTTTAATTTACTGCTATCGATATCAAATTTTCGGCACTATTGTAAGAACTGCAACCTTGAAACTTCTGAATATCAATTCTTATGTCTTTGTCTATGAGTGTATCAAATTTGATTAAAATCGGACCACTCCTTCTATAACCCGATTTTTTCGATCATCGATTATCGATATTTATCGGGGGTACCTTGACACAAAACCTAGCTAAGAACACTCGCAGACGCTTATAGTACAACTGTGTAAATTTTCAAGAAAATCAGTTCAACCGTTTCGGAGTCTATAGGTAACGGACACACACACACACACACAAAGTTCCATTTATAAATAAGTTTAGATAGATATGTTGTTAGATTTATCTCCTTTAATAAAGATATTTTGTGGTTTGTTTATTTTTTTTTTTTTTTTTTTTTTTTTTTTACTTCAGTGTTTAATAGTTTTTGGAAGTTGTTGATATTTTTAAATTTTATTTGCTCTAATATGGAAATCATATCTTTTTTTTAAAATTTATTAATTCTTTCACTGCAGGGGTATTACTACTGGTTTTAAAATTGAAATTACTCCTTTTTTTTCTTTTTCTCTTGCGTATTTTTTAGGAAGAATAATGCTTTCCATCTGATTCTGGTAAGAGACTGTTCATTTTTTTTTTTTGTAATAAACATAGCCAATATTCATGTTTGTTTGGAATTATTATGTTTTTCAGTGAATGTGATATTTTAGATTATTGCATTGTTGCTATTTTCTCCGTGTAGTCCGATAAATTCTGTATAGTTTATGGTTAAAATACACTGATGATAAACCTACTCAATTGTAAGCCAAGAGTATAATAATTAAAACATTATATATAATATATATAATATTTATATATTTACACATTTACGTGGTCATTAGTGTATATATATATATATTCAAATGAGCGAGAAATTTTCGTAAATAACCGTTACAAATGTCTGTTCTAATATGGACATGTGAGCGTCTATGTAAAATGAAATAAAAGAAAAGAATTTTTTTTTTTTTTGGTTGGGGGTGATATTTTGATTACCTACTGTTGTACCATTTGGTTCTGACGAGCCGCGATAATAACATCAAAACGATGAAATATGTATTATCCATAGTAATAAACGAAAATCCTTTATAATTATATATATATATATATATATATATATATATATATATATATATATAAGTTTTGTCGATTTATTTTATGTAAATTTTTTCATATCGTCTCATAAGCTTAATAGCATTTTCGTTGTAAAAGGAGAGAAGCACTATTTCACCTTATATAATGGCTGATATATTTCAGAAAAGATTAAATAAAAACATGTATCAATATTGTGATTTTCATCACTAGCAGTATAGCCCGGCGTTGCTCGGGTGTAATGAAAGCTTTAAAATTAATCCATGGTCCTGCATATGATATGATAAAAATTTACAAAAAATAAATCGAAAAAACTTGTCTATATTATTTAATGAAACATGCATCAATGAAAAAATGCTGCCTAAATACACACACACACAATATATATATATATATATATATATATATATATATATATATTCTAAGCATATATTGTTAGATATAAGAGACAATGAATGTCTATTATGTTTAATCATAAACATATACTGTTAGATATAAGAGACAATGAATGTCTATTATGTTTAATCATAAACGTCGTATTTTGGCTTTAATTTCAGTTGAAAATAAAGACAAAAATTCTCCAACATTTGGATAATCTTTTATTAATTTGGTTCTAAGCTTTTGACTGATATATATATATATATATATATATATATATATATATATATATATATATCAGTCAGTTAATACGTAATACACACTTTGGTAAGCATGAATCCTGAGATCCATGACTTACTAGACAGAAGATTTTCTCGCAGTAGGTTGTCATTTCTTTCTGTGGTACATTGGTTGCCAACCAAGGCTATAGAACCCAATCTGCCCGGCTATTCAACCCATAGCTGGAGGGAGGAGAGATGGATTGATACCGTTTTCAAGGGTATTTGTGCATAAGTGAATGAAAGGAATTTGACTGGAATTCGAACTGGGCTATAATTCCGAGCTGATATAAAATTACAGCACAATACACACACACGCACACACACACACATATATATATATATATATATATATATATGTGTGTGTGTGTGTGTGTGTGTGTGTGCGAATCTTAAAACGGAGATTATAATTTATTGATTAAAATCGAATACAGGAGTATAATTTCGTCTGATGCTGTGTCAGTAAATAAATCGTCGGAATTAAATTAACAATGCAAAAAAATCCTTACATAAGATCTTTAAAAAGATATGAGGTAATGGAAAGAGAAGAAATTAAATTCAACAAGGATCAATTCGCCAAATAACGCCAATTCATGTTTTAATTCTCTGCGTCTGCACAGAGCCGGACGTTGTCTGTTGATCACAAAAGCTTCAAGGATATTAAGATGGCGTTTAGTTCGGGTTATGTGCAAAACAGAGAATAACTCTTTTGAATATTTAGCCCTACAAGTGTCCGTGTTTAACAAATGTTCTCCAATAGCAGACTCATGCATTTGTGAGTGCCCGGATGTTATTGGCGTGTGTCTACGGATAAGGGCCAGGCACATGTTACGCAATTCTTACCTCTAGCTGCTGGATAGTTTTTCCCCCTCATACTGACATTTATAATGCTAAACAACTAAACTTCGTTGATGAGTAGGCAAAACATCCTGACGAACAGAGAAGAAAGCGCTTCTAGTAAAAAAAAAAAGACTTAAAGTAAAAAAGACTTTACGTACTACAACAGAATTGAATTGAAATAAAATAACAAAAAATGTAATCAACAAATAATTAACTACGTGAACCAATTCACTGTAGTCACTATAGACAGGATACTTAGCGCCGACCAAATGTTTTAATTTCACTAAACTTCGAAATTTTAAACTTAATATTAGTCAGAATATAACGCTTGGGGTAACTATTTGCGAGAAAAATATTAGTAATTTGCATCAGTTCAGCATCCGGTTTACACTCAGAATATATCACTAGTTTTGTTTTTTTTAATCATATCACCCTGAGCAAAGCGGTAACGCCACTGATGCGCAGGGGGCTACGTAAGAATGAAAAGATTGAAGAGAAAGCCGGAAACCATATCCTAAACAGGGAACAAGGGATGAACCTCTTCACCTGTTCAATAGACGTGGATGGAGTGTGAACCGGGAGATAGTTTAGTCTATCTACTCCAATTGAAAAAAAAAAAAAGAGAAAGAAAAGAGTAAAAAGATTGGACAAGAGACAGGGTAAGTGTTTTGATAAGGTTATGTGCGTTGTGGTGCATTGGATATCGGCTCGAAACGAGAAATCGGGGAGCCGAGTTCGAATTCCAGCTGAATCCATTGTATTCACTTACGCGCAAATACTCTTGGGAAAGGTATTGATCCGTCTCTTCCTTCCAGTTATGAGTTAAATAACAGGACAGATTGGGTTCTATAGCCTTGGTCGGCAACCAATCTACCGCAGAAAGCAATGGCAACCTACTGCGGGATAATCTTCTGCCCAGTCAGTCAGGTCTCTTTCGAGACATGATCGCCCAAGCGTGTATCACGTATGGCACTTAACTGATTGAATTCTTAGAATTCGGGGCAAGGAATTTCAACTAAGATATAACCCAGCGAGAGTGGGTTTTCTGTATACGCTAGTGACGAAAGATTTAGCAGTTTTCTCGACTAATATGTCTCAGAAAGATAGTATATTATTATTCAACTTCTCCATCGTAAATGACAAAGATAGGTGGAGGCGATTTAAATGTTGAAAAATTCTTCCACCTCATGTGACTTAAAGAATGTAAAGATATATAACCTAACGCACGTAACAGTATGGTTTGGGAAAGTTATAAAAACTATTGTCATGGAATCCAACAAAAATATTGACCATAATAGGTCCCAGAGGACTACTCATCGATTCTCCATCCATCTGTCGACACATGATATTATTGAAACTGAAGGAGACAGACTTAGTAGCCATTTCCATCGGCTCAACAAAACAATCTCAGGAAAAGATAGCGGTTTTAAGGGGCCTCGATATAGATAGACGAAAAAAATCTCATTGATTTCATCAAAAGAAACGTTAATGGGCAGACTAGAAATTTCGAGTGACACGAGATAATCAGTTCCAGTGGAGGTTGCAATTTACGTATTTATGACGCAAACTGAAAAGAGCCCGGAATACAATAGTCTGAATAAAACTTCAGAACAGGATCGAGAATTTTAAAAAGCCATCTTGCCAACATGCGTTGGACAGAAGTAATATAAACAAAATGGGCCTGAGCAGATTATTTAATTTATAATTTTTGGTAGACCGTACATCCTAGTGTCGTCTAATATAATCAACTAGCAGTATAGCCCGGCGTTGCTCGGGTGTAATGAAAGCTTTAAAACTAATCCATGGTTCATATAACCATGGATGAAAGCGTTATAATGTCTTGTAATTTTAAAAATTTCCCGTTCAAAAATTCCCTGTTACGTGAGCGTTCTTTAAAAAAAAAAAAAAAAAGAAAAAAAACGCCGTAAAATGAGTTATTGCAAATCGCCTAGTAGAAACCTAGGTCGCGTAATAACTCGTTTACAAATGTAGAATATATATATATATATATATATATATATATATATATATGTGTGTGTGTGTGTGTGTGTGTGTGTGTGTGATTATTATTATTATTATTATTATTATTACTTTAAAGTTGCTTTTAGTGGATATCCACATTTGAGTAGACGCTCGGTTCGTTTACTTTTTCGTTTATTAATTCTTTATTTTCATTACTGGTCTGAATATTCGAGAAATCTTATTAGAAAAAATGCGCCACTGACAGGATTCGAACCTGCGTCTTTTCGAAGATCTGGACGAGAAAAAGTGTGTTTAACATAATTAGGTTACAATAAAATTTGTATTTTATATGAATACAATTTTATAAAACTTTAGATGTAGTAGAGTGTGGGGTGACTATCATAGACTTTGGGGGTTGAGGAAGGAAAAAAACGCTTGCACCGGTCATGACCCTATACGACAAACGAAGTGTTAAAATTTCTCGAATGCACAGGCCGGTTGACGTAATACACGCTATTTAAAACCAAAAAGAAAAATCGCTCGTCTATTTCAAATTCGAGTATCCATTTAAAAAGAATTTCAAGAATTAAAAAGGTCTAATTAAAAATAAAACCATTAATTCTTTAGAAATTGTTTGTATATACGAGGCTTGATAGATGCTGTCTTATGAAAAACACTTATACAAGAATCTTTAAAAAGGTTATAATGAATAACTAGAAGACGTCATTCTCTACCTCACATTACGTTCAAATTGACCGCACTCAATGATTCTTACATGAGACAATATAACATTTTGAGAAACAACAGATAGTATACCAGGTGTAATGAAAATGCGTTTTTTCTACGCTTTTATTGTTTTCATTATATTCACTTACGCCACAACAATGGACGATTTGTCCTCCCGCTGTAAGGTGTACCTTCTCCTTACGATGAAGAGAAATAAACAAAGCAGTGGAGGTGGCAAAACCAGACTGTTAGGATGTTGTCGAAAAAGAGGGAAAAGCCTTATGCCCTGCTCAGATATCTGCTTACAAGCGACAACAATTCCAAAGAAGCAGTAGCGTTTAAGTGAAGTGTCCAAAATAGAGGAGTGAGTGACAAGTTGTCCCCACCATCTGCACATTTCTGCTGCAATAATAAACAATAAGAACGTACCTTGACACATTTGTACTGCAACTTTTACTACTACTATTACTACTACTACTACTATCATTTCTTATACCTCCGCTATTACTACTACCGCTAAGTACTGCCACAATGTTAGTACTACTATTCTGAGCTAAAATTACTAACCACTGTTACTGTATATTAACAATTTGGTTACTACTACCAATAACTGCTGATTTACAGTTACCACAACAAAAGCAAATGGCTGTATCTTGTTGAAGATTCTTGATAAGAATCTGACCAACAATGGCTAACGAGAGTATTAAAAGACAGGATTGCTATGTGATGTCAGTTCTTCAATATGGCAGTGAATGCTGGACAATATCATCGAAGATGAAGGAAAAACTTGAAGCAGCTGAAATGTGATTCTACAGAAGGATGCTGTGGATATCATGGGTCGAGCCTGTGAGCAATGATGAGGTTTTGGAAAGGATGAAAACGAAAAGGAAATTAAGACTGAACATCAGGAAGAGAGAGCTGAAATTCCTGGAACATGCAATGAGGAAAGAGGGATTGGAGAACCTGATACTAACAGGTCAGATAGAGGGAAGGAGAGACAGAGAAAAACAGCGGATAACAAACATATTTGAAGGGCCTCAGCAGGTGGATGACAGAACGGGGGTTGCGTGGTGTAACAGGAGAAAGCGTGCTGCCACCAGGGATAAGAAGTGGAAAGCCATGATCGTCTACGTCCTGAAAGGACAAGGCACATAGAAGAAGATGGAGGAAAAATTGTTGATTCCATATCAAAAGATTCAGTTAAGTGCCATACGGGATACACGCTTTGGGCGATCATGTCTCAAAAAAGACATGACTGACTTGGCAGAAGATTTTCCCGCAGTAGGTTGTCATTGCTTTCTGTCGATATCAACCGCAGTCGATATCTACTGCACCACAAGTCGAAAGATTACTAAACAATAAAGAAAATGAAAAACTGAACAAATATATTTAGATAGTGCTAGATAGAAAGCTATATGAATATAAATAGATTGTAAACGATGTCTAATTTTAGGTAGCAAGCTTTCATTGAGACAGTGAGTGCCATAAGTGCCATATGGAATACACGCTTTGGGTGATGATGTCTCAAAAAAGACATGACTGACTGGGCAGAAGATTTTCCCGCAGTAGGTTACCATTACTTTCTGCGGTAGACTGATTGTCAACCAAGGCTATAGAACCCAATCTGTCCTGTTATTTAATCCATAGCTGGAAGGAGAAGAGATTGATTAATACCTTTCCCAAGGATCTTTCTGTGCAAGCGAAGGCAATGAATTCAACTGGAGTTCGAACTCAGCTCTCTAATGTTTCGTTCCAAGCCGATATCCACTGCACCACATCATACTTCATTAAGACACGTTTTATTAAAAAGCAACAAGCAAGTTTTTAGCACCTGTTTGAATTCACCTGTCTGTCGTTTTTAATTTTTTTTTTTTAATCGATCAAATAGATGTAAAAATAAACTCAGAAATGTGCGGGGAGCGTATCGGCTATCAACAGAAATAGTGAAATCAGCGAACCGAGTTCAAAATTCCATTCTAATCTGCTGCGTTCACTTTCACACAAATTCACTTCAAGAAAGATATGAATGCATCTCTTCTCCCTCCAGCTATGGGTTAAATAGGATAAATATTAAAATAAGTTGGTATATATATACTCTTCTTCTTTAGGTGACGTGACCACCTCAGGACGTAAGCGATGATGACTCTCCACAATATCTTGTCCTTCGTAGCTCTTAATAAGTTTTGGTCTTTTTGTTATTTCTCCTAAATCCTGTTCCGCCACCCATTTAAGCAAAGTTCATGTTATGCGTCGTTTACTCTGTCACACTTGCCGTCAATCTGTCCTTTGTATATCAGATTTTCTAACCCCTCCCCCTTCATTATGATGTGCCACAGAAATCTTAACTGCCTTTTTCCTGGTGTTAAGTAGGAATTTTCTTTCCGTCTACATTTTTTGTAAAACTTCGTCGTTGCTTACATGTTGCTTACATGGTATCCTCAGCAGCCTTCTGTAAAACCACATTTGAGTTGCTTCAAGTCTGTTCTTCCGCTGAGGAAATTGTCCACATTCACTGCCATATGATTGATATCACGCAAAAGTTCAGGACTCTTTCCTTTGTTCCTAACAAAATTTTCTCTCTCCTAATACTCAGCTTTTAGAATGCACAATGAGATAGATAGATAGATAGATAGATAGATAGATAGATAGATAGATAGATAGATAGATAGATATACATTACCAATCTAAACATACTTAAAGTTCTATGTATGTTTTTTCTTTTATTTTTGTTTTACATTTTTTGACATTTTTTTTTTTTTACCAATACTGATAAGTCAGCAAATCGAATTTAGGAGAAAAAATTAAATTTATTTAATATATATAGTCTCATTAAAAATGATTTAACAAATTGTTATTTTTTTGTTTAGCATAGTGGTTACTGATTCGAAAAGTTTAATCGTGTCGTGTTCAAATTTCAGTCGAGGTCGTTGCAGTGTTCAGGAAATTTGTAAATTTCGCTGTTTAGCTACATTAAACATTTTGACCAAGGACTTAGCCAACCGTTTGCAATCTGCCCTACCTATTCTCAACAAGAAATAAGAGGCCGTTCAGCAACTGATATTCAAGTGTCTCAACCAGAAATAAGCAGCAAGAAGCCGTTCTGCACCTGATATTCAAATGTCTCAACTACGATAAAGCAACAACACGCCTTTCAGCACCTGATATTCAAATATTTCAACCAGAAATAAGCAACAAGAAGCCGTTCTGCACCTGATATTCAAATTTCTCAACAAGAAATAAGCAACAAGAACTTGTTCAGCACCTGATATTCAAATGTCTCAACCAGAAATGAGCAACAAGATGGCGTTCAGCACCTGATATTCAAATGTCTCAACCAGAAATGAGCAACAAGATGGCGTTCAGCACCTGATATTCAAATGTCTCAACCAGAAATGAGCAACAAAACGCCGTTCAGCACCTGATATTCAAATATCTCAGCCAGGAATAAGCGAAAACTAGAGATATATTCGTAGCTTTAATTCTGAATGGCACCAACGGAAAAGTTGACTCTGCGGGTGTAAGGTGAAAAACACATTGTTTTTCTTCCCATGTTTGCTGTTTGGAGGTGATGTAACATGAGCAAAAGATGGTTTCAGAAATGTTAACAAAAAGAAAGAAAAAACTGAAAAAAATGTGGTTTCACTGTCACTTCTGGGAAACGTAAACATTAAGGATAAATTTAGTGAGGCATACAGATTTTCAAGCAATAATCATCAGATGAAAGTTTAAAATCGTGAAATTTTATTCAAAATTGTTGTATCGTCGAGGTAAATGATACACAGTTAAGAACGAGTGCTTAATATATTTATTCAGCACAGTTTCCGGTGCTAACGAATATATACAAAAAAATACAGAACAATAAATTACAAACAATTAACAAGACAAAACTTCCGAGCAAAAGAGTGGAGGGTCTAAATGATAAACAGTCGACGAAGTAAATCAGTCCGAATTTTAATCTGCTTGACCAACTTAAAACGTCCCTTTAAATATATACACGTAGGTTCCTTTAGGCTATGAGCCAGTCCGTCGGTCAGAGTGCGGAAAGGGTACCAGCTACTTTTTTTTTTTTAATCATATCACCCCGAGCAAGGCAATAACGCCACTGATGTGCAGGGGGCTACGTAGGAGTGAAGAGATTAGAAAAGAGAAAACCGGAAACTGCATCCTAAACAGGGAACAGGAATGAGCCTCTTCACCTGTCCAATAGACGAGGGTGGAGTGTGAACCGGGCGATAGTTTAGTCTATCTACTCCAATTGAAAAAAAAAAGAGTGAGAAGATTGGGAAAGAGAAAACCAGAAACCACAGCCTAAACAGGGAACAGGAACGAGCCTCTTCACCTGTCCAATAGACGAGGGTGGAGTGTGAACCGGGCGATAGTTAGATCTGTCTACTCCAATTAAGAAAAAAAAAACATGGTGGTGGATTGCTAAGTTTTAACTTAGTTAAACTCCAGTCAAAGAGATTTCTGCTAAATTTTTTTAAAAAAATTAAAGAAAACCAATTAAACATGAAAAGTTTAAAATTAAGCAAAAAAATGACTTACTTTTAAGAATAGTTCAAACAAAAGAGATTCCCATCCTAACACGAGGGTACTACCAGGAAGATAAAGATAAAAAAATTTTACAACCAAATGCAATCTTAAGAAATCAATGAATATATAACAGATTTCAAAACTGCTTTTTTAGAAATAAGATACTCGAAGTACTGTGGGAATTCTTCAAAGACACTCATGACAGAAGGAAAGGAAGACTGTGACTGCATATGTGTTGATACAATGGACAGATATTCTTCCGCGAAACATTTAGTGGCTGCTAAACTGTTCAACAAGAAAAGCTTCTCTAGTTTTAAGAATAAACTGCCTACAGGAGATATAGTACTGACCATTGAAGTATATCCCATGACTGACTAAAAAAAAGCTTAAAACTGAACTAAAACTATTCTATTGTAGATCCGATATGCATGAATATTGCAAATTAATTCAGCTGCTGAAATTTATCTCGGAAAATAATTTAGATGGTGTTCTTAGTGAAATTGCGAAACAGATAAAAATCCTCTTGACAATTCTCATGACTACATCAGAACGCTGCCTTTCGACAATGAAAAGAATTTAAAAAATTCTAACAAGCACTATGAATCCCGAAAGACTAAATGCACTTGCAATGTTTTCAATAGAGAAACATTTCCTCACCAGTCATTCATGGATCAAGAAGAAAATTATTAACCTTTTCACTCAAAGTAAAACGATAAGAATGGATCAAAGTTTGAGCTGTAACAATTTTATAAGTAATTAAAAAATATTTTTTCGTATTTAATTGAATTTATGCACAAATTTTATTTTTATGTGTTTTCATTTTACACAATATTAAAACCATGATTAATGATTTTTCTGAAACAGCACCCCCACTAATTTTAGCCAAGAGTCGCCATAGTTAATATCCAAGTTTGTTTAAAATAGAATAACAACTTTTGTTAGGAATAGCAACGCAATAAATTTCAAAATCAGAAGTAATTTTGTTGAAAATAAATATTAAGTGTAGCGTTTGTTTTTTGTTTGTTTGTTTGTTTAATCTTTAATTTGGAGATAAAAAGAACGATTTTGGCGATAAGAATATGATATAATGTAAAAATATACATCTTCCATTTTGAAAAACATTATTTTGTAGATAAATGGTTACATGTCGGAACTTCGGGAATAAAACGAACTAAATCAAGATTAAAATAAATAACTTATTTTATTTATTTTCTTTAGAGTGAGGGGTGAGTGCTTTCATATTTAGTATCACAAAATGTTTGTTTATAAGGTAGATATTGTTATTATGATTGAAGAAAATCTGGTGGTGGTGAATTTT
Organism: Ascarosepion bandense; assembly: GCA_037127315.1. Taxonomy (NCBI): domain Eukaryota; kingdom Metazoa; phylum Mollusca; class Cephalopoda; order Sepiida; family Sepiidae; genus Ascarosepion; species Ascarosepion bandense. Next base: position 2,570,858 of record JBBBDQ010000322.1, on the reverse strand, counting down.
CAGTATGTTCACTCTTGATATTGCACAAATGTTTTACTGAAATAACATCTTTCAAGGATTTTTCTTTATATTGTGTTGTCCGGAAAGTTTGAGCCAATATTTAGTTGTTCATGTCCCAACACGTTAGGACACATCATATTTATTGACAGATATAATATGTTTACATTTTCTATAAGAGCACACTTCAAACTATCTCTTGAGAAAGAAAATTTAAAACTACTTAATTCGTGTCAGCTATGCATCCTTATAAAAATGGAAGATTATGAGGTGCATTTTAGACACTTGGTGCTTTTTTTTTATTTTGTTCTTTTTTAACTACCACAGGACAAAAATGCCTCACAAGCAACAAAAAAGATATTCACTGTGTCTGGAGAAGGTGTTTTAGCAGAGAGAACTGTACGGAAGTGATTCGCTAAGTTTAGAGTTGGTGATTGGAATCTTATTAATGAAGAACGCTCAGGCAGACCCCCTACTACAGATGGCGATCAAATGAAGAAATTCATTGAAGATAACCCGCATTATGCAACGCAGGAATGGGCAGAAACACTAGATTTGTCAAAATTCACCATCCATGTGCACTTAGTGAAGCTTGAGTACTCAAATCGTTACGATGTTTAAGTAGCACATGATCTGTGTGAAAAGAATCTTTTGGGTCGTATTTCTATCTGTGATTTGCTGTATTAATACAATTAAAATATCTATTTTTAAGCAAATGGTGATGAGAAATTAATCATTTACAACAATGTTCAGCGAAAAAATTCGTTAGGTAAGGGACATGAGCCAATTTTAGCCATCCCAAAAGCAAGTCTTCATCCTTTGAAAGTCATGCTGTGCATCTGTCGAAAATGGAAAGGAACCCTGCAGAATGAGCTTCTACCAAGTAAACAGTCAACTGATTTTGAAAAGTACTCTTCGGATTTGTTATAGCGGAACATCCTGCCATACCTCGAGAATAGAATACTCTATTTTATAAAAGACAGTAACGAGCGGTACGAATGAAAAAAGGTCTTAGACATTCGCCTGACTTTTCTATGACACTGTCAGCTCTCTGCCTTCGGGTAGAGGGCGCTCTCTGCTTCCGAGTAGAGAGCACAAACCCAGTCGTGGTTCCGCTGAAGGGTAGAACCACGACTGGGGAAAAATAGACAGACAGTTTTTGGCCCGGCTATATGGCCGGGAATACCCACTATAAAATGACCATGTGTCACATCTGGCCTTGCGTGGGAAGGCTAGTAAATACAAAAAGGTCTTAGGCGAAGGCATTCACTATTCGGTAGTCTATTCCGCTCCAACCCGTGGCTTGCCTATATCTGTATTATTGTTAATCGTACCTTAGTACAAGAAATCTGTATTTCTTATTCCTGGTGTGGAGTTCCATTCTTCAACTGATCATTTTATACTGTATTCCTTTTCGGGATATATCAGAATTAAAAGGTAGTATTAAAAAAAATAAATATAAAAAAATAACCGCCCAAAACTGTCGAACAGGAATGGTGCCATTTTCTATGAAAATAATGTCAGACTGACGGTCTCTTTGGTAACTCGGCAAAAATCGTTGCAACGATATATACCTCCACTCGCTATATTCACCAGACAACACAAAATAAGGAATTTATTTACAAATTTACAAAATTGTAATTGTCAGTAGCTTGTATCAAGAGAAGTAGTCAAACATTATAATTTCGTAGATTAGATGAATAGTCAAAAAAATGTTCATATTAAATCATCAAACACGAAGTAAATTTTCAAAATGCTTTAAAACAAATTAAGAGAGTTCGTTTTTCACACCAAAGTTATACGGTTGAATTCAATATAAACAAAGGTTTCCAAAATGCTTAAAATAAATTAAGAGAGTTCGTTTTTCACACAAAAGTTATACAGTTGAATTCAAAATAAAAGATATATTTTAAGGTACTTATCTTTTCCGTTAAATAGTGTTAAATGTTTATTAAGTAGACCTTGTGTCAAACATAACCAAACTCCCTACAACTTAGGATTATCAAAATCTTCAGAAGGTTGAATGGATAAAAGTATTTTGTTAAAGTGTCATATTGCTGCTGTTTTTGTTGTTTTTGTTGTTGACGGCGAGAATGATGAGGAAGTAGACGAGGTAAAGTAAAATAGCACCCGAGAAGGAGAAAGAGAACGAATGTGTGTCGGGACGTTATGTTCGGGTTAGTGACTTCAACTTTCTGTTGTCACATCTTGGCGGTGTATGATATCGCTTCCATCTCTGATTGATTCGACTTTTCTTTTTTTCTTTTTATAGCGAAACTTTTTCACATAAGCTTGTTAAATTCTCTCTCAGTTTTGCAAATCGCTTCCATTCATTGTCTAGAAAATTAATTTAGCATCGAATCGCCAAAATTTTGGCTTTGTCTTTTTCTTTCAGTATGGGGTCAATCATTTTTCTTAAGTAGGCCGGCTAAATCACGTGGTCAGCTCAAAACGTACACTCATATTTTGGCTGGGAGACATATGGCACGGATCATTGAAAGTTCAATTTGTTGTCTTCTATAAATCGCTCTTTTTTCAATTGGTTAATAAATATTTCACACTTGCTCGCCAAATTTTCCTTGACCTTTTTCTCGGCACAAACGCAATTATTTTTTCTATTGGTCAAAAATAGATTTTCAAACTGGACTCGCGAATTTGCAAACAGTGAGGAATTTATAAATTATTTTTATTTCGTATTCAAAGCATAAGTAAAATCTCGTTTAAATAGGATATTTCCCTGATTTTGACAAATATTTGAAAAAGAAATGAGTAACGATTTTTGCTTTCATTTCGGAAAAAAAATCATCCATTTTGATGGTACATATTTACTTACTTTTTGTCGTCATAATGGTGTTCGGCTTGGAACAGTTCTAAAAATCGAGTCTTGCATTTTAATGTGTGGGGAGATCGGTTATGCCAGGTACAAGGCCATTTCACAAACATAGCCGACAATCCCCACAGTTTAAAGTATCATCAGAAGGTTGAAAGGTTGATTGAAGGTTGGAAGAATAAAAGTGTTTTATTTGTAAAATAAGTGAAATTTTATTAACTGAGCAGAATAACAAATTTGTAAAAGGTAAAATGATCAAATAGAAAATGTACGTAGTTAATTAACATATAAGAGTTGAATGTTCAAAGAGAAAATGTACGTAGTTAAATGATCCAGAGAAATAGTAGTAAGTAGCAGAATGTGTCTATGTAAATAGATTAACAGGTTAATAATAAAGTGTGTGTTCCTTTTCTTTTTTATGAACGGCGAGAAAGTGAAAAGGAAGGAAAGCAATAAAGGAAATTGTACTCATTGGACGTTAATTTTTATGAGTCTAGTTGTAGTATCTTGTTGTTGATGTTGTTGTCATCGTCTTCTTTGCTGACTGCGAAAATGTTGGGGATGGAGAAGAAGAGGCAAAGGAAATTAGCAGGAGTGAAGAAGGAGAACGAATGTGTGACGAGACTTTACGTGCGAGTCATACTTGAAGTTTCTTTTGTTACATCTTAGCGTGTCAAAAGACGTGGATAAGTAGTGAAATCTAGTCACGTGGTCGGATAAAACCACAAACCCGTTTTTTAGGTGTTAAGAAAATTTGACCGGGGTCATAGTTCAATTTACTATTTCCTATCAAATCAGAATCCAGAATCTTCATTTTCACTCCGGATTGTGAAATTTGCTTTGGTCTGGTTTTTCGAAAATGTTTTCAGTCATTCTGACCTGATTTTGCGTGTGTGCAATTTTACTTTTTGCGTTTCAGTTAATTATTGGATGCTATAGGATTCGTCTCGGAACGAGAAATCGGGGAGCCGAGTTCGAATTCCAGTCGAATTCATTGCATTCACTTACGCACAAATACCCTTCGGAAAGGTATTAATCCGTCTCTTCCCTCCAGTTATGGGTTAAATAATAGGACAGATTGGGTTCTATAGCCTTGGTTGGCAACCAGTCTACCGCAGAAAGCAATGGCAATCTACTGCGGGATAATCTTCTGCCCAGGCAGTCATGTCTCTTTCGAGACATGATCGCCTAAGCGTGTATCACGTATGGCACTTAACTGACTGTTCCCGTAAATGCTTCTTTACCCACGCATTTTGCCTGTAGTTGCAGAATATTCTTTTTGTAATAGAATAAACTTTGAACGAGCAAAAATTAAAAATAGTTTTTAAAAAAATTAGTTTCACGAAAAATAATTATTGAAATAGTCTTTCCTTACGTAACTGAATATATTGTTCAACATTAAGAACTCTAAAAAATTTCTTCGTAAGTGAATAAAGTCTAAAAAAAAGTTAAATTTCTTCATTTTTAAAACCTTTCTTAAAGTCTGGGCTATTTTTTTTTTTAGTTTTAAAAATGGTGGCTGGGCTGATCAGTCGAAAAAAAAAAAAAAAGGCTAAGCCGGTGAATTTTATGAAGGCATTGGTTCAAATTTTGATGCTGTCTGATAATTTTTAATAAATATTCTGATAATTAAGAAACCACGTTGTTCTAAACATCTATTAAAGGAAAAAATTATTTTCACTTCACTTTTTGAAGTTTAATGTAGGTACCGCCACTGATTTTTCGATACCTAAATTTAAAATGAAATTTTAAAAATAAATAAGTAATCTTCAACTTTAAAATTAAACTTTAATGGTAGAGAAACTGTCTACTTTTATCTTCCTTGCTTTGTTTTGTTTTGTGTTTTTTCTTTTTTTTAATTAATAATATTTGTTTTATAAGAACATTTACTGATTTGAAGTAATTTAAGAATGCTTATAGAAAAAGATTAATTGTCCAATAAATTTTTATGAGAGCAACATTATTTTTTTTATAATTCATCGAACTCAATGAGTTATGTGACAATAATATTCTTTTCTTAAGTAAAATGCTAAAGGAAAATGCTTTTTGTCGTTACTGTGACTATAATTTTAAAGAAATTATATCCTTTAATTCTAAGGCTTTTAAAAAACTGACTCGTTCATGATCGTAGATTTTCATTTATGAGCGGCTTTTTACAATTTTCATATATTCAGTAACTGAGTAGTGATGCTACTATTAAAGAAAGATATTTGCGTATTTGGTAGCGTGGCCGAGCGGTCTAAGGCGCTGGTTTAAGGCACCAGTCTCTTCGGAGGCGTGGGTTCGAATCCCACCGCTGCCAATTCTTTTCTATATTGTTTTTTTCCTTAATTAAAATGTATATTCAAATTCAGCAAACGTAAAAAGATTACTTGTTTTCTTATTTAATTACTTTACCTCCACTCATTCGCTCTAAAAAATAAAAATCACAGCATAACATAATGTTAAAAAACAAAGTTTTATTGTCAAAATGGTAATGCTGAGAAAATAAAATATCAAATAATTTTTTAATTAAAATTTTAACTTTTAATCCTATTAGGTTTGAAATTTTGGTTAAAAATCTTTTTTTCGTTAGTGACCAGATTTTTATTAGAGTTGAATACTATGGTAGTTACCTCTACTCATTTTCGATACCAATGTTTTAAATGAATTTTTAAAAATTAAATCGTTTTCTTGAAACTTTAATTTTGGCTTACTTGAAAGTTAAATGATTAAATTTACTATTTGCAGTAAGCAAAATACTTGGGTGTATTTTAAACAGAAATTATATTCACTGGATTCAAAAAGTTTTGAGATTTTTTAAAATTTTAAATTTTTCGGCCATTATTTTTTTTTTTTAGCGATCGACTCATTTGTAAACTGAAACATAAGTTAATTCTTCGTTTTAAAAATCTTGCAAAAAACAAAATAAACATCTGTGACATATTATTTTTGAAAAATTAGCAAATTTAAAATTAAATTAATCTGATTTGAAACAAATATTATTTGTTTATCAGAGTTCCGTGGTTAATAAATACTTTTATTATAAATTTCATGCTATAAAGGAAGTAATAATTGTTTTAAATCAGATTAATTTAACTTTAAATTTGCTAATTTTCAAAGAAACACGTGTCATAGATGTATATTTTGTTTTTGCAAGATTTTTAAAACCGAGAATTTGTAGTGAACAAAACAAAATCTACATTTAAAATTCAAATGCTAAGCACCAACGCATTGATTTTGTTAGAAATAAAGAAAAGACTCGAATTACAAACTTTGCTTAGCACACACGCAAAAGCGAATCCCCCACCAAAAAAGTCGTGAAATGTTTTTCGGGCAACTGAAAACTAGAAAAAATCTAAAAAGAAAATTCAAATAATCTTCAATTCTTAGAAACAAATTATTTTATGGGCCCTTTTCGCGAGCCGAAGTTCGTTCGTCATCCAATAGAAAGGCCAGAATTACACCCGGGAGTGAATTCCAAATGACTTTTTTGAGCCCCACAAACAAAATAAAAGACAGGGCAAATTCGACTATCGCCAGAGAGAAGACGAACGTAATTAGCACGTACCCTTGTCAAACGTCAAGCGATCGCTATTATTACCTCTCTCTTTCTCTCTCACCTCCTTCCTCTTTATCGTTCACCCGTCTATCTTTTCTTATACTTGACAACCGAAGAGAACCCTCTGAATCTGAGCGAATACTTCAAAGACACTTCTACCCAACGACAACGCTCATACATACATACACATATACGTTCCTGCGGACATCCACACAAGTTACTACTTCGAACTCTTGATACCCTCAACTTCTTAATACTGTTTCTCATTGAACATTAACTTCTACCAATTCATGTTAATTATTTTACATTAATAAATTTCTATTTAAACATACAAAAGGTATATGTTTATTTTTCCACAAAATCCACCTTCTGATAACCTTCTGATAATTCTGGATAAAACCTGTAAGCTGTAGAAAGTTTGGTTATGTTTCACACAAAGCCAATTAAGAAAACATTAACCATCTCCCTACTTCTACAAATTAACGTTTGTTTACAAACTTGTCAATCTGTCAAAATGGACGAAAAGCTGATAACTTTTGAAAACTCTCAAAAAGTTGAAATTCCAGTCAACATAATTTTTATTTGAAAAACACCAGAGTATTTTGCTGACTGGAAATAGTAAATTTAATCATTTAGCTTTCAATTAAAGCTAAAATTAAAGTTTCATCTATTCACACAAGCTTGTCAGTTAAGTGACCTGCTGCTTTCCCTCTATCTCTCTTGATCCTAATATGCCCCGTGAGGGTTAGGTTTTCCAATTCCTCCCTCCTCTTTATGTGTCCAATGAATTTCAGCTGCCTTTTTCTAATTCTGAGTATAAGTGTTCGTTCTGTTGTCATTTTCATTTTTTTAAAAATAGCCATAAATAATCAACAGTGTCTTTTTATAGCATTTTTTTATATCTGTCATACATATTATTGCCAGCTAAGACAGTTTTTTGGTATGACCAAAATGGATGCGGTTTATTTTTCCGAAATCAAACAGAAAAAAAAACAATGTTATCTCTGTTTTAAAAAAGTTTTACAAAAGGCTATAGATTATCCGAGTGAAACGAAATTTTCAGTAGTTATTTGATAATGAGTGAATCGTATACTGAATACGTCATTTTATTAGAAATTTTCACCCCACCACACACTTTTTTTTATATCTATTATGTTCTTTTTAATTTAGGTGGCTATTCGCAAAATCTTTTCACAATTTAAGAAAATGTCTCAAGAAGTTATTTCAGTAAAAAAAAAAAAAAAATTGGGGTAGGGGCATTATATCAAGTGCGAATATAGTGAAATTTTACCCTAAACTATAAAAAATAATTCAATAAAAGTAAAAAAAATAAATTGTTCTAAAATTGGTGCTTGATGTCATTTTCTTTCGCATTGGACTGAAAAAATAACATGTTCTAAAGGCACGCAGCATATAAAAGAATGCACTGAATATTGTTTTACTGTAAGTAAAATTATGCACTAAAATAGCAACCAAGTAATCGTTTTAAATAGGGAAAAGTTAAACGAAATGGCAGCGGTGGGATTCGAACCCACGCCTCCGAAGAGACTGGTGCCTTAAACCAGCGCCTTAGACCGCTCGGCCACGCTACCGCTCGCATTTTCGCTGTTTTCACTTTAATAAGTCCCGTCAGTAAAGTTCATGCATCGATTAATTGATGAGTGACAAGTGAATGTGCCAATATGTTTAAAATGCCTAAAAAATTTACTGTTGGAATGTAATTTTTCATTTTTAATATAGATTAACTTTAGGCCATCATGTAATGTATTTTTCTTTTCTTTTTTTTATTCATTTTTTAAAATATTTTATTTTATTTTTCCATCATATTACACTACAGTCAGTCAGTTAAGTGCCATACGTGATACACGCTTGGGCGATCATGTCTCGAAAGAGACATGACTGACTGGGCAGAAGATTATCCCGCAGTAGGTTGCCATTGCTTTCTGCGGTAGACTGGTTGCCGACCAAAGGCTATAGAACCCAATCTGTCCTGCTATTTGACCCATAACTGGAAGGAAGAAACGGATTAATACCTTTCCCAAGGGTATTTGCGCGGAAGTGAATACAATGGATTACAATTGGAATTCGAACTCGGCTCCCCGGTTTCTCGTTTCGAGCCGATATCCACTGTACCACAACGCACATCCACATCAAACTAACGCCCGGTTCACAAGCCTCCCCATTCTTTTGAACAGTAGTAGACTAGTAGAGGTTCATTCCTTGTTTCCTGTACAACAAGATTGGATGTCCGATTCCTTCAAAAATCTTCTCATTCTCTTTAACTTTCAGTTGCATTTTGCATCTTAGTGGCTTAGTGGCTTTTCATCTTGCTTGGGTCAAATTGATTATAATTATGGCGGAGCTTTAGCAGACTACCACCACGTTTAATTTCGTTTAATTTCGTTGTTTTTCATTTTTTTTTCTTTTCTTTTCAGCGCAGTCCTATCGATTGTTACTTAAACTTTCCGATTATCAAAAACCTTTTGAAAATTTACAATATTTAAACAAATTTTGGGTGGGTCAGTTACTCTTACAACGTTAAAGTAAATCGATCCTCCATTTTCAAACCAAACTGTCCAACTGTATGAGAAACTGCCCCCACCCCCGCAATTGTTTAAATATTGAAATTTTTGCAAATTTTTTGTCATTCGTAAAGTTTAAGGTGTAAAAGATAATATTGCGCTGAAAAAAGTTCAACAAATTTGATAATGAACAAATTTACAGGTGGCAGTAATGTCGTGCCGGCGACTGGTTTCAAAATGGAGGCTCGATTTACTATAACGTTGTATGAGAAATTGATCCCCGAAAATGTTTAAATATTGAAATTTTTCAAAATTTATTTTGTCAGTCGTAAGGCTAAAGGGGTAATCGATAGGACTGCGCTTAAAAAAGTAAAAAACAAATTAAATGTGGTGGTATTCTGTTTCAGGTCCGCCATTATAATCAATCATTGTAAAAAAGTTTAAGAAAATATCGCTCCATGGTAGATGTTGGGTATTCCATTTTTTTATTTTTCTAATCAATTTCAATGAATTTCCTATGTTTAAGACAAAAAAAGACGTTTAATTATACCGATTCTCCGAAAAACAAAAAAATTATTGCCGATATACTCGCTACGAGATGCTGGTATGTTAGAGTAAATTAAAACTACTTACTCACTATTTTACGGGAATCAACACTTTGGAGTTTGGACAGTATATTTACGACCTTCATGGAGACAACAGTATATTGACGGACTAAATGTGAGTCCAGGTAAAAATAAGTTACACAAAACAACAAATATAAAAGCAAACGACAATGCATATATTAAGAAAATGTGGGGGGGGGGGCACAAAAATCAAGAGAGAGAAAACCATGACAATGAACGTGTGCCCCAGCAGGGGACACTTTACTGACGTGCGATTACATCTAAAAGCTAGAGTCAAAAACACCAAAGTGTCAGAATATCATTGTCTATTTATAGACTTAAAAAAGCGATCCTTAGCGAGCGCTTTTGACAGAGCTAACAATTGTTATCAACTTAACACCTGCCTACTTTGTGTTTTATTACCTATAACTGAGTGTGTTTGCAATCTTCCATCAGTCGGTTACGTGATACATGCTCGGGCGATCATGTCTCTTTCGATCCATGACTGATTACGCAAAAGATTTTCTTTCTGTGGTAAACTGGTTACCAGCCAATGCTAAAGAAACCAATCTATCTTGCTGTTTAACTCATAGCTGGGGGGAGAAAAATGGATTAATACCTTTCCCAAGTGTATTTGCGCGTATAATGTTTTGGCTTTAATTTTCGCTCAAAATTTCTTTTATTATGCACAGGAAAATACGGTATGTCGATGTATATTTTTATATTTTATATTATTTGTTCCTCGGCGTATTTTTATGACCGTCACAAACCTATTTATTTCATTTTGATATATATTACATTATGGACAATTTGGAAAAATAAATGACTTTGATATATTTCGTCAGTGAACCAATGTCATAAGAAAAAAAATACTGTTTTAATCAATTCACCCCAAACAAAATGATCATGCCAATAAGACGCAAATGGGCTACTGAAAGTTGAAGAGAATGAAAAGATTTTAGAAGGAACCGGAAAACCCAATCTTGAACAGGAAACAAATGGTGAACTTCTACTCCTGTTCAAAAGACCTGGGAGGAGTGTGAAGCGAGACACAATTGTTATCAACTTAACACCTAATGAGATATATTTAAATAAACGCATCTTACACCGATGCGTTTATTAAAAAATAAACGCATCGGTGATAGATTTCTATTTTAATTAATTTCAACTCAATTTAAAGTATTCTAGTGCGTTATCCGTTCTAGTGAAGCGTAGTTGTGTGTTGAAGCAGATTAACTGAATTTGGCCTCGTTAGTCGATAGCCCACTATAAGGGGGTATAAACAAGAAAATCAAATTGAGCAAATAAACAACATTTATATATACACATAGATCAATTAGGGTAATGTCTTTTGGGTGAGTTCAAAGGACGTTAATATGTTCATAGCAATAAATGCTGAAAGGAGAGTTTGTGCGTATGTATGTGGGAGCGTTTGTCAGTTAGGAATGTCGTTCATGTATCCGCTCCGTTGGTCGTTGAAACAGCGACTCCCAGACGATCATCGCAGTTAAGCAACGTCAAGCTTGGTCAGTACCCAGAAGAGTGACCGCTTTGTAATACCAGGTGCTGCAAGATTGGATGTGTAGGTAGTGTAATGAATATATGGTATGTTATGGCTATTACTGCTGGGTTAGTTCTTTCGCCTAAACATCCCAAAACTTGTTGAATGGCTTTCGCCGCTGAAATAAATGGGCAAAGAGAAAAGGAAAGATACAGAGACACTAGAGGGACAGTTTGGATATTGATTTTATTTTTGGTTCCAACGACCTCTTGTTAGGGAAATTCCTTCCCAAACAGTTTGGCACGTCTTTACCATCCAAAGTCCAACAGAGAAAGATATAGAGTTTATTTTTGGCGCCAGGAGGTCTCTCTTTTGCGCATGCGTCAATTGTCTTTCCTGTCAGAGGACTCCTGGGAGATTTTTATGTTTATTTTATTTCGTACTTTTATTTTATTTTGTATTTTTATTCTATTTCGTACTTTTTATTTTATTTTGTATTTTTATTTTATTTAGTGTTTATTTTATTTCGCATTTTTATTTAATCCCTACAAATAATAACTTGGAATTGTTAATCGGAGAACCGACGGTCAATTCTCGTTGTATTTGTTATATTCACACGCAAAAATACACTTGAAAAAGTTACTAATCTACCTCTTCCCCCAACTATGTGTTGGTAAATATGTATCACTAAACAATTATTACTTTTAAGAATTCTCACAATATATATTTTCTGGCTTTAAATGACCTGCAATGTGTTGATAAGCCGTAGAAAACGAATCAATCAATCAATGATTTGCAGTGTACCTTATAGGATACAAATCCTATATCATCCATCAACTAACTAAAAGACACAAAGTAAAATGTTACACCAGCAAGATCGGATTTAAACGATTAAAAACATTTTGAAAAAACCCAACTATAACAGACAAAGTAAAATTGCACACGCACAAAAGTGGATTCAAACGACTAAAAACATTTAAAAAGAAAAAAAAACAAGGAAAATTTCACAAGTCATTGTGAAAAGCAAAATCCTGGATCCTGATTGGATTGGAAATCGAAAATTTATATATGACGTTTTTTCACATCTAGTAACGAAAAGGCCTGCTGGAGCTGGCAACATTAAAAACTTCCCTATTTAAACCACGTTCGATGATCGGTCAAGGGAGTCCGACATAGGAGCGGTTAGCTGACGAACCTCGTGGCAATGTAACAAAAGAAATTTTACTACACGCCACCCGGACGTAGGGGTACGTCACAGATTCATTCGACCTCTTCTTCCAATTTTCATTTTCACAGCACGCCGCCAAAGAGAGCAACAACAACAACAACGACAACTGGACGCGTTAAGTACAATTTCTTTATTTGTTTTACCTTCTCTCTCACTGTCACCGACAAAAAGGAAAGAACATGACAATCACAATTCGCTTACTACACACAAAGGAACATAAGACTTCACATTCTACTACTATCCGTATACACACGGGACACTTTACTATTTACTACTATCAAACCATTAACACTAAATTTCTGTGGACATTTTAAATACTTATATTTCTCATTGAACAATTTTAATTACAAAGCTGCATGCATTTCTCAATGAATATTTTCCTTCTCACAAATATGTTATAATGTTCAGTTAACGAAATTTCACTTATATTTTTCTTCTTATAAGTTTGTCATTCTGTTAATAAATCTTTAATGTACACATGAAATATTTTATCATTTCACATTTCAACATCTAATCTTCTGATATTTAAATTGTGGGGACTTCGGAAGTGTTTGGCACAAGGCCAATTTACTAAGCATCACCGATGCCCCTGCAGACTTGAAGTCAAAACAGCTCAGTTAATGTTGATTTGAATATAAAAAGTATATGCTAATTAATTTAATTCAGTTTTTATATATTTATTTGCGAAAATCATATACGAAACTATAAAATCTGTAAGAAAATATCCTTGAGAAGAAGAAGAAAAAGAAAAAGAAGAAGAAGAAAAAGAAAAAGAAGAAGAAAAAGAAGAAGAAGAAGAAATAAATTTGCTAGGTTTTTGAGCGTGATCAATTTGTGACACAAAGGTCAAGTGATTATCTTTAAGCGGTGATGAAGTTTCACTACTCTAGTCACCCTGTCACATGATCCAAAACCCATTTTAACGACGGGGTCACATAATAATAATAAAAAAAAAACTGGAGTTGGGTTACTGGGCGGAGAGAACATTCCTATTAATTCCATCCAATTCAACCAACATTCTGCAAAAAAAAAAAACTATCTACCTCTAAGAATCTTTATTATCCTCGGCTGTAATTCAACCCTCGTGGATCCCACGTTTCCACTCCGTCTCAAGTGAAAGGTTCAAGAAATTAGTATTTAATTCCTCTTTCCCTTCGTTGTCCCAATCGTTATCTGTTGATTTAATTAGTAAATGATATGTTCATTTATTGGTTCAATTAACGGTTAAATAGCAAACACAAACTGAGGGAGGTAAGAATGGATTGACAAATGGATTGATAGTTTGGGTAATGTTTCTCATTTCGTTTTGTTTATTTTTCTCGTATCAAGCCGCCATTTTTCTTGCTTTTATTACGATTATCTTTCTTTTTTTACGGTAAGGTTCACCCTGTACAATGACTACTCGATGTAGAGGGTTACGTTCAGGGATAGGAGAAGAAGATAACAGTTAACACTAGACTTGAACAGGTTAAGAATTCAAATTATTGTTGTGATCGGTGAAACACCCTCTTGTGAATCTGTTCCACAGGACAGTGGTTCGGGGAAAGAAGCTGATTGAGTGGAACTTTAGTCAGTCAGTTAAGTGCCATACGTGATACACGCTTGAATGATCATGTCTTGAAAGAGGCATGACTGACTGGACAGAAGATTACCATTACTTTCTGCGGTAGACTGGTTGCCAGCCAAGGCTATAGAACCCAATCTGTTTTGTTATTTAACCCATAACTGGAAAGAAAGAGACGGATGGATACATTTACATAAGGAAATACCACAAGGGTATTTGCGCTTAAGTGAATGCAAGGAATTCAACTGGAATTCGAACTCGGTTCCCCGATTTCTCGTGCAATATGCACCCCAATGCACATCCGTAAAAAACTGGCAGCGGTGGAATTCGAACTCACCCCTCCGAAGAGACTGGTGCCTTAAACTAGCGACTTAGACTACTCGGTCACACTGTAGCGGATAAGAAATTCATTAAAATCAACTTTCTTCACTTTTGCAAAAATTCACAATGACATGTGGAATCCTGGTTTTCCAAAGTAGAAAGAGGATTGACCATCTGCTTAACGAAAAAGTCAAAACCAGATTTCGCAAGTAGGTGTTGAAATGATTTTTGACCAATGGGAGAACTTGGAAGGACTTGACATTCCAGTGCGAAATTCAAAAGGACTTATAAATGTCTTCTTAGCGTCAGAGACTCAGAGATGGGAGCAGCGAAAGAGAGAGACACATCTGAAATGTAATTTTAAACTTCAAGCGAGCCGGACATTGTCCTCTTTCTCTTTATCTATTTCAACAATTACTACTAGAACATTTTGTACGAACTCTACCCTTAACCTCTTAATGTTTCTAATTTGACATTAGCTTCCACAACTTATGTTAACCTTTCCTCTAATAATTTATTCCTTCTTTTAATAAATTTCTATTTTAACATTCAAAATGTATATTTTATTATTCCACTCTTCTACACTAAACCACTCATTCCAACTGACTACCAACCTTCTGATGATGAAAAACCTTCTGATGATGGTCAGTCAGTTAAGTGCCATACGTGATACACGCTTGGGCGATCATATCTCGAGAGAGACATGCCTGACTGGGCAGAAGATTATCCTGCAGTAGGTTGCCATTGCTTTCTTCGGTAGACTGGTTGCCGACCAAGGCTATAGAACCCAATCTGTCCTGCTATTTAACCCATAACTGGAAGGAAGAGACAGATTAATACTTTTCCCAAGGGTATTTGCGCATAAGTGAATACAATGGATTCAACTGAAATTCGAACTCGGCTCCCCGGCTTCTCGTTCCGAGCCGATATCTACTGTAACTCTGCATAAAACTTGTAAGCTGTATGGAGTTTGGTTAAGTAAGACAAGGCCAAATCAAAGAAACATTAACCAGTTCCCTACGGCTATATAACACTACCACAGGGACGAGTAAAACTCCTCGGTAATAGAATACGTAGAGAATGTGTGTGGTTTGCTTTCAACAAATCTCTCCATAATTTTTTTTTATTATTTTGTTTCTACAATTATTCTTTCTAATTGTTTTAATGAACATAATTTGTATAATTTTTCGTTCGTTCGTTTCTTTATTTTACCAATTGCTTTTCTTTTTCTCTATGCATGTTTTTATTTCTTCTTCTCCCTGATTATTCAGCTACAGTTGTTTCTAATTTATTTTCTTATTTAATAAGATCCTAATCTATTATTTATTTTCATTGTCTTTTTTCGGTTTAATTTTTTTTACGATTCTTTTTTTGCTAATAAATTTTCTTCCATGTTTTTTTTTTTTCTTCAAATCACCTTTATAGTGATTTACTAAGCATAGCTTAGATGTAGCACAAGACCTAAAGCAAAGAGCACCCACTGAGGATAGAATCCACTAATCAGCCGAAACTGATCTAGTGAGACAAAGGTTGATAACCATTACACCACGACGAAGTGCCATCGAAATACTTTTATTTCCGTTCTTTTTGTTTTTTATTTCCAGTTAATTTTATTGTGCTTGTGACCATGCGTACATACTGACTCCTGTCAAGGCTAACAATGTTTATTGAATAATGAAACATATTTATTAAATGACACTCGAGTATTTATTTTACTAGTTTGGATAAAGCTATCAATGTTTCACATCAACCTCAGCTGGGAACATAGTGCCACTGCGAATTTACTGTCCTCCAGTGATTATGTCCGCACAAAAAATATATATCTAAATCTATCTAGACTTATTTATAAATGGAACTTTGTGTGTGTGTCCGTTACCTATAGACTCCGAAACGGCTGAACCGATTTCCTTGAAAATTTATACAGTTGTACTATAAGCATCTGCGAGTGTTCTTAGCCAGGTTTTGTGTCGAGGTACCCCCGATAAATATCGAAAATCGATAATCTGAAAAATCGGGTTATAGAAGGAGTGGTCCGATTTTAATCAAATTTGATACACTCATAGACAAAGTCATAAGGAACGATATTCAGAAATTTCAAGGTTGCAGTTCTTACAATAGTGCAGAAAATCGATTATATATATATATATATATATATATATATATATATAAGGCAAGATGTTTGTGTGAGTGTCTGTTTATCTGCCTGTATGTCTGTATTTTTTCAGCCCTTTTATTTTAGTTTTTGCTTCGGGTTTCGCTCTAAGTAGGTATAATTGTAGTTCTTAGTCTCAGCCATGATACCATTTACTCAGAGGACTTATTTAGCCTTCAAAATTCAGTTTACGACGAAAAAAAACTTATTTGATATTGATACCAGGAAATCAAAATTTGACTTACATCCATTCATTTTTCTTTCAGTCTACGGTTTCGCTTCAACTGGAAACAACTATTGCTTTTTAGTCTTTCGTGTCAACGTCTAAAGAGTCTGAGCTCCAGGACTATGGGTTAATTTTAAAGCTTTCATTATACCCGAGCAACGCCGGGCTATACTGCTAGTAATGGATAATGGCTCGAAATAGTTAATCGGAGAGCCGAGTTCAAACTTCGTTATATTCACTTACGCACAAATTCCCTTAAAAAAGGTATGAAGCCACCTCTTCTACCCCAGCTACGGGTTAATTAGTAAGACGTCTATCAATAAGCTATTATTAACTAAAAAAAATCTTGCAATCTAGAAATATTTTCTGGCTTTGGGCACCTCGAGGTGATGTAATGGTTAGCAAGCTTGTCTCGCTAGAACTATTGCAATTAAGTAGTGAGTTCGATCCTCACTGGGTACCCCATACTTTTGGCCTTGTGCCACATCTAAGCTGCGCTTAGTAAATTACAATATTTTCTGGCTTTAAATAACCTGCAAAGTGTTGATAAGCCGTAGAAAACGAATCAGTCAATCAATGGTTTGCAGTGTACCTTCAAATCAAAACAGCTTAGTTGATATTGATTTGAGTATAACAATTATATTTTAATTAATTTTATTCAATTCTAATTTATGTATGGGGAATCTATATTCGAAACTATAAAATCTGGAAGATAATATCCTTGAAATGTAGGTTAAGAAGACGCTGTAATGGTCTGAGCTGATGAAACTATGGAACGTAACTTATCAAGATATTTTCCATGAAAATAGCACTAGTAACTGAGTAGTGCGATGCTTACGACGTTTTTGACTGTAGGAAATGGGTTGTAAGGTAGAAATTAACACATCAACTACATCTGTGTAAACGCTTTTTAGCTCTGTCGAGGCTATAAAGTGGGAGCAGTTTATGGCATCAAAACTCCAGTTTTGGTTTGATCTAACTTTTGTAACGACAGAGACTTCTGAAGCGGTAGATAGAACAGGCCATTTTCACAGCAGGTTTAGCGCTAGGTTGTATATATGAGTTCCACTTGATATCGGAATTGAACTTTAGTCCTTACTGGGGTTAAAGTTCAAATAAATGTAATATTGTAGTGTTCTTCATTCATCGGATTTTAGAAAAGCAGGTTAGAACAATGTAAAAAAGGAAAAATATTTTTCTCTTAACCGTCTACTGAACTTTAGGATTTTATCGACAACGAGTTAAATAGATTGGTCCACTCGTAAAAATTATTTGAGGGAAATAATTTTTTGCCGGTGTGGTCACCACTCCCCACGATTTTAGTTCATGGTGACGTTCAAAAGCCAAATAATGCAATGCGTTGCCGTTTCCTTTTTACACATGGGAAGTTGGGGTTGCCCCGTCCCTCATCTCAATAGTTTCCCCGACTGGTCAAGCAACTCCTACGAGCATTCATTAAACCTTCAAGTCACAATTGTTAACATCGAAAAATATTGAATTGAAAAATTTAAAAGGGGGTTTTCTTTTTTATAATGTCGAAACTTGTTTACTCTTATTTTTTTACAGCTGTTTTACCTTAGAAATTTGCTAACATAATTGATATTTGCTTATTTTTATACTTTCATTCATTCATGTATATTTCTGTACTGTTATTTAATTAAAAATGTGGCACCGCTTTGAAATTATATAAATCTGCTAGTTCTTTAAGAACATAAACACTTTATAAAATTTATTTCGCCAGACAGTTGTTGGTTTATTTTATTTAAAACATACAAAACTACTTTGTGTTTTATTCGTCAAAAAAAAAAAAAAAAAAAAAAAAAAAAAAAAAAAATACAATGGTACCTTGACTTATGTGTGTTCCAACTAACGAGCTTTTCAAGATACGGGCCGTCTCTCGGTCGAATTTTTTTCTTTGAGTTGAGAGTTAAAATTCTCAAATACCCTTCAACACTAATTAGTGGAGCGAACGCCAAAGTGGAATCGGTAACATCCGCCCAGCATCCCGCGTCTCACTCGTTCACTGTAAGCGGTTAGTTCACAGTGGAAGCAACGGTGTTTTGATTGTATTTGTGCTTGCAGATATTTTGTAAAACTTCGGTTTTCCAAGCATGGGTCCGAAAAAAGTGAGTGTGAAGGACAGTAGCGAGAAGAAGAAGCGGGTGATATGCATTGAATTAAAAAAAATAAATGATCGATAAACATGACCAGAGTGTGCGTCTAACCGAATGGCGATGCAGTGTGGGCGTAACACTTCTACGATCTGCATCACACTGAAACAGAAGACGTAAAGGCTATAAAGCCAGCCTTAATGGCCTTAAAATAATTTCTAAACAGTGGACATCTATCCATAAACATATGAAGAAGCTGGTGCTGCTGGTGTAGTTAACGGAGAAATAGTTGGAAGAAGATACCGTGACGGAAGATATAATTTGCGAGAAGGCACGAGCTATTTACGTTAATTTGTTGCAGCAGTCCTAGGTACTTCGGCGGACGAAACATATTGGATGAGCCGTTTAAAGCCAATCGGCGTTTGTTCTAGAATTTTTAGAAGAGCAGCATTCACTCCGTTATCAGGCATGATGAGGCAGTGAGCGTGGATATGAAAGTAGCTGATGATTACCTCAAAAGTTTTACCGGAGTTACAACAGCCGAAGGATACATTCCCCAGCAAGTCTTCAACAATATTTATTTGTATTAAAAATACAAATTATGGCACAAAGCCGAAAAGGGGAGGGGTAGAGGGTGGTACTCACTGAACTATCCTCTACCTAGCTAAACACTATCACGACCCAATCACACATTACAATTTACACATTCACCACAAGAACCCATCAATCAGTTCCCAGTGCTTCATACGCCACAATACCACAAATTTACAAGGAGCACCTCAAGGGGGGGGGGACATGACAATACAAATACATTTATATACAATATAAGATATAATTTAAAACATTTAATGAAGGATGAAATGATGGGAGAGGGATGAACCCAGCAAGTCTTCAACTGTGACGAGTCAGAACCTTTTTAGAAGAAGATTCCAAGGATGACTTATATAACGGTAGAGGAAAAGAGAATGCCAGACCACAAACCCGTAAGGGATAGGCTAACCCTCGCACTGTGCGGCGACAGCAAGATTAGGTCGCTGCTCGTTTATTATTCATAAAACCCCAGAATCTTTAACTCACATAGGATCCTGCAAGTTATGTGGAGGGCAACCAGGAGGACGTGGGTCGCCAAGAAGTTTTTTGTGGAGTGGGTGAATTTGGTCTTGACGTTAAGAAATATCTCAAAAAATAAAAAATAAAATAACTTACCCTTGCAAAACCTTCTCGTCGAGGACAATGCATCTGCTCATCCACCTTACCTCGAAGTGTTCATGCATATAAATGTTCTCTATCTTCCACCTAATACCACCCCTATCCAGCAGGTGATTTCTAATTTGAAGAAGCACCTATTCCGCCGCTGCTTTGAGGTAACAGAGCACAAACCTCACCCGTCGAGAGTTCCGGAAGGACAACTATAACTTCGTGATATGCCTCAGAATTATCGATATGGCCTTGCCTCTGCGTGGAAGAAGCTGTGATCTGAGGTCGTGCCTAAAACCTTCTTTGAAAGACTCGAACGCGAAGCGGAAGGATATTTATTTTGTAAAAATACAAAAATGCGGCACATGGCCGAAAAATAGGGATGGATAGAGGGTGGTCTTCAGTATCTATCCTATACCTAGCTAATCACATTCTTAACAATTTTTCCTTTTACCACAAGAACTCGTTCATCTTCATACAATCCTATAAACACCAAAATACCACAAATTCACAGGGGAGCCTAAAAACGGGGTATCACCCATGACATAAAAATGCTACTATTTACAATAATATAAAATATATTTAAAATATTTAATGAAAATGAAATGATAAAGGGGTGGGGGATGAAAAACACGAAGCGGAAGTGGTCTAGGAAATTGTATCCCTCGGCAAGTCTATGGGTCTGGACATAAATGAACCGCTCGAAGGAACTGACAACGGAAGAGCTAAAAAAAAAAAAAAAAAACTATAGCCGCAGCAGCACATGGAGGATTTGCACGAAATAGGTGATACGGGGTGAAGCAGAGGAGGAGGCAATTTCTACAAGTGAGATAAAGGAAATGTTGAAAATGTGGGAGAAGCTTTCAGACGTTATTCAAAAGAAAAACCCAGAAAAGTTACAATTAGGCGTGCGACTGCGCTATTTAATGGCGCTTGCCTGAACTGATTTAAGAAATATTCTGAAAGAGAAAATGAAACAGACGTCATTAAACTAGTTTTTTGTTTGTTTGTTGTTGTTTTATCGAAAACCCCTGAAGATGACAATGAGGAAAGCGTGAAGAAAAGGGCAAAAATCAGCAAACCAGATTCAGTTCACCCTTTCGTCATCTCCGTCAACACTTTCAAGTCGTCTGATCTCTAAGGTAAATGCCGTGCATTATACTTAATAAAACCAGTTTATTGCAGCACATTGTATTGCGTTGTGTACAATATTCATTATTTATAACTAAATATTTTTTTAAAAATATTCAACAGAAAAAATTTGCAGTGTTTTTTTTAGTTTTTTTGCGGGAGAGACGAAACGGATTAATGGCATCCATTTCAGTTCATTTCAATGGGAAAATTGATACGTGTAATTTGATTTAGTTGCTCCATACTGAATAAACTCAGCTCGTAAGTCAAGGCGCCACTATTTTAAATCAACAATTATATATATATATATATAATATATTGTTCATTAGCAAAAAAATAAAGAAAAACAAACATGGGAAAATAAAAAAAAGTATTTTTGTACTCAGATATCAATGGCGTAAGCAGTTTCAAATTTGACATTTGTAAAGAAACTGCTAAGTTTCCATAACTCTATAAAACCTATCAAACTGTATAGATATTATACGCAGGAGTCCCCTGCTAAGCTGAAAAAAAAACAAAAAAAACCTCAGTATTCTTCGATTCTTATTAGTATGTAGATATCTCCTATAAAATGTGATACCTGTCGAGTCGACCGGAAGTTACTGTCTGAATGTCAGGAGTCGAATGACCAAAATCAGATATCTGCGCATAGGCTGAGAGACATTACCGGCAGCGTTTTGAAAGATTCGAAAAATAAAATGTATATGATTATTCGACCACTGACAGCCCTTCCCTCGCATTTTTAAGAGTTTCATTTTTTGAGCCAGCACTACCAAGATGAAAATTACAGATACGAAATATAACAAAAGGGAGGGCTCAGAAGGCGACTGTTTTGTGCGGACTGAAATATGGATTACTCATCAATTGAATCGCCATTTCCCGCTTTGCCGATCTAGAACGCTCAACAAAGTTAACTAATATTTCCTTCTTCTCAAAGGTTCTATTAAACACACCAAAATGTATGTATGCTTTTGTTAAATTTTAGATACTTTGGCTTTATAAATCCAGTGAGACGTTTATAGCGAAGCGCAGAAGTGATACATTATTTACATAAAAGCAACCTAGTGTCTGTTTACCGTCTCTATCTTTGGGCAGAGTGCGGCTCATTTGTGTCTCTGTCTTAGGACAAATATGCTTCTGAGAAAAATAAACACTGAGAGGTTTCCGCTTCCTGGGAAGAGATTCCTGAGGCTGAACCACCAAATTGCACTGAAGGGGGTGGATCGGTGGTCGCTACCGACTGGACAATTTTTAGAGACGATATACCTACACTGAGCCGATGACGTTGGCAAAGTAGCCTGAGCTACTTTGAGCAACTGTGACGGATTTTCGAATGTTCGAAGAACTTACTAGTTTTTTGTTTGTTTTTTCAGTTTAAGTCTACAAAATTTAGTTAAGTACTTTCAATTTCGGTAAATTTTCGCTGTAAGTCCCGACGCTTTTCCCCTTCAAATTTATCCCAAATAGCTTAATGCAAATGTATATGCTGAACGCAAATCAACTGTTATTGAAGAAACTTACCTGTTTTATCTAAATGTCTATAAAAAAAAAACGAAGTATATCTTACACTTTTTCTCTCCCGTAACTCTCACGCAGTCATATAATTAACTGCAGAATGACATATTACGTATGTGAACGAATTTTGGCAGATTTTTGGTCGACTTTGCTTCATTTACTGATACTGCCGGCGATGTACTTCCGGTAATGAAAGTATTGTTACGCTTATTACTTTTATAACAGGAAGTACATCGCCGGAAGTATTAGTAAATGCAGAAAATCGACCAAAATTCGACATAAAATTGCTGCCCACGTAGAACGTCATTCTGCAGTTAATTACATGACTTCGTGAGAGTTACGGGAGAGAAAAAGTGCGAGATATAGTTCGTTTTGTTGTTTTTTTTATGGACTTTCAAAGCAAAAAAGGTAAGTTTCTTCAATAACTAATTGTTGATTTGAGTTCAGCATATACATTTTCACAGAAATGATGCTATTTTGGATAAATTTGAAGGGGGGGGGGAAAACCGTCGGCACCTAAAACGAACATTTACCTCATTTTCTTTTTCTACCTTGAATTTTTGCTATTCTTTATTTTAACTTATTCTTTCACAGTTTATTTTTCTTTCACCCTCCTCGACTTTTTGTATTTCTCGTATTTCATAGGTGTGAAAAACTTTGAAATCAAGTAGGTGCTCACAAAAAAAACTGAGGACTAGGTAACTTTGTTATACTCAATGTCTAGCACAAATTGATCACCATGTGTAAATGGAGTCTATTCCCCACCACCAGACAGCGCTTTTTAGAGACTATTTGTTTAAATTATTTTTAACATGGTGGTGCCATTTGAACCCTATTCAAAATTCTCTATTAAACATTCTAATATCTAATTTTATTTGCTAAATAAAAACAATAATAATATACTCCATCGGAAGTGTCGCCCGGGGCCACCACCTTCTCGCCCCCTCTTCTTGTATGCCACTGCGAATATGCTACCGTAGCCGTGGTAGAAACCGATTTTAGCGGTCGGCTACTTCCGTATGAACGATTTACTAGGAATTTCTATTTCAAACAGAACAGACCCCTAAACTCTGTCAGACAGAAATAGACCATTAGTCGATTTTACGGATACGAATTAAACTTGATCCGGGTTATTTTCCAAATATAAACTTTAAGAGTTAAAAACTCAACGTCCAATAGTAGGCACCTCCACTCAGATTTACGTTCCCCCCCAAAATTGCATTTCTTGAAATTTCATGAATTTACGTGGAGGAGGTGGGGGTAACAGTTGTCCAAAATTTCAAAAATAATTTCATTTGTGAATAAGTCCTAAAAGTTGGTATCTCTTCCCACTTCATTTTCGAAAAGTTTTAAATTAAATTTTTAAAAATGAAAACTTTTCTTAAACTTTGCTTTTTGCGTAATTAAAAACTAATTAAATTTACTATTTCCACTAAGCTAAATACTCTCTTGTCTGGTGTATTTCAAACAAATTATATTCATTGGAATCTAAAATTATGAGAGGGTTTGTTTTGTTTTAGCGATAGACACATCTGTAAACAAAAGTTAATTCTCGGTTTTAAAAATCTTGCAAAAAAAAAAGTCTCACTCGTAATTTTTGGAAAATTATCAAATTTAAAGTTAAATTAATCTGATTTGAAACAAATATTACTTGTTTATGGCATGAAATTTAGAATAAAAGAAAAGTATTTCTTAATCACAACGATCTGACTAGCTGACATTTCAAGTACGCGATGACAGCACCTGTTATCAATCTGGAAGTATGATAACCAAAAGTTGACAACCCAGTTAACATTTCGTAAGGGGAACAACCCTTAAAACATGTGGTCTCTTATAAATTTCCATAGTAAAAGAAAATGTGCAGTTTAACATAAAAAATTATTTTTAAAAAAAATCAACATTCTAAATGATTTGTAAGCTTATGAATTTTCGATTTGTAAAGTCTTTAATGAATTCAAATCGAAGACTAACTGGAAGAAAGTCAAGATGATGTTTGAAACTTTAATTAGCAAAGAAAAATATGAAAACATGAAAATTCATTCGTTTAAATTTTCTTCTTCAGATTATATCCTGAAATTATATAAAAATCAAAACTTTACATTAAAAATAGCGTAGTTTTAATGCATTTTTGATTTTACTGTTTGGAGCAGATTTTCGGAAAAATCGTCAAATTAAAAAAAAATTACATGACTTAGATTCCCTGATGAGTCCTACTCTTTACATTTAAAAAGCAAAGATAATATTTTGTAGAAGTTTTTTTATGCAAATACCAAGATTTTCTAAAAAATACAATTGCATAAATAATTTCATTCCTTTTTTGTGAATTTTGAAACTCCTTAAAATCGGACAATTGATTTTTAATTTTTTTCTTCCCAAGAATTTTCAAAATGTCTTTCAACGCCAAAAAACGACTTGCGTAATTAAGTTTTCCTTAATAATAGTCACATTAACAGCGTGAATCGCTCACGGAAAACAAAAAAGAAATTCTACCTGAAATTTCGAACGTGTTAGAGAGGATTAAAAACTTCAAAAATTACAAAATTTGATCTTTCATCTTGCATATGACAAAACTTTAAGTTTAAAACATTGTGCTATGCTTTTTATTTTTATTTTTTATTTTTTATTTTTTTATTTTTTCCCCCAACAATTGAATAGAGGTACCTACCTAAGTTTCATTAAAATCCGAAAATTGTTTGATTTTGTAAGAATTTCCAAATGTTTGTCACGGGAAAAAATGAGTTATGTATTTTTGTTTTCCATTGTAAAATTCTTGGTTACTCGCTACTAAAATCAAAATTCAAAACAATTTTTTACCAAAATTTCGAACATGTAGGATTTGATTTAGAATATAAAAAAAAGTTTGATCTTTTATCTTTATAACATTTTGATGGTGGTGGGGAGTTCGTTTAAAAAAAAAAAAAAAATGAAGAAAACTGATAGTTCTTAAAAATAACTAATTACTTAACTTAAATAATTAAATAGCATAAATTTAAAAAAAGCAAATTTTACAATGAAAACAAATTCTAAAATGTTCGTTTTTAACTAGATCAACACTGGATAACAATTTATAGAAAAAAAAAGAAATGGCAGCGGTGGGATTCGAACCCACGCCTCCGAAGAGACTGGTGCCTTAAACCAGCGCCTTAGACCGCTCGGCCACGCTACCGACAACAACTACTTTAGGCCGTTTAATATTCGCGTTACTACTGAGTTATGGAATATATGAATGAAAATTATATAGAGTCGGTCGTAAATGAAAATCTTTCATGAACGTAGCAGTTTTTTAATGTACCACGTAAAACTAAAAGCTTTAAATTTCAAGGACGTAAAACAGCAAATGTGCTAAGAATGAAAAATAGCGACAAAAGGCACTCTTTTTTTTACCATATTAATTATTGTAAGGAAAAAAAAATCAACACAACCCGTGGGTCTCATGATTCGTAAAATAAATATTGCTCTCATAAAGATTAAAAAAATTATTGGATAATTAATGTTTTTTCTATATAAACCCAAGAAAATTCTTAAATAGTTACATTGAAATATTTTTCAAAGCAAATTTAATGACTTAAAACTTTAGGAAATTGCACCGTTAATAATTCATTCAGATTTGCTAGAGTTATTTCTGAATGACTTGTCTCTCATAAAAAAAGCAGCTGGCAGCGGTGGGATTCGAACCCACGCCTCCGAAGAGACTGGTGCCTTAAACCAGCGCCTTAGACCGCTCGGCCACGCTACCACAAGCACACACCCAACGCTAAAAATTTTGTTTATGTACATTAGGATGATAAAATAGAACTTTTTTTTATTATTAATTTCTGATGGTTAATCATCTCACAATGCAAACCATAAAAATATAAATTTAGTTACGTAAAAAGCAATTTTGCTCGCATTCTTCTATGCCTTTTCTTTTCGCTCGTTTTTAAAGTTTGTTCATCTTCTGCAATTCCCACTGACGAAAACTGCGTGGGGAAAAGAATGTAAAGTGCCATATTCGATTTTTTTTTTATAGTGAAAAACAAAACTGTTCTACATCGATCGGCTTATTGACGCCAATGAAAATAGATTCGTTTTAAAATGTTACGTTCAGGATGTAGGAAAAAGTTTGAACTTGAAAAAAAAAAAACTTTTTTCTCACCATTTATTTTCTTTCTTTATAGTAGAAAGTACGTGAATAAACTTTCTTTGAATCTCTAGCAGATGATAACGATGGTGGAGTGCATTGTAAATATAACTATGAAAATTCCTAAAACTAAAAATGTTTCCTGTGGAACGAGTGTTAAAAACAAAACTAAATAGGTAGAAAAAAAAAACAGTACATAAAATAAAAACCATCATTTTACCAGTAAGCACTCTAGATCCAAAAAAAAAAAAAATCCAGTAAAAAGAAAAATGTTGGGTGCAGTTAAATTGATCCCACTATGGAATCTCCCCACCCACTATTCTCTAAACTTTTCGTTTCCGAGCAGTAGCAAAAAAAATAGCATTTAATTTTTTTTTCTCTAACCTATTTGAGGAAACAAATTTGTTATAGAAATAAATAACTGTATAACAACAAAAACGGTGAAAGAAGATTATGTCGGTAGCTAGCAATATTTGACGAAATTAAAAATTGTTCACAAGTAAAAATATGTAATGCACAAATTGTCTCGCTTAAACCGTATTTTCTGCTGAAAAATTTGAAAGATATTTTTTATTGTGTTTGAATGTTAAAGATGTAATTTTTTACAACAATAATCATTGAATAGTTCTGTGAATATTTCGAATAAGTTTGAAGAATATTCTGTATGAGGAAAAGTTTGATTTGAGTTTGTCAGTTTGAGTGAGTGAATGAAATCTTGTATTGTCGTGATAATTAAACAAAGTTCAAAGGTCAATAAAACGATAGAAGTTTGATTCAAAAAGTGATTTCCTGCGTGTTGCTGGATGAACTAAAAATTACCTTTCCCAAGAAGAGTATTTGCGCGTAAGTGAATGCAAGTAATTCAACTGGAATTCGAACTGAATAAACGAATCAGCTTTCAATTAAAACTAAAATAAGTTTCGAGAAAAGATTTTTATTTTTAGAAATTCATTGTAAAATTCAGATATCGAAAATGAGTGGAGGTACTTAGAATCATATCATCACTTCATTCCAGTTATGGGTTAAATAACAAGACAGATTGGGTTCTATATCCTTTGTTGGCAACCAGTCTACAGCAGAAAGCAATGGCAACCTACTGAGGGATAATCTTCTGCACAGTCAGTCATGTCTCTTTCGAGACATGATCGCCCAAGCGTGTATCACGTATGGCACTTAACTGACTGAAATGATTCATTAAATTTACTATTTTCAGTAAGCAAATTACTGTGTTATTTCAGAAATTATATTGATTGGAATTTTTTTATATACCATTTTTAAGCGATCGACATTTTCGGTTTTAAAAATCTTGCAAAAATACAATATACATCTGTGACACATTATTTTTTGAAAATTAGAAAATTTAATGTTAAATTCATCTGATTTACACAAGTTAATAGCATGAAATTTAGAATAAAACTATTAATCACAGTTGAATTTTTTTGACCTGTCTGCCGTATATCAAATTTGTTGACAGGTTGTCATCTTAATGATAAGTGCATGGCGCTCACAAGTTACGTAATTGTACAAATTTTCCCTGTAAAGAGAAGAAACTCTGAAACCGAAACGTATAACCCTGTAATTTACACATAGAAATTACCATACAAAAAAAAAAAAAAACTTCAAATACACAAAAAAACAAAAAAAAAAATCAAAAATTATTTTAAAAATAGTAAGGTACAACAATTTGTATTAAACTTTTTAATTTTCGATCAGTAAGTGTAATCTTCGCTTAATAAGTTTTTAACCACAACAAATCTTTGAAGTATTTCTAAAACATTTTTGAAACTTTATAAAATATTAAAAAAAAAAAAATTCTTTCAAATTTTATTAATCGAAATGTATGTTTTTCTTAGTTTTTGTTTTTCATACTATAATGTCCTTAATTCATATTTATTCAAGCAATTAAAAGTTCATCAAATTCAATAATGCCATAGTTATATTGCATTTTTCATTTTGTTATTGGGAGCAGATTTTCGAAATAAAAGCAAAACTTTAAAAAAAAAATAAAAAAGATTTACATTCTCCAATGAGTCCTGCGTTTAATAAAACCAGTTATCACAACAAAATTTAATTTAAAATTTCAAGAATTTACGTGAAACGAATGTATAAAAAATATATATTTTACCAAGATCTTAAAAAAAATAATTTCAAAATTAATTTCATTCATTTATGAATAAGTCCTCAAAAGTTTCATTAAAATCCGACAAGAATTTGCGAGAATTTCCAAATTGTGTTTGTCCACGGAGAAAAAAAAGCTGAGTTATGTTATTACGTTTTCAATTTGTAAACTTTCGTAACGATTTGTTTACCCGCTAACTAAAATAAAACAAGATTTTTTACCAAAATTTCGAACGTGTTAGAAGGGATTAAACATTTTAAAAAATAATTTTAAAAATACTTAGATCTTTCCTCTTAATAATAATTTAAATATTTTGAAGGAAAGAATTCGATTTTAAGTTTGGGACCTTTTTATTCATACTATGCATTTTTTTCTCAGTTATATAGGGAGGTACCTGTTTATAGTGACGTAGATACTCACTGATTGAAAAGTATAAAATGATTTCGTTTCTTCAAAGTGGATAAAAACGCATCGGAAGGAAAATTACGTCTCGTGCAAAAAAAATCGTTTTGAAGTGAATTAGCCAATCAGATTGCGAGCTTGAGAAAAATTTAGAAAGCTGGCTGGAGCCTATTCCAAAAAAAAAAAAAAACTGCACAAAATTTGATTAGTATAAACAAAGCGATAAATAAATTGTCTATCTGCGATTGGCAAATTGTCGTATGATAGTTAAAAGTAGTAATTTTTTATCCAATGACATTGCTAGTTTCCACAAAAATATGTGAAAATGAATTTATGGTTTATTGCTGAGAGGTATCCGTACAAACCTTTTATCAACTATCCTTTAAGCACTCCAGATTACGAATTTAAATATATTTAATTCTAAT
The DNA here is from genome assembly GCA_037127315.1 of Ascarosepion bandense. Lineage (NCBI taxonomy): Eukaryota > Metazoa > Mollusca > Cephalopoda > Sepiida > Sepiidae > Ascarosepion > Ascarosepion bandense. The sequence goes on along the minus strand of JBBBDQ010000322.1, from coordinate 2,541,351 downwards.
AAATCCTGTAAGGTCAATTTACAATGCATAGCAAATGCGGAGGCCCACTATTAAACTTTACGAATATCAATTTTGTTTTAATAGTCTGGAGAGTTTAGTTTTGACAAAAAATAAAGATAAATGATTGCTTTATTGTTTTGTTTTAATGTCATATAAACTCTGCCGACAATTTTTTAATGTATGACTTTACGTGAAAATACCAGTCTCTTCTCCCTCTAGCTATGGGCTAAACAGAACAGATTGGGTTCTATAGCCTTGGTTGACAACCAGTCTATCGCAGAAAGTAATGGCAATCTACTGTGGGAAAATGTCTGATCAGTCATGTCTCTTTCCAGATATGATCGCCCAAGCGTGTATTACGTATGGCACTTAACTAACTGGTTGACTTGTAAACAACTTTTTGGTTGAGTCGTTGTTTCTTGTAGTGAATAAAACAAGAACTCTAGATTTAAAAGTTCAAATGCTGAACACTAACTTATTGATAGAAATAAACGAATTTTCTCGAATTTACAAAACCTTGCTTAGCTTACACAAAACTCGCGAAATTTCGCACATTGATGCGAAATATTTTTCGATTAATAGAAAACTAGGAAACATCTAAAAAAAATAAAAATAATAGAAAGGTCAGAATCACATCTGGGAGTGAATGCCCAAATGACTTACAAACGATATAAAAGACGGAACAAGACGACCGTCGCCAGAGAGTTAAGATGACGAGCGTAATTAACACGTACCCTTTACAAACGTCACGTGATTGCTATTATTGTCTATCTTTCTCTCCCACGTCCTTCCTTTTCCCCATTCACCCTGAGTGATAACTCCAAAGACAATCCTACCCAACAATAAACGCTCATACGTATATACATACGTTCCTGCCTACGTACACATGAACTCTTGATGCCCTTAACATCTTAATACCGTTTTTTATTGAACTTATCAATTCATGTTATTCTTTTCTATTAATAAACTTATATTTAAACATACAAAAGTTCTAATATTTCTAGGTGCAACCGAAATGGAAGCGTTTTCTCCCAATTGAAAGCAAAAAGTAGCCAACTCATGTTTTTAATGTTTAACAGACTACTCTTCCCGAAAGTGTAATATGATAGTTCAACAACTCCTAAGTTTAAAATATTGTTTAAAAATCCCATTGGGAGCAAATAAATTTTTTCTGGCATCAGATAAAAAAAGAAAATTAATTTAATGAATGAAACTAAAAGGTATCACTTCAGTAATTTTTAATTTTTTTATTTTTTAATAAACTGTTTTATAAAAACGTATAGAATAAAAAAAAATATATTTAAACTATTGGCTATGATTATTTTTCGCGCGCTTTGAAGTTAGGGATAACAGTAGAAAACGATCTTCACTCAACTGCTGAAAAAAACAGCATAGCATGATGTTAAAAACTTAATAAAGACAGTTTTAACATCAAAATGTTTGCTTAAGAGGAAAGATCAAATTTTGTCATTTCTAAAATTTTTAATCCTAACGCGTTCGAAATTTCAGTTAATTTTTTTTGTTGTTTTTCGTCAGCGATTCACGTTGTTTACGTAATGTGACTATTATTAATGAAAACGTAATATTACGCAAGTCGTTTTTTGGCATTGAGAGACACATTAATTTGAAAATTCTTGCAAAAATCAACTGTCTGATAATGAAACTTTCAGGACTTCATCACAATGGATGCAATTATTTTTAGAAAATCTTAACTTTTTTTTTCATCTCTTACCACACACACATACAGACTTTAATTAATTGCATAAAACTTCTAGAAATACATTATCTATAACATTTAAATGCAGGACTCTTTGTGGAATGTAAATAATGTAATTTTTTTTTTTTTTTTTTTTTTTTTTTTTTTTTTTTTTTTCATTACAAGAAGACCATTTCTTCGAAAATCTGCTTTGAATAGTAAAATCAAAAGTGCATTAAAACTGTGGTGATATGGAGCAAAAGCGATGGACCGGATGTTCGCAAATGACCAAAAGTCGTCGGTGCGCAGCTGGCTTCGCGCAGATGTTCCGGTTGAAAACTAGAAATTAATTAAATATTAAATTTCCAGTTCGCGAGCCTACGCGAATTTTATTTATCGGCCAATGGGAATCCCAGAATCAAATGCGGATGTGAATTCCCAAATGATCTGCTGCGATCCAAAAAGATATAAAAAGCCGATACAGAAAGCATCGGCAGACAGAAAGACTTGAGAGAGACGAATGTAATTAGTATCTCCCTTGGCCAAGTCAAGTGGCTTACTATGCTCATCGCCTCCACCTCTCCTTTCTTTCTTCACTGTCTCAAAACTACTGACTGACCTAAGGAGCGAATACATCAAAGACATTCCTTACTTACAGCGCTCCCACATTCCTAAGCATTAATTCTCTTTCCAGCATTTTATTGTCATGAACATTTTAACATCCGTTGGACCCATATGTAACGGATTACTTTAATTGTAAAAACCTTAATTGATATGTGTATATATAAAATGTTATTTTTCAACTTAATTTGCTTTTCTTGGTTTATAATCATTATAGTGGGCTATCTACAACGAGGCCAAATTCCGTTAATCTGCAACAACATAATACTACCCTTCACTAGAACGATTTCCCCACTATAAAACTATGCTATTTTAATGTAGATCAACTTTTAATTAATTTTATAAAAATAATTTTTGTATATCATATTCTGAAGAAAAAATTCCGATGAATAATGAATTTTTATAAGAATTTTTCTTTGCTAATTATTTTTTTAAACATCTTTTAAATTTCTTCACATGTTAGCGTGCGAATTTTTTTAACTCATTTTTTTGTTTTACTTTTAAAATCCAGTTAATTAACGCTTAAATCTGATAATTTACGCCACATTTATGACAAATATTGTATTTTTTAGAGATTATTTAACTTAAGGTGGTTCGATTAACCAATGAGTGAACGTAGCATTGTTTTAAAAATACCTAAATACTTACGGATTTTTTTTTCTTTTCATACGAATTAGCTTTCGACTACTATATCAAATAAAGTCGAAAGAGATTTAAATTATTTAAAAATAAAATCCATTTTTGGGGGAGGAGGGTTCCGTGGCGGTACATTTTATTCCCAAGTTTAAATTAAAAAATTAAAAACTGAAGACAAATCAGAATAAAATGGCTTTTTTTAAAGAAATTCTTAAACTAAAACTCGTAAAACAAGATAGAGCCGATGCAAGGGTTTCGTGCCCACCACTGAGTCTTTTATATGCCCCCCTCCTATTACATCTCAATTTTCATATAATATTGATTCGTATACAATGTAAATTTTATTCTAACCTATTTATGTACTATAATAGATCATTTGCGATATATAGATGAATAATTAAAATAGAAAACTTTAAAATTAAATATATTGTATAATAGAAATTAGTCGTGTCATAAATAATTTACACCTTGAATAAATCAATGTTTTGCTGCAATTTTTAACATCAACTTGAGATTTTTCTTGTTTAAAATTTGAATAAGTTAACATTATGTATATAAAAAAAATAGTGCATTTTATTATAAAATCCACTATCTTTTTATATAGTGCTGTTTGGGTTTTTTTTTTTTTTTTTTTTTTTTAAAGTTTTTAATCCTTTAATAGTTAGTTGTGCTTAGTTTAATTTGTAACGTATATAAATGTCAGTCCGTCAGTAGTGCTATACGCGATACACGCATGCGCATTCATGTCTCTTTTGATCCGTGTCTGACTAGGCAGGTTTTCTCGTAGTCAGTCAGTCAAGTGCCATACGTGATACACGCTTGGGCGATCATGTCTCGAAAGAGACATGACTGACTGGGCAGAAGATTATCCCGCAATAGGTTGCCATTGCTTTCTGTGGTAGACTGGTTGCCGGCCAAGGCTATAGAACCCAATCTCTCCTGTTATTTATCCTGGAAGAGACGGATTAATACCTTTCCCAAGGGTATTTGCGCGTAAGTGAATACGATGGATTCAACTGGAATTCGAACTCGGCTCTCCGGTTTCTCGTTCCGAGCCGATATCCACTGGACCACACCAGTAGTAGGTTGCCATTTCTTTCTGAGGTAGACTGCTTGTCAACCTACGCTACAGAAACCAATCTGTTGTTATTTAACCCATAACTGGAGGAAAGAGACGGGTTAATTACAACGAATTCACCTGGAATTCGAACTCGGCTCTCTAATTACGAGCCGATATCCATTGCGCCACAACCGCATAAAAATGTAGATAGAAAAAGGCAAATGTTAAGATAACGAGTCACAAAGCACTGCCAGGGGCCGCCAGTCAGGAATCTTCAGCCCCCCCCCCCCCCACACACACACACCCTCCGTTCGAGGGGTTCGGTGGTAGTACGCCTGAAAATGGCCATTCGAACGATTTTTTCCCCGAAAGAAAGTTGTACACGACACCCGGATAAGATTCGCTTGATTAGCACGAATTATTAATATTACAGAGGTTCATAGAACTTGTTCACCAGTAATTTTTATAATTATCGAAACTGATCTTGTTAATCACTAACATGGCTGACGCCAAATTGAATCTCACCTCTGACAATTCATTGCGTTGTTACGAGAAATTGATTACATTTAAAATTATCTTACTTACCTGAGATTCTGCTAGTCGGTACGAGCACATAAGACCAGTTAAGACTAGTTTAGTGCCTAGTTACCGTCTGGATAAACTTTGGGGCTATGCACTCAGGTCCCCACATTTAAAACTGGCCTTGTTACACCTCACCCCAGTGGTGATTGTGGGGAAGGCTTGTGTGTGTGTGTCTCTCTCTCTGTCTCTCTCTCTGTCTCTCTCTCTGTCTCTCTCTCCATCGTACTAGGTGGGTGGATCAGTGGCCGCCACCTAGGCCAGCGGAGGTAATTTTTGGGATGGCCCTAGTCTACGGACCCGGGTTCCCACAATAAACTCGATCTTGTCTCACTGAAGGTATGAGGTAAATAAATACTTTGAAAATTGGGGTGAATATTTTAAAAAAATGATTCTGCCCCCCCCCCCCAAAAAACGCTATTTTGTCGTCATTTAAGGCTCACTCGCCCATATAAACTAGCTTAGTTTTATTGCACCAGGTGATGACCTAACTCATAACAGCACAAGCCCTTCGTCACAGCGTTTTGAGTGAGGAGCCAGCCTTGGTTAAAGCCAAGGTGGCGAAACTAAAATTAGTAGCTACGCCCACGGACCTTAAATAATTGAGGTACCTCTACGCAATTGTCAAAAAAACCAGCATAGCATGAGGTTAAAAGGGCTCCAAACTTAATAAAAAAAAGTTTTATCATCAAAATGTTTTTTTTAAGTTTCAGTTAAAATTTATTTGTTTTTTCCCTCGCAGAGGTTCCCGCCATGTTTACGTAATGTTACTACTAAGTTAAGGAAAACGTAATATACGGAAGTTGTTTTGTTTTGTTTTTTGTTTTTTTGTTTTTGTTTTTGTTTTTTTTGCAAAAATCAATTGTATAATTTTAATGAAACTTTCCGGACTTAATCACAGATAAAATTATTTCTATAATAATTTTTTAAAATTATTTTTTAAAATTCAATTTAAAACTTAGGTACTTCCAGTCATAACTAATTTAACTGCCATCCTTGAAAATAAACTTCGTTTTTTTTTTTGTTTTTTTTTTTTGAAAGATAAAGCTAATCCAAATTAAACGAAAAATTAATTTCAGTATATGAAGTTTTTAAGCATTTTAAAAAAACTTAACCCATCTGGACATAATCTCTCAGGCAAATATTGGATTTTTAAGATTTTTACACTTGTTTACATTTTTCGTTTTTGTAGACAAAAAACAAAATGATTTTTACTTCTTTTTTCTTTCTGATTTAATAAAAATAACGTTTGTTTAAGCACGGTTGCTTAGGTTAGTTGTTAAAAACAAATGTAATTACACCCCTGACTTGAAAACGCGCGAAAAATAAAAAGATGAAATGAAATACAGAACACCAACAGTGCAATAATCAAGACATTGGTATTTGTTTTAGATTATCTTTAATCTCGTATAACCAATAGATTAAGAATATAGTTTGTTTTGTTTTTTTTATTCTAGACAATTCTATGAAATTAGTAGAATTAAGAATTTTCTTATGCTAGAGTAGAAGTATTTCTTATTTTAGTTAAATGATACTTTTTAGTTTCGTACATTGCTTTTTTTTTTTTTTTAAATATTTTCGTACCTGTTTGAAAATCTAACTGCACCCATGTGTCTTTTTGTTTTATTATGTTTTACTATTCTGAATTTAAGAGTTATTGAATTATATTTAATCTTCTGATTATTAGTTGATTTACGTATATTATATTAATTTTCCAAAAGTAGTCAAAAGCGGTACTTCAGAATTTTCTTCTTTGAACATCCATACTAAAAATAATCTAGCAGCTGCTAAAATTAACATCTTTTTAAAATGTTCGCACTCGGAAAGGGCACTTATTTTCCATTCTTCAAGCATATCTTTACTTAAAAAAAACAAACTCTACTATAGTATTTAGTTGGCCTTCCCACTTAAGGCAACATATGGCATAAGGCCATTTTTATGTGGGTCTTCCGGGCCATATAGTCCGGCCAAAAATATCTGTCTATAGTTCCCCAGTCGCGATTCTACCCTTCGGTGGCGCCACGACTGGGTTAATGCTCTCCGTCCGAAGGTAGAGAGCCGACAGTGACAACTGCTACTCTTGTAACGAACTGCAACGGAATGAGTTTCCATATCACACTGAAAAAATTATATGTAAATTCTTTTTAAATTGTGTGTATATATTTTTTTCTATTGGTCTTAAAAAAAAAGATGTCTTAAAATTAAATTTAATTATGCAAGCATCAACTGTCAGAAAAAAAAAAAACTATATCCATACATGCGTCACATCTCTTCTTTCTCTCTTTTTATGTTTATTTTGTGACCTTATGGCTTATTTATTAATGTTCTTACAACAAAAATAATAATGTAAAATCAGAAAACAATATTTTGAAATCCCCACTTGGTTTGCGGGCATACCAGATGGTGGTGTGGTGTTACAGGTGACGATTATCTCCCTTTGGCTCGAGCGTGACTTGACAACAGATGTTGGTAATGACACAGTTGCTGTTGATTGATCGATTGATTTGCTTTTGTTACGGGTTATCAACCCTTCGCGGGTTATTTAAAGCTGAAACATATTTTGGAATGTAAGAATTTTTTGTGTTTTACATTAACAATTTTTTAGAGAATACCTATGTATTTAATATATATATATATATATATATATATATATGCTGAAGGGGGATGTGCGCAGTGGATATCGATTCGGAATCGAATTCCAGTTGAATTCCTTGCATTCACTTACGCGCAAATACCCTTGGGAAAGGTATTAATCCGTCTATTCCTTCCAGTTATGGATTACATAACAGTAACAGGACAGATTGGGTTCTATAGCTAGAAAGCAATGGCAACCTACTGAGGGATAATCTTCTGCCCAGTCAGTCATGTCTCTTTCGAGACATGATCGCCCAAGCGTGTATCGCGTATGGCACTTAACTGACTGACTGAGGGTAAGGGTGGATTCCTACCTTTCTCTAGCGTATTTACAAAAGTACCAAGTCCGACTGGTATTCGAACTCGGCTGTCAGAATTCATTTTTTTTTAATCATCTCACCCCAAGCAAGGCATTCCACTGCCACTATTGCGCATGGGGCTACATAGTGGAAGGTAAAGAGAAGGAGTGGTTAGACATAGGGAATGTCAGGAGGAAGGTGACAGATGAGTAAGGATAGCGAGGATGAGGGTTAGGCAGATAATGGGAGCAGGTTAGTGTGTTAGGAGGTGTCTATTGACCTTACATTTAAACTCCTGGAGATTGTAGCCGTCGGGGAAGCAATCGTTTGGAAGAGAATTCCACAGTCGGGAAGTGCGAGGAAAGAAACTGTTGGAGTAGAAGTTACGGCTGCATTTTATCGGTTTCACTGTAAAAGGGTGGGATCTAGTTGCTAATCTAGTATCTCGTGCAAATTCGTATTTCATTTCAATCAATAATCAGTTACTGATTACTTCCCGAGGGAAACTAACTTGATGGCCAGAAGCGGCTAGAGTACAACGAGTAAAAAAAGGTATACGCGCGCAAAAAAAAAAAGGACATAAACCTGAGCTGGTCGTGACCCTCCTCAGGGCATTATCAGTCAGTTGTGCAAATTGAGTGTCATACGCAATACAGGCTTGGCCGATCATGTCTCGAGACATGACTGACTTGGTAGAAGATTTTCCTGCGGTAGACTGGCTTCCAACCAAGGCTATAGAACCCAATATATCCTGTTATTTAACCCCTATCTATATCTATCTATCTATATCTATCTATCTATCTATCTATCTATCTATCTATCTATCTATCTATCTATCTATCTATCTATCTATCTATCTATATATCTATATCTATCTATCTATATCTCTATCTCTCTATCTATCTATCTATCTATCTATCTATCTCTATCTCTCTATCTATCTATCTATCTATCTATCTATCTCTCTATCTATCTTTCTATCTCTCTATCTATCTCTATCTATCTATCTATCTATCTATCTATCTATCTATCTATCTATCTCTATCTATCTATCTATCTCTATCTATCTATCTATCTCTATCTATCTATCTATCTATCTATCTATCTATCTATCTCTATCTATCTATCTATCTATCTATCTATCTCTATCTATCTATCTCTATCTATCTATCTATCTCTATCTATCTATCTATCTCTATCTATCTCTATCTATCTCTATCTATCTATCTATCTATCTATCTATCTATCTATCTATCTATCTATCTATCTATCTATCTATCTATCTATCTATCTATCTATCTATCTATCTATCTATCTATCTATCTATCTATCTATCTATCTATCTATCTATCTATCTATCTATCTATCTATCTATCTATCTATCTATCTATCTATCTATCTATCTATCTATCTATCTATCTATCTATCTATCTATCTATCTATCTATCTCTATCTATCTATCTATCTATCTATCTATCTATCTATCTATCTATCTATCTATCTATCTATCTATCTATCTATCTCTATCTATCTATCTATCTATCTATCTATCTATCTATCTATCTATCTATCTATCTATCTATCTATCTATCTATCTATCTATCTATCTATCTATCTATCTATCTATCTATCTATCTATCTATCTATCTATCTATCTCTATCTATCTATCTATCTATCTATCTCTATCTCTATCTATCTCTCTATCTCTATCTATCTATCTATCTATCTATCTATCTATCTATCTCTATCTATCTATCTCTATCTATCTATCTCTATCTCTATCTATCTATCTATCTATCTATCTATCTATCTATCTATCTATCTATCTATCTATCTATCTATCTATCTATCTATCTATCTATCTCTCTATCTATATCTATCTCTCTATATCTCTATCTATCTCTCTATATCTCTATCTATCTCTCTATATCTATCTCTCTCTATCTCTCTATCTCTATCTATATCTCTATCTCTATCTCTATCTCTATCTCTATCTCTATCTCTCTATCTCTCTATATCTCTATCTCTATCTCTCTATCTCTCTATATCTCTATCTCTATCTATATCTCTCTATATCTCTATCTCTATCTATATCTCTCTATATCTCTATCTCTATCTATATCTCTCTATATCTCTATCTCTATCTATATCTCAATCTCTATCTATCTCAATCTCAATGGGGAATAACTTAAAAATAAAAACCGGAGCAAGCATTCTAAAGATCGTCTGTTGTTGCATCCAGGCTCATTCTGACAATTAACTTATCTACACCAGGACTAAGTAGTTTCTAATTTTCCCTTCACACCGTTATTGTATTTCTTAATCTTCGTTGTTTTTGGTTTCAGATTGTTAAAATATAAACCTATGGGGGATCGCTTATTTCTAATGAAGTTTTTTGCGTGTACTTATATGCAAATCAAAAGGTGTTTGTTATCCCTTATGAATCTCCCCCACTTTTTTTTAAATAAATTAAATGAAATCCATACATTTTAAAATATTACTCCCAATGTGTATACGTCTACTGTTAATACTACGGATATTACTGCCTCTAATACTTGGGAATACAACTAATTATACTTTTATTTTATTGTCATGTCACATCGTCTAACAGATTATGGGCCAAGTTATGCTTATTAAATAAAGGTTGTCACAGCAAGTATGAGTTCGTCTTTAAGTGTGGTAGCGTGGCCGAGCGGTCTAAGGCGCTGGTTTAAGGCACCAGTCTCTTCGGAGGCGTGGGTTCGAATCCCACCGCTGCCATTTTTTTGCTTCTTTATTTGTCTTTGGAATATGCGAATGCCCAAGTTTAAAATGCATATAAATTAATATAGAAAATGCTTTATAAATCTTTTCCCAGAAAATTGTGCTATTCAAACTTTGCGAAGCGATTGTCATATTTCGTCTGTTGTCACATCTAGTATGGCGCTCTATGTATCTCGAGATTCTTGACAAAATTCAAAGAAGTGTCTTTGATGTAATCGATCCTAATCTGGCATTTCGACTTCAGTCACTTTCTCACCGGCGTGACGTGGCTTCCCTCTGTAAATTTATGCTAATATGTTCATGGTAATTGTTCTGATTAACATTTCTCCTTGGTGACACGATTACATGAATGCTGCTAGATTGGCAACTAGGTCCCACCCTTTTACTGTTAAACTACCTAGATGCAACCGAATGTATTACCAACAGTTTATTTTCCTCACCCGTGGAACTCCCTTATTTCTTGCTTACCTGGTACCTACAATCTTCAAAATTTAAATTCAACGCCAATCACCATCTTTTTGTTTTCCTGAAAACTGCTCTTTTATTGGCTTTTATGCTTACTTCTCTTTACTAAAGTCTTTTCATTCACTTACAAATGGGAGTTAGATTACTGTTGGAGAAATCGTAGCTCGGGGTGGGGGATAGCAAGCGAGAACTAAATTTGATTTTCTAATTATTTACATTTGGAATAATGTATTTATCCTTGCTGTCATGATCACATTTCGGCCATTGTACACTCCAGCCTGCATGTCTTTGGATCCGGTTAACCGTCAAAGAATTTCAAACTGAATTTTTTATTTTTTTAACGGAAGTAGACAGGTTCACACATCTTCCCGGTTGTAGAGGTTTAGCCCTTGGCTCCGGTTTAGAATTGGGTTTTCAGTTCCTTCAAGTTTACTTCTAACGTCTCCACCTAAACACTGAAATTTTACTTACATTTTCTTCAATAGGAATAGACAGGTTTGCTTATCGTCCGGTTCACACTCCTTTCAGGTCTTTTGAACAGAAGTAGAGGTTTATCCTTTGCTCCCTGTTTTCTGGTTATTTCTAAAAAATTTTCTCAATCTCTTTCACTTAAAGTAGCCTCTTGCATCTTAGTGGCATTATCACCTTGCTTGAGAGGAATGGATTAAAAATAACATTGACTTTTTACTGTCCATGTTTAAAGATATCTCGTCTTGTTCTTATTTAGTATTGTTGAGTTGTTACTCATCCTATCTCAATTGAGTTTGAAAAAATGAAACAAAACCGATAAATAAAATAATAAAGGATAAAAAATCTAAACTTATTTATAAATGAAATTTTGTGTGTGTGTATCCGTTACCTATAGAATCCGAAACGGCTGAACCGATTTTCTTAAAAATTTACACAGTTGTACTATAAGCGTCTGCGAGTGTTCTTAGCTAGGTTTTGTGTCGAGGTACCCCCGATAAATATCGATAATCGAAAAAATCGGGTTATAGAAGGAGTGGTCCGATTTTAATAAAATTTGATACACTCATAGACAAAGACATAAGAAACAATATTCAGAAGTTTCAAGGTTGCAATTCTTACAATAGTGCAGAAAATCGATTATATATATATAAGGCAAGATGTTTGTGTGAGTCTGTTTATCTGTCTGTATGTCTGTATTTTTTTTTTTTTTTTTTTTTTTTTTTTTTCAGACCTTTTATTTTAGTTTTTGCTTCGGGTTTGGCTCTAAGTAGGTATAATTGTAGTTCTTAGTCTCAGCCATCATACCATTTACACAGAGGACTTATTTAGCCTTCAAAATTCAGTTTACGACGAAAAGAACTTATTTGATATCGATACCAGAAAATCAAAATTTGACTTACATCCATTCATTTTTCTTTGTCTACGGTTTCGCTTTAACAGGAATCAACTATTGCTTTTTAGTCTTTCATGCCAACGTCCAAAGAGTCTGAGCTGTAGGACTATGGATTAGTTTTAAAGCTTTCATTACACCCGAGCAACGCCGGGTTATACTGCTAGTAACAAGATAAATTAATCTTCCTCTTCATAAAATAGAGATTCGGCCATCCCAACTCGGCGTGAGGCTGACTTGAGCTCAACCATCTTCACTTGTTCTTATCTTTACTTCCCATACATTATTTCTCAACCAAAAAAAGAAAACTGACAAACTCAAGATATATTTAAATTTGTTTCAATGCCGTCAACATAAAAGGAATAAATATTCATACTGGAAAATAAAGTGTTAAGGTCTGCTTCTATTTTGGCTTTTATATTGAACACGTACCTTCACTTAAAAAAGTACGCACAACACCCACAATCTTGTTAACCTCCACAAGACTAATCTTGTACTACACGGCCCAAGGATTAAACTTGCAATTAATGTCGCCAATTTCACAAAGCAACTCTTTAATTCTTTAGACAGTTGTCCCTTATCCTAATCTACAATTTGGAACTTTAGAGGTTATGTTGATTTCCTCAGGTATCTTTTTACTCCTGTCGGGATGATGTTGGTGCTTCCACACGTATATTGTTTTTTTCGGTATATTGGATTCGACCATCAGCGTCTTAGAATGTCACAGTTTTGATTTAAAAAAAAAAAAATAAAAACATGCAACGGGCTTTGATAACACTTAAAATCAATGTAGTGTTTCTTTTTCGCACGAATAATTTTGACTTTTCCACTACTAGAAAATAAAACATTGCATAAATATTTTTACAACAAGTTTTACACTGTACAAGGCCTGCGAGCTACTCGAGGTAGTAGGTTAGGTTAAGGGGTATCTTATATGGATAAGAAGGGAAGATAAGGGTTAACTCTATATTTGAACAGGTTAAGATTGTAGCGATTGGGAAAATATTCTCTTGGGAGTCGGTTCCACAGGGCCGTGGTTCGCAAGAAGCTGTTTGAGTGGAACTTACTTCTCACCAATGGAATAGGAGGAAATGTGGGTGGTTTGCTACTACGTAAGTGACATGGCCAGTTCTAGATGTGAAAGATAGGCCTGATGGAACCAAGGAATGTAGTCTGTCCGAGCATTTCCCCATGGTAGTAGCGATAGAGCAGTGAGAGGCTCACCACACACACACACACACACACACACATATATATATATATATATATATATATATATAGAGAGAGAGAGAGAAAGAAAGAAAAAGAAATTCTTCTCCACCAAGGAAACGCTTTTGAATTCTATCATGACTGGAAAGTGAGAACCGTGCAGCTCCCGTTCAAACATGGCTACAGTACTCTATTTTGGGGCTTGATATGGCTCTTATAAAGGTAGAGTATAGCATAAGGAGTCAGGTATTTACTGAAGCGGCACAGGGAGCACATCATTTTGCCCTCATTTTTGTTTTTATCGTGGTTAACGAACACTAACATTTTTCACGTTGAGAAGTTTGTTCCTCTTTCTGAGTTCTACGTGAATGTCTCCGTCTGCAACTCCGACAACTAAAAATGAAAACTAAACCATAGAGCAGTTATTCCTAAACGACAAGGCGCACCTCACATGTGCAGCAGATGTGAATAGCCGATGAGGCGGAATGATTAAAAGACAAAGATTTAGAAACAGTTTAAAAAAATAATTATGATTTCAAAATTTAAAATATATGCATGAGTCCCAGTATAAATAGTTATAACTAATCACTGTGATATTTTTGCATAATATCAAGTATTAAGAATATACTAACTAGGGTCTACAAGTTGGAGGAGAGAGTTATCAATGATAATGTTCTTACTTCGAACCTATAGTTTAACCCTTTAACCCTCTTTGGGATCTTTTTTTTATCACTTAAAATTTGAGGCGCGAGAAAATTTTCATTCAGAAAAAACTGCCCAGAAAAAAATGTTTGGAAACCACTTCCTTAGAACCACTCACTATTAATGACAATGTCTACTTGCCTGTGTGAAGCCTTCGAAATGAATATGTTTCATTGTCTATTAGAAGAAATCGAGGGCAAAATAATTGTAAGACCTGGTTTTATCTTTTTTTTTTTTTTTTTCAGAATTACCTCCCTTTGTTTTCGGGATTTTGTCGCTTTAAAGTTAAGGACAGCTGTAAATTTAATTTTGTTGCATGTGTCTTTTTGTCTCTCATAATCAAAACAAGAAATGACATTTGTCTTTCGCTTTACTTCTATTTGTTTATGCCTCACCATCTTTTGGTGTTTAATTTTTAACGTAATAAGAAAAGAGAGGGACTCTCACTTAATGGTTTTCATCATATTCACTACCTTGTTTTTCATTTCAGCATCAGCATCTTCTCCATCACATTTAAGATTGGTTATCATTTCTGTTTTCCTCTACCGGGTGATTCTGAACTTCATGATCTTTCTTGCCTTTTTTTTTCTTTTTTTCTAACCCTACCAACTCATTTTTTTTTTTTTTTCGAAAACAGTTTTTTTTTTCTTTTATGAATGATTTAATGATACAAGTCTAAAATTGTTTAAATATTGAAAAAAAAAAATTGTTTAAATATTGAAAAAAATTGTTTAAATATTGAAAAAAAAAATTAAATCAAAGAGCATTTTTACTTGATATACCTGAAATCGTTGAAACTAAAAAGTAATATTTTAATAAATTAACGTTTATAACCGATATTGATGTGCTACATCAATATCGATATTGATGTGTTATTGTGATAATCTATTATAGTTTATGGCTCCGAATGAGAAATTCAAGAACCTAGTTCCAATTCCAGTCGGGTTCATTACGTTCATTTACCCGGGTGGGGGATATGAATCCATCTATTCTCCACACCCACCTCCCAGTTACAAGTTAAATAAGACTAAGTTCTATAATATTAGTGGGCAATCAAATAAAACATCAATTAAAATATTAACTAGTTCAGTATCACAGGTACATTTAAAGAATAAAAAAGCATTTTAAAGTAATTGAAATGTCTAAGTTAAATTTCCTCTATGGAAAATTTTCAGACGAACTATTTTCATTAGTCCCACCAGTTCTAACCTTCACAGCTAAGATCAGCCATGCTACTCACATCGTAGCGAACGATGTACTCTCATTCCACTCGAACATCCTATTCTTTACTGTGAAACCGACTCCCAAGTGGTTGTATCCTCAGTTGCTAGAATCTTAACCTATTCAAGTCTAGGGTTAACTGTTATCTTCCACACAGTCATATCAGCTGTACCTCTTACTCTGAAGCACTCTACCTCGAGTGGCCCTCGGGCCTTGTACAGACTGAACATTAAAACAAAATGTGCTTCTGACTTTCGCTATTAAACTAAAAACTGTTATCTCTTCATCTTTTACCGTTCTACTTTCCCGGGACTGTGTCTTGTTAGAGAAAGAGATATTCTGAGTGTCTTTTTTTTTTTTTTTTTTTCTGTTTTTGTCTTTCTCTCAAATACTCAACATAAATGATTTCATTATTCTAAAACTACTAATCTTGCCGACATCGAGTCATTGAATTATTCAACCTATCAGTCAGATAGCAGGTTTCCCTGCTCGTATCCCTAAAAGTTATGACAGCAAACGCTTTTTTACTTGATCTACTCCTTACATCCTCTCTCGACTCCTTGTCGCGTTTCTGTTGTAATAGTTTCTTATTTTTCTCGTTCTCCCTTTAACCATCTGCTTTTTCTGTCGCTTACGACCTTCAAAAATTTAAACGTCCATCACCAACTTGTCTTTTTGAAAGTTTTTTTTTTTATTGTTCTAATCGTTTCTCATTTTCTTTGTCTCTCAGTAACCCTTTGCGTATTAGTGGTTTTTTCGTGAAATTCTATAAAACATTATGAAAATCCATAGCAAATATACGAAGTGCTTGACGTTCCTAGGAAAAAACCACTATATTTCCTTTTTTTTTTTCTTAAAGCTTTGCAGAGAAAATTCTTTTAACCTCTAGCCTATTGAGGTTCCCAAATATTACACCTGACAGCAAAATACAAAGTAAAGACCTGGAAACGTAGGACTAAAAATTGTCAAGATGTTGAGTCTTCAAGAATAAGAAGAAACTTGGGGCCCGTATTCACTCCTTAGCGACAGTTTTCAGTACTACATCCTGTGACACCTACTGCATATAGATTCAGTTCACAATAGTAAAGGCCATTTGTCCGAAAATTGGATTTATCGCACCTTTTACTTCGTTGTATGGTTCGATTCACAAAAAAATAAAAATAAAACAGATATTTAAAGGGAGGCAACTGTCACAACTGAATGTTGCCTTCTTAAAATTATGTATCGTTTAAAAATTTAGTCATTAATTTTAATTTCAGTCTTGCTTATTTACGATAATGAATAATTGATAAGTCAGTTGGTTTAAATTAATTTAATGTTGAAATTAATTAAAAATCAATTTCCTGTTTTTTTTTCCTAGGCTATTAAAGTAAAAAAAAAAACTATTAAAATAATGCGTTAAGGCCTTAATTATACATATATTTTAAGGCATATTTGAGTTTATTTGCTTTTTTTTTTTTTTTTGTTTTTTTGTTTTTTTATCATTTTCTTTGCACACTTTTTAAATATTCATAGCATGTTATCAAAATATTTGGTAACATTATTACGCGAATTAAGGCTCATGTGAAATGGCGAACAGGGTAAAAAAAAAATAGTGGTTGCCAAGGAACCTACCCACAAGTAAATGCTATCATTTAATTTTCATAAAAAAATAAAATTTTGAAATTTAAAAATGTTTATAGAAAATGCACAATATTTTTATGGAAAAATGTGTATTTCTTAGTAATTTGTGTACCTGTACTTTACATATTACTGGCAGTAGACAGATACGTACTTTACTGTAGTGTACTTTACTGGCAGTAGACAGAAACGTATGTACGTATGAGCGTTTGTTGTTGGGCAGGAGTGTCTTTGAAGTATTCGCTCAGTCTTGAAGTGTTCCGTGCTCTTATCAAGGAGACGGGTGAAGGAGGTGAGACAAACATTTCGTATCGAGGTGTGAAATTTCGCAAGTTTAGTGTGTGTTAAGCAAAGTTTGTAAATTCGAGAAAATTGGTTTATTTTTCTAAGAATGAGTCAGTGTTTAGCATTTTAATTTTTTTTATTTATTTAGAAATATTTTTGTTCACCACAGAATATAGCATTGCACTAAAAGCAATCATTTGTGTTCAATCGATGATTGTTAGAACCTGCCAATAATTTCTTCTGCATCCAGTAATCTAACAATTCCTTTTCAATGGATAGCAGCATATGACTCCAAATTCTCTTCAGACAGCTAATTTCTCAACTTTTATCATCATTCGTTTGGAAAATGTCCTCTCTGATAGTATGCAGATCACTTTTAAAGTATTTTTTTTTCTTTTCATTACTAAAACAATTGTCTGTGTTTGTTTCTTTATTGCATTCTTATTCGATATAGAGGGTTCACTTCACCGGGGATCAATTTGCCATAGGGAAATTTCACACCCTGGCCAGTCTGCTACTGGACTTCAGTGAAATAAACAAATTTTTTAAATTAAAAAAAGAATATATATTCCAATATAAGTTACCTCCCTTTAATTTTGTAACTTTTTTTTCCTTCTATGAAATGAAACATACGAAGTGAAGATTTAATATGACGCTGTCGATGTCCGTAGTGACGCAGAGAATATCGGTTTGGAACGAGAAATCGGGCAGCCAAGTTCGAATTCCAGTTGAATTCCTTGCATTCACTTACACGAAAATACCTTTGGGAAAGGTATTAAACCGTCTCTTCCCTCTAGTTATGCATTAAATAACAGGACAGATTGGGTTCTATAGCCTTTGTTGGCAACCAGTCTACAGCAGAAAGCAATGGCAACCTACTGCTGGATAGTCTACTGCCCAGTCAGTCATGTCTCTTTCGAGACATGATTGCCCAAGCGTGTTTCACGTATGGCACTTAACTGACTGTCGGTGAAGCCATTTTTCGGATAAATTACATTCGCTATCATGATTGTCTTTTGTTATGCACACAGAGGCCATACTAACCTTCAGGACCTAAAAACTGCTAAAGAGTCAAATTTCTGAAGCTCCGTCAAGCGTATCACTTACATGAACTCCTTGTGAATGACTCCTACAGAAATACTACTTTGGGGACAACTGTTTCCGGTACCCCCATTTCAGCCGGGAAATCTTACAATAAAGTAACCTGTCCAACCCCAAGAAACTCGCTGTGTGTGTGTGTGCATAAACAATTTATTTTTCCCTGTGTACAGAGAGAATATCCAGGTATCAACCTTCTATTGTCTGGTGATGTCCTCAATCAGGAAGTTCTTAGAGTATCTAGGAGAATGTTGCAGGGGTCTCTCTCTATCTCTCTCTCTCTATCTCTCTCTCTCTCTCTCTCTCTTATATATATATATATAGCATAGATAAAGGACGCTACCGCCGGAGTGCGTTCGCTTATAATATTGAACACACGGGTAAAAAAATTATATATAAATTGAATGTATTTTCTTTTAATTTTAATTGTGTACAAACGTAATTACTTTTGTTAATAGCATACGTTGTTTTAAATTATTATTATTTTTTTTTTTAATGACTTATTTTTACCCGGACTCACATGAGTCCGCCAAATATTGTTTGCGGGACAAATGTTCCAGAAGCCGTTAAATTTTTACCGAGAAACGTCCACGCGTTGGAACAAGACAAGTCCCGCAAAAAGAGACAATATACACCATTGATATTATATTATGGCTTGTTAACAAGAATGAATAGAAGGCTGTATGACGCCAAGGTAACCGGAATAAACATGTATTAACGAAGGTACAAAATTTTGGTTGAGAAAGCGAGCAAAGAAGTTCCCTTTCTTTAACTGTTAAAATGTTTATTGGAAGAAAGTTAATGAAAGATAATCCTGAAAGGTAGAATACAGTTGGTTGAATTCCAATCAGTTTGTATTGGGAAAAGTGTGTGTGTGTGTGTGTGTGTAAGAAATAAATTAGCGCTACTAATTGCTACCTCTAATTAGTGTGAGTGTGTAAGAACAAGAATTATACAGATGTCTCTCCGCCACCTAGATAGCAGGGGTCTCGCTCGAGTTAGGAAACACATGTCCCCACGGTCACATGTCGAGATCGCGGGCCTAACTTGCGTGCAACACGTGTGTGCCTTCTTAAATCGACACGCAAATTGCGCGGGAAAATAGGATTTACACGTGAACACTGGTCAATCCGGACTGGTCATCCAGTGTCATGTTATTTTAATGCGTAGGAGTGAAATAATGATAATAATAATAATGATAATAAACAACAACAACAAATATGTATGACAATGTGAATATGTATGTGCGCGTGAAAATATAATTGTATGAACGGCACAATAGAAGTTAAATATTTATTCACACGTGAGAGAAAATGTTGCAAGGGAAGTAAATCAACTTTTAATAAGAAATTAATGTGCAGTTATTTCCCTTAGTCATTTTTAATAGTTAATATAATTTTTTTTTATTAGTTCTGAGTAGTGTCTGGTATCTCTACTAGCTGCAAAACTCTTAATGAAATAAGTATTGTTTTAGTAAAGCTTTTACAAAAACATGTTTTTAGTTTATGAAAATATTATTTCATTGTCTATTTTAATGAATAAAGAAAATGTAAATTCATTTTCACATAACTGCCAAGGAAATGTTGGAAAAGAATTCAATTTATTTTAGGTGTACAAGTTACCCACATGAAAAATAGAATCAGCAAAGTGAGTTTCTTTTCCCTTTGTATTCAAAGGCATGAATCCAACTTTTCCAATCACCCGTCACATCAGCAGATATTTGGACAAATATCTCATTACTAACTAATGAATAAGCATTTTTGACAAAATTTACCTTCCCAAGTAAGATAGTAGCGGAAAGACGTTGTACCAAGGATTTAATCATGAGTGAGGAGTTGCTTCTATAGTAATCAATGATCACTACTGTCAAGTAGTTAATACAAAATATTTTCACTACCTTTGTAAATACCCAATGAACAATAATTATATAACAGTAACACCCACTTCTTTTTCATTTTGTTCTCCAGATACAGCTTTGAAAGATACCTGCTTACTAGCCATACTATTTAACCCTTAGGGATCATATTGTTCTACTCTTGGTGCATGCATTACACACAACATAAATAGATAAAAAATAAAATTATGAAAGTTGTCAGTCAGTTAAGTGCCATACATGCTACAGTTTGGGCAATCATGTCTCGAAAAAGACTATCTCACAGTAGGTTGTCATTGCTTTCTGTGGTAGACAGGTTACCAGCCAAGGCTATAGAACTCAATCTGTCCTGTTATTTAACCCATAACTGGAAGGAAGAGACAGATTAATACCTTTCCCAAGGGTATTTGCATGTAAGTGAATGCAAGGAATTTAACTGGAATTAGAACTTGGCTTCCCGACTTCTCGTTCCGAGCTGCTATCCACTGCACCACAACGCACATCCGTACCCACAATGCACATTAAGTTAAGTAAAACAATAAATAAAATAAAAAAGCATGAAAGTTATGACACAACAAAGACAAAAGAAAAATTAGAAAATACAAGAATAAATATTAGAAAAAAAAAATCAAGTTGAAATACTAAATTAAATCGAGACATTCCACTGCATCTATTTCATTAACAGTTGCTCGTGTAACTGGAGATTCATTATAATAAATGTTCTGCAATTTTGCCATAAGTAGCGTTCATATAATTAATCTGTTGTGAATCAGTCAGGAATATTTTTCTGGTATCTACAATATAAATGAAGTTCGCATCTACAGAGATAAACCAGTCAATAAGAAATAAAAAAAATGAAAAATCAAATCAAATATTTTTCAACAGACTTCCACTTTATACAGTCACAAGAAATTATTCCAGCAGTATTAAGAAACCACAACAATCATAATTCTGCTTCTTTCTTCCTCAGTTAGCATTTGTGTTACTGCCTGTTATCTCATAACTAATGAACCATTCCGTTTTCATTGCAAGGAAAAATAGAAAAAAATATGGGACGTTGATTTTAGTGAAAAAATTATAAAAATAAACATAAGTTATTTTTATAATGGCATTTTCTTTCCACGCATGTAATTTTCAGTTAATATTAGGACAACTTACTGTTCAAATGAATTAGCCCATTCAAAATACTGAATTATCTCACTTAGAGCGCTTGGAAGCACACATTTCCCCATCAATATTAAAATTATTCCTGTTAACGCATTTGTTACATCCTACCAGTGTCTCAAATAAATAATGGACCATTCTATTTTCATTGCAAGAAAAGCCAGAGAAAAAAATAAATATCAGATGCTTTGTGGCCTTTAGTGAGGAAAAATAAAAAGGAAAGATAGGAGGCGATAATGCATCCAGGTGTTTCACGTCTGCTTTTGTGAAACTGAAAATCTTGTCAGTTTTAAATCTTTTTATTTGTTCCTTCTTACTTCTTTAACTACCTGCATTCATACTTATTGTTATTGTAATATTTGTTAAAGTTAAGCTAAAATATTTAACAATGCAATAGGGTAATTTCCCCATGTCTTTTATAGATGTGGAACTAGCAAGGCGCTTATTCATTAACTGAAGAATTAGGATTCATCAGATAATTCAAAGAGGAAAACCATGGAATGTTCATAGGTATTGCTAACTAATAATGGCAAGCTATTTATTTACCTAAGAGCTCAATCACAAGATCCTTTGAAAATATAGTGTATAGATTTTTGAAAACCAAAGAACATGATACACTCTACATGGATGATGCCAGGCAGACAATTAACAAGATGACATGGCAACTGAGTTGTAGTTCCAGCTTTTGTCACAGTAATCCATATAAGATTGATACCATATTCTCAGAAATATGAATTCCTTACTAGTAATGATCACATCATTGTTAAAGGTTTCGTAGTTTCTTCTAGAAAGTGTTACGTGCATATTTGAACAGTGGATCAAAACTATTTGGAGCAATTTGATCAAAATCCATTTATATTCCACTATACACTACAATAGAGACAGAAATTTTAAACAGAAAAACACCCTGCAAAACAGCATCTTAATTGCTGTTGTTCCCAGGTCCACCCTGAGTGGTAGCACCTGTTATGGTCCCAGCAATGGGCAAATAGTGAACCCCCCAAACTGGAGTCAAAACACTACAAAAGTATAAAAATATTTTTTTTTTATTGTAAATTTTTTTTTTTTAAGTAAAAATACCAGCAGTACTCGTCTATGCTTCTGAGATGCAGTATTATTTACATTGTTCAGACTGCTGTTCTCATCTTTATTTCAGTCGTTGTAAACTCCGGCCTTCTTCAGGTGCTAAGAATTTCAAACCAAACCCTTTCTTTTGATTACTTCCTAGTATCTGAAGAAGGCCGGTGTACGACAGCTGAAACATCATAAACATAGCAATAAAGATGAGGGCAAGAGTTTGAACAATGTACATGTATATAAGCAATACATTTTATATATAACCTGCAATACTTGTTTATAAATGAACCCATCAATTTTGTCAGCATTAAATAACTCATTGAGATTGATATGTCATAAAACAAATCAAACAAATTATTATCACTGCTCAATTTGATATAAACCTAGTTAAGAGTGGTTAGAATGATCACTTCCAACCATAAATCCTAGGTTCAAATCTCAGCCTGGACAGTCTATTAGGAAAATGACTTTTTGATGCTATCAGTCTAGGGAGGCAATCCCAGTGTGCAGCATCTTCGGAAAGTGCCTGAAATATACACCACAGGTTGACCCATGCCTTGTGAGTAAAAATGGGGTAATTGGAACTGTTTGGAAGCCATCAATTGTTGTGCTAGTCTGAAGTCACAAGTCATCATGTCCCAGGTTTTGTGCATACTAGCATTTCAAATGACTAATGGTCCTTGGTATGATGGTAAACTGCATCCAGCAGCAAGGCCTCTAATTAGGAGGTTGTGAGGAGTATGGAACCACCTCTGAATTGCTGTTGTTCCCAGGTCCACCATGACCTGGAGTGGTAGCACATGTTAAGGTCCCAGCAATCGGTAAATACTTGACCCCCCCCAAATTGGTGTCAAAATGCTATGAAAGTATTTATCAATAAAACTTTATTGAATTTAAAAATGTTACCAACATATTCAAAGACTGACCCTTAAATGACCGAAATGGTTGATGGGTCGTTAAACTAAAACCAAACCAAACCAAATGATTAATCATGAAAAATTACATGATCTCTTCCCAAAACTGTAATTAAGGTCTGCTCAGCATAGTGACAGTATAAACCACAGGTGAGCTCTGTGGGTGTTCAACAAACACAAAGGTGACTCAAAGACTCCAGTAGACAGTTGTACTAAGAAAACAAGAATTGCTGCCTATTTTATAAAATTTAGATTAAAGCTTTAAAAAATAAACATTTGAAAAGTGTCAGTCAGTTGGTTAAGTGCCATATGTGATGTTTTGGAAGAAACATGACTGACTGGGCAGAAGATTTTCCTACAGTAGGTTGCCATTACTTTCTGCAGTGGAGTGGTTGCCAACCAAGATTATAGAACCCAATCGGTCCTATTTAACCCATAGCTTAAGCAAGAGATTCATGCCCTTTCCCAAGGGTCTTTACACGTATGTGAATGCAATGAATTCAACTGGAATTTGAACTTGGCTCTCCGATTTGTTGTTCCAAACCAATATCCACTTGACAACAACACACATAAAACGAAGGGGAAGAAGAGCAAATATAAGAAATGAATTATTCATTGTAAAAGTAGTAAATCATAAAGACATTACAAACTTATCAATCCTCACTCTTCAGAGCCAATTGAGGACAAAAATATGTGAACAGTGGCTAAAAAAAGGTGGGGAGGGAAAAATTTAATATTATAAAATTATAGGACTGGAGGATATAGCAGATTTTGAAAGACAAAACTATGCTGAATGATTTGAAAGTTAAACTGAAAATATCAGTCCCCATGGCTAAAATGTGTATTCACCACAGCTGTGAGGTCTGAGATAATTCTGAGACAATAGCCAAGATTTGAAACAATAGGGACTCTGATGAAATAGTTGACAAGGTCATCAAAGCTATTTTGGTGCTGCCATCACAATCACAGGACATGGTAAATAGATGTATTCAGAAAACTGAATTCCAAAACTACATGGATTCTAAAAATTGGAGGTTGTAGGTGTTAAAACCACCTCTGAGAAATCACATTGCCAGAGTTGACCAGTTGAGATGAACTATGGCTTTATGTAGCAGTTATTAGACAGAGAGTGAGGGCCAGTTGCCAGTCAGTCACACACAGCTGTTGCCATTCATTGAAAGAGTCGTCAGAAGGCAGACCCCCACCAACTCATAACAGTTTTTATCATTAATTACTTAGCCAGACAGAAGTGCTTAACTGAACTAGTGATCTTATATTGTTGCAACTAATATTTATACATTCAGCACTAACAGTAGTGACTATTGTCGGCATCAAATTAAACCAAATTGTCATTGTTTATGAGAAGAGTTAACTTATTCCTTGGTGAAAGTTATTTATATTGCTGCTGTAATCCAACTAGTGCATTGGATGCGCGTGGGGTGGTGCTGTGGGTGGTGCTGTGGATATTGGTTCAGAATGAGAAATCTGAGAGCTGAGTTTGAATTCCAGTTGAATTTGTTGCATTCACTTACGCACAAATACTCTTAGAAGAAGTATTAATCTGTCTCTTCCCTCCAACTATGGATTAAATAGCAAAACAAATTGGGTTCTATAATCGTGGTTGGCAACGAGTCTACTGCAGAAAGTAGTGGCAACCTACTGCAGGAAAATCTACCCAGTCAGTCATGTCTTTTGAGTCATTATCATCCAAGTGTGTATCATGTATGGCAATTGACTGAATCCAACTAGTAGAGTTGATTTCATCTTGTTTCATATTGTTCTATATTATTATTATTATTATTATTAATCTTATTATTATAAAAAATATTATAATATTATCACTATAAACTTATAATAATACATTATTATACTAATATTATTCTACTATAACATTATTAGTATAATAGTAATTTCACATTATTATTATACAAATACTAGTAGTATAGCCCGGCATTGCTCGGGTGTAATGAAAGCTTTAAAACTAATCCATGGTTCTAGAGCTCAGACTCTTTGAACTTTGGCACGAAAGACTAAAAAGCAATAGTTGTTTCCAGTTAAAGCAAAATCATAGACTGAAAGAAAAATGAATGGATGTAAGTCAAATTTTGATTTCCTGGTATCCATATCAAATAAGTTGTTTCATCGTAAACTGAATTTTGAAGGCTAAATAAGTCCTCTGAGTAAATGGTATCATGGCTAAGAACTACAATTATACCTACTTAGTTTTTGCTTTGTGTTTGGCTCTAAAATAAAAGGGCTGAAAAAATACAGACATACAGGCAGATAAACAGACACTCACACAAACATCTTGCCTTTTATATATATATTATCGCACTATTGTAAGAACTGCAACCTTGAAACTTCTGAATATCGTTTCATGTATTTGTGTGTATCAAATTAGATTAAAATCGAACCACTCCTTGTATAACCCGATTTTTTTCAATTATCGATTTTCGATATTTATCGGGGTACCTCAACACAAAACCTAGCTAAGAACACTCGCAGATGCTTATAATACAACTGTGTAAATTTTCAAGAAAATCGGTTCAGCCGTTTCGGAGTCTATATGTAACAGACACACACACAAAGTTCCATTTATAAATCAGTTTAGATAGATTATATCAATGTTATACAGTTTTTGTTTAAAATTTTATCGTGTCAATCAGTAAGATTTGATTTCTAATATAAATACAAAGACATAAATATTTTCATCTTTCAAATAAACTGAAAATGTTTTTATATCAAGCTTTCAGATGAGTTTTGAATAGACTTCAAAGAAACAAGAAAAAAAATCGTTAGATCTCCAGAGTTATGTCCCTTAGATCGCGATTTTCAAATTATTTTTTTTTACTCATTTTGAAAGTATGCTAGATATGCTCAGAATAAAAGACCAAAATACTTTTCTAAACATATATAATATTTTTATTCCATGATAGTGAATCAGTTTTTGTATTTAAAAGAAAAATATATACACATAAAATATTAAGCAACACTTGAAGAAAAATATTTCTAGTAAAGCACATTAGACCAGAACACAAATTCTTCTCTTACATTATGAAAGCCAATTGTAAACAATAAAAAAATCAAATGATAAACACTATTTCTAGTGTGTAACTACGTCAACAGTTTGGGATTGCTTTATATTTCTTTTAATTTGATTTAATTCCTCTAAAATATTTTAAAATATGACTTATAAATTATTCTTATCTATAGTTTATCAATCTTTTGTATTTATGCAAACAAGATAGAAGCAACAGAGTTGACCAAACAAGTCTTGGTATAATGCTTTTGAAATTTATAGACTGTATGAATAGACAAAAAAAAAACTTAGTCAATGTGTTTTTGCCCTCTGACGGATTTTAACAAGTCAAATGTGAGGGATTTTATTTATAAACAATTTATAAAGAAAAGTAAAAATGTTGTTAGCTTATCAAAATGTTTAAATTTAAGACACTCATATTTATCAGGTTAACTGAAAAGGCTCAGTAAATTATGGAACACACTAAGTGACGTAATTTAATGTTTATTTACACATTTTGTTTATTATGCATTAAATTAAGTCACTTAGCATGTTCCATATCATTATTTACTCACTTTCGTTTATTAATGTTATGGAACACACTAAGTAACATAACTTAATGAATAATAAATGAAAGGGAGCCAATGATTTTCTTGAATTTGTTTACTGTGCAATCAATATCTAAATTATTTTATTATGAGATAGATTTATGCATTATATAGTCACAAAATAAAAGCCAACAATATTTCCCCTACCATCCTATAAGGTACCATCTAAAGGTACTACTTTAGGCAAAAAAAGAGGTAGACAGAAAAAAATGAACAGAATAGACAGAAAGATAAATAACTATAGCATGCAACTGGGACATATGGAGGGAGCTAGTCATAGGCCTGATGATTCTGAATATAATCAGTAATCTTTCATTTATGCAACTTTGATTAAAGCCCAACAAAAGTTCTTATTATTTTTTCTTTTTATATTTCACACTATTTTCATGATTTATTTTAAGGTTGAGATGTAAATTGCTCAAAGTTTTGCCTTTCATGAGCCAAAAGTTCTCAGCCAATTATCAAAAAAACAGTCACAAATTAAACAGCTTCTTTCTGCTTTATCTTGTGAAAATGTGTGAGCAATTTTAGCTGTAACAAGGACCCATGTAACAAGGACCCATGTAACAAGGACCCATGTAATATACACACTAGTAAATCTATAAATTAATAGCCTCATGATTTAAGAAAAACATTTTTCAACAAAACACAAAAATTTCAGATCAAAATTCAATCATCTATAAATCAGTTTGTGCATTCATTGATCCTTCCTCTTACAAAAGTCTATCTAGAATATATCCAGTTATTTTTAATGTCTTCCAGATCTCATTATGTGGACAAATGGCCAAAGGGGACTATACAGCACTTGCATGAAAAGAATCTCTCATGGGGTTACTCAGTTGGCAATGAAATACCATTGAATGAATTTATGTAGTATGTGACCGCCATGTGTTTTGCGGAGATTCTTTCAAAACCATCACATCATCCAGGTTTTTAAGCCTTCTACAGACCAAATTATTTCCTACATCATCTAGTTTTGTCAACCAAACCCTTCACCCACAGGAAACTAAAGGACTTATGGCCACATTCAAACATCAGTTCCTGTATGATGACCAATGTTAAACAACATCAAGCCTGGATAGGTGACTGTTTGGGAATAACAGAGGCAAAAAGCTTGGATTTGTGGGTGGTATAGCTTATGACCATATCATGTTGAAACACTGATTCTTATATGATCACCAAAGTTAAGCAATATCAAGCCTGGTTATTACCTAGATGGGTGACAGCTTGGAAATACCAGGTGCTGTGAACTTAGATGTGCAGGCAGTGTAATGGATAATGACTCAAAATTAATTAGAAAGCTGAGTTTTAATTCCAGTCAGGTTCATTATATTCACTTATGCACAAATATCTTTGGGGAAAGGTATGGATTTACCTCTTCTTCCCCAAGCTATGTAACCCATAGTAATTTAGTAATACTTGTATTACGAAATCACTATTATCTCCCAAAAAATAGAATAAAATTGCATACAAAATATTTAAATTTTGACATTAAATAACCCACAGAGGTTGATATGCTGCTAACTTAAAGCAAACCAATAATTTTCCCCACATTTCTCACCTGTGGAACTCCCTTCTGTTAACTTGTTTCCCTGATCTCTACAATCTCCAAAAATTTAAATGCAACGTGAAATTGCCATCTTGTATCTTCTTGAATCTCTTTCATCTTTTATCTTTTCAATACCCCTTGTACACAGTGTTTTCTTGCACTGTAACCCCCCTGTGCACTAGTGGTGATCTTGCCTTGCTTGGAGGGAAATGATTAATAAGAATAAAGTCATCATTGAAATACTATAGATGAGATTACGGGAAATGTTCTACATTCTTTAGAAAAATCAAAGAATTTTTTTGTTTTTAATAATTTTTGGAGTTTAGCATTCATTTAACCTTCCTTAAGCCACAAGATTTGTCAGAATAAAGTTAGTTTTTATTTACAGATTTTAAGTTTAAAACCGTTTACATCACTTATAACTTATGTATGATTAGAAATTCCGAATAAGAACAACATTAGCAGTTATCAATGGTGTCAACACAGTTTCAAACTTGAAATTCATAAAGTCAAAGTACAGATAACTGTATAAAAAATCAGGGATTGCTTTGACACTATACTTATATTATGAACTGGACCCCCTTTTAAAATGGGTAGGTTGAGCCAGCTTCTTCCCTACAAGCTTTATAGAACTTGTTGGCTCTGCAAGCAGTCCCTAGCTGCATGTGGTGTGAAGACTTACCCGCAGTAGGTTGCCAATTCTACTGCGAAAACCAAGGCTATGGAACCCAGTCTGTCCTGCTGCTTACCCATAGCTGACCAGAGAAGAGATGGATTCATGTCTTTCCCAAGGGTATTAGCATATAAGTGAATGTAACGAATTCGGCTCTCTGCTTCCTCAATCCGATCCACTATCCATTACTCCACCATGCCTCCATTTAGTCTGATCTGGCTCTCTGTAGAGATAGTATATAATAAAATATGTCAGATACTTAATGGATATCTGTCTATATTTCTGAGGTATTGTAATTATTTACACTATTTACATTGTTTGGACTATTGTTCTCATCTTTGTTG
Organism: Ascarosepion bandense; assembly: GCA_037127315.1. NCBI lineage: Eukaryota > Metazoa > Mollusca > Cephalopoda > Sepiida > Sepiidae > Ascarosepion > Ascarosepion bandense. Next base: position 2,511,881 of record JBBBDQ010000322.1, on the reverse strand, counting down.
CCATATTTCCAACACTTCAGTCATTGTATGCTTTGACCTTCCTCAGGTAATTAGAATTTCAAACTGAACCCTTTATTTTGCTCCCACCCCAAGGAGGAGGGGATAAATTGTTCTAGTTCCACATGCCATGCTTCTTCTGGATATTTCAGTATCAGTTATCTCCCTTTAACTCAATTTTTCAATTTTTTTTTGTAGCCAGGTATTGAATTCACAACTCTGAGTTAAATCACTGAATTCAACTAACACTTTTATCCACTGAATAAAATGTGTCCTTGGCATGTGGAACTAAAAAAATTCTACCACCAGTGGAGGAATTAAAGGCTTCAGTTAGAAATTCCAATCATCTGATGAAGGGCAAAGTGTACAATGGCCAAATAGTTGTGAATATGGCAACCACAAAGATAAGGACAACAATGTAAATAGAGTAAATAATACTTACTGGAGTCATGCAGCATCTTTAACAGTGTATCATATGAGTTCTACTTGAGATCTGGTGATCATTTGTCCTTTGAAAAATGCCTAAAAACCATACCACAGTTTAAGAACTCAAGATACATGAGCAAAACTGGGTAAATGGTACTGTTTGGCAGCCATCAATAATTGTGCAAGTACAAAGTTACCATAGTGACTGAGTGCTCATGCATACTGGCCGTGTTCAAACAGTTGATCACACCAAATTATACGTTCTCCCAAAAATTATAACTATGGTCTGCTCAGCATAGTTGCAGTATAAACCACAAGCTATGTGGGTGTTGAACAAACACAAACTTGCCTGAGCATGTATCTGCAACAGGGACTAAGTAGCTGCTCTAGCAGATGAGTGCACTTGGAAACAAGGAGTTGGCCATTCTTCTTTTATAGTCCAGAGAGTTTTCTGGGCCTGTCTTTTTATATCAAAGAAAAGCTTAAGCCAAGCATACTGCCTCTCAATATGGTTTCTGTTTTTCACATGTGTGTACCTCTGATAGTCAGATAAACATCTTATGGCAAACATGACACAGGACTCAGAATTTTGTTCATCTACTGGTTTATTGAAGGCATGCTAGAGTAAAGGATAGTGGCTTGGGTTGAGGATTCAGAAAGCCGAGTTCAAATTCCAGTTGAGCTCATTACATTCACTTACATGCTAATGCCCATGGGAAAGGTATCTCTTCTCCCCCTCCCCCAGCTATGGGTAAAAAGCAGAACAGACTGAGTTATAAAGCATTTGTTGGCAACCAGTCTACCACAGTAAAAATTAACAACCTAATGCAGGTAAATCTTCACACTACATGTGTTTGGGAACTGCTTATAGTACCAAAAAAAAATTCTCTAGATACAAATCAACCATTCGTCTGTGCATGAAGTACTGCTGCCATATATATTCAGGTGTCCCCACTGTTCATCTCTGTGTTCTTGACAGGCTCCAAAGGAGAATCAGTAATGTGATAGGTACCGACTTGGCAGCTCGACTACAGCCACTTTCCCAATGATGAGATGTGGCTTCCTTTTGTCTGTTCTATAAATACTTCCTTGGCTTCTGATCCAACGAGCTTGAGTCACTGGTGCCTCCACAGCAGGTGTTTACTCAAGCAACCAGACTGTCAACTGGGTCTCACCCATTCACAGTTAGGTTAACCAAATGCAGATAATTCTACTCCTGCAGCTTCTTTTCTCACACTTCCCGCCTGTGGAACTTGCTTCCTTATTCTTGCTTTCCTGATGGCTACAACCTCCAGGTATTTAAATGCAAGGTCAATTCTCATCTCTTAAATACTTTACCCTACTTCTTTCCACACTGTCCTGTAGATCCTTTCCTTTCTCTCCACCTTTGCAACTGTCACCACACCTGTATTCCCATCCTTCTCTTGCTCCTTTCTAACTGGTTTGTCTTTCTCATTCTCCTCTAATCCTTTTACTCTTATGTAGCCCCCTGCACATCAGTGGCATTCCCACCTTGCTCGGGGTGATATGATTAAAAAGAAAAAAGCCAGCTCAACCAACCCAGGGTGAATGCTGTCAGAAGTACAAATAGTTATTGATAGTCAAAAGGTGTTTACTGTCAGAGGCACACACATATGGAAGGCATATTTGTATCAGGAGGCAGTATAGGGAAACGGTGAGGGTTGAATTTGGAGGATAAATAAACAAGTTTAAGGCACACAGTTTTCACTTTCTCTATTCTTTGAATTTCAATTCAAAACTTGTTAAAAATGAGCCCATTAAACTGAGGGTTTATTGCAGCTTTCTTAATTATGCAGTAGAGTAGTTTTTAAAATAACAGCTCTTATTACATTATTCAATTTGAGCTCATTTAACAGGATCATTACCTAAACAGGCCATGGGCATTACCCCTAAATTGTCTTCCCAGACACTTGCTAGGTGCCACTGTTTCAGGACTATATAAGAACAAATATAACTCCTCTTTTTCTCCAATATGAAGTAACAATAACAACAACACTCTTCTGTCCAAATAGCAGATTTCTTAATAAAAAAAAAAAAAAGCTAAAACATGGTTATTGTATTCATATGCAAATATCCACCATATAAATAGCAGCCGATGGCTACATTACTTCTGACATTGAAAACTAAACTAATGGAGAATTGGTAGTGAATAGAAATGAGGTAAGCTATAATTAGCTAGAAGTATTTGCTACTCTTTCTCTAGTAGTTTAATCTTCAATGTCAGGGCTAGTTTAGCCACCAGATGTATTGACTGCTATTTATATGGTGGAGATATATGGTGAAAATATTAATGGCATAATTACAGTTTCAAACTTGACATTCAGAAATATAACTCTATAAAATCAAGGACTAGTTTTACACTGTATTAATATTATAAACAGGACACCCCTTCTAAAATGATTTTCAAAAGAAAATCAATATTTTTAAATTCTGAAAAACGTTACCTCTTGAGGGAGGTCCAATGAAGGCTAACCTCCAAATATTATTACCCTGCAAAATTCTTTATTTTTCATGAGTAGACAGACCTGCCTATTTAAATAAGGCACAGCTGACCCTATCTGAAGGGAGAGAGTTCAGCCATACCAAAATAAAGTTTAGATACTGGAGGGTGAGAAAATTGAAGGAAACTACAGAGTAGGGATTTCTTTGACAATCAAAAAAAAAAAAATTACCTGTGGAACTTGCATTGCTGAGAATGAAATGAACCAGTTAGTATATTTGCATTTTTAAACTAATGTCAACCCAATAAAAGGCTCAAGAGCCGCTCATGGTAGTTGGTTATTAAACATTGTGTGATATAAATGTAAAAGATAGAAGGAAATAAAGTAACAAGGATAAGAAGGATAGATAGGGATTGACTCTTGACTTGAATAGGTTAAGATTGTATTGTTCAAGGAAATATCCATCCAGGAACTTGTTTAACAAGGTAGCAGTTCTTGAAAAAAAAAAATCTGCTTGGAAGAAGTCCATTCTTACAAATGGACTGACTGATTTTTTGAATGGGTTATTAACACTTTGTCGGTTACTTAAAATTGAAACATGTTTCAGATTGTAGAAAATTGCTTACAGTACATGATGTTCCCAAACAATCCCCCAACCTTTGATTGGGCTTAACACTGCTTAACTTAGGTGATTAAATGAGGATTGGTGTTTTCAACATGACTGTTTATAAATAGAATATGGAGGAAATGAGGATGGTTCAACTCTGTGGACATAGCACAACATGACCTAGATGTAAAGGTCTGAACTGGTAGAACCCATGAGTGAAATTCGTCTGAACATTTGCTATGGAAATAATAATAGATTAAGGATACTTTTGTGTTTGTGGGAAAGAGGATGTAGAGGGGAAAGTAAGTCCCCTGTTTTTAAACTGTTATGTTGAAAGCGAGGATTAGGAAAATGCAACCCAGACATGGCAGCAAGACTCCATTTTCCTACCATTATTTGTTCATTTTCTTCAAGACTTCCTCTTCAATTTCTCTCTTTACAACTGAAGATGAATTGGTTTAAATGTGCCCAAAATGACAAGCCTCTTTACAACTGAAGATGAATTGGTTTAAATGTGCCCAAAATGACAAGCAAATAGTTCATTATTCTAAACAGATCTTGGGAAGAACAGTTAAGTTCTCATGCAAAAATAATTACATTTTTTGTAAATATAGACATTCATACTTTAAACCCCCCCCCCCAAAAAAAAAACCAAACAGTGTCAAAGGACAGTTTTTCTCATTACACCACTGTTAATTCTCTTCACTTTTCAGCAACGTTTGTTTTAACAAGCAATGACTAGAATTGGAATAAAACCTAGACATATGATGAATGTGAATTTATATATTTTTCTTTTGTTCTTGAGAACTGAAAACAAAAATTTTAAACACTATTTATTAGATTATTTATTTACAAAAATAATTTTATATTTACAACATTCTAAAAATTAATACAATTAAAACTAATGCAATAATCATTATTACTTTATAAATTGGCAAATGAATATGAAAACAATTTTTTATTCATAAATTTAAAAAAATTGACTAAATTACTAAAATATGTGAACAAACCATAAAATCTTTTTTTACCATTTTATAAAGTTCAACTGAATTGGAAATCAACAGATGTTTTGCGAACCATTCTAATAATAATGTAAATAAATGTCAGATAAATGAATAGTGCTTATTATTTTTGTTAAATTCTCAAGAACTCACCAAAAATGTATAAATTCACTTTCATCATATGCTTAGGTTTTATTACAATTCTAATCATTTTTTTTTTTTTTTTAACAATAAATAGGAGTGAAGGCAGTTAAAATAAAAGTGATGTCATGCGGAAAAAAAAAACGCCTTTTTTGGAATTTTTTTTTCTTTTTGACAGAGAGAGGTGAGGGGGCACAAAGGTCAAAGTTTGCTGCATTTTTATTACAAGCTGGTTAATCAACATGCAATCATTTTACAATTGTAGAAACTGAATAAATGTTTGATAACAATTCTGTTTTAATTTCTGCCCTTCGTATCCACCGAAAAATGGTGAGTTAAACAGATACTTATTCCCTTGACACTACAATTACTTTATACACTTTTGACTCCCTCAGCAATGTTTTTTTTCTTTTTTTAAGCAATGATTAGAATTTAATCAAACTCAAACATATGAAAATAGATCTATACATTTCCTTTATTCTTGAGCATTGATAATGATATTAAACATTATTGATAATGATATTAAACATTATTTATTAGATTGCTTATTTACAAGGATAATAATATATCCGGTAAATCTGATGTTTAATCAGATTTCCTGATTTTATAATTCATTGATATCTTTATAAAATTATGAATAAAAATCTTTTCATATTTATTTATGAAATAGTAAATAATAATAATTACATTGTAGTTGTTAATTTTGTAATTATTAAAAAAATAAATGTTTTGAAAATCTTTCCAAATTTGTCGTTATAAAATTGGTAAATAAATATTACCGAGGGAGTCAAAAGTGTATACAGTAATAATTACTGAGTAATTAATAGCAGTGTCAAGGGAATTACTATCCTTTTGGTGCACAGTATTTTTTTTTTTTTTTTTTTTTTCATGGACAAGGTTAAATATTGGTAATCCTGTAAATGCCTTAAGTCAACATGCTTTTATAGAAAATAAATCTTCAAAATTTCCTACACAGGGACCTCTAGAAATATCAATTAATTCACCAATTATAATAATTTAGATCTGTCACACTCACACCATTGGAAAGTATTTTTAGAACAAAATAAGTTGCACATATGAAAGTGGTACTGAAAAATATGGACTTTATATATATATATATATATATATATATATATATATATATATATATATATATATAAAAACTTGTGTCAATAAACTGCCAAGGGAAGCAGATACAATTTTAAGACTTCTGCTGCTGTAGACAGACTTAATGTAAATTTTAAAACAAACTTGTCTGATTGTGGTGCATATGTTTTCAAAATATATTTCCAAACCAGCATAAATACAATCTGTTCTGTGACACTTTTATTACATTGTTTGTTTAGGGTGTTGTTCAGCTTTAGCCTTTGTACAACAAATATCTAATCACAACCAAAATGGCAGTACCTATGAGAAAACGCCATTTTAGTATCTTTAATCCCTTATTTTCAATAAAAGTGGCGATATTTTTTTTAAAATCAAAGCAAGCCAGCATAGCTATGCAACAATAAAAGTAAATGACACATTTGGTTTGTAAACAAGAAATTATTTATTTATAAATCATTATTATTATTAAACTTTAAAGCTTACAGGCCATAGATGTAAGACCCTCAGTAACGATTGAATTCATTGTGGTATTAATGCTCTGTGAGGTGAACTTGTTAATTATTGTTCCATAGTAAAGTGTTCAATGGCTTTATTTTATCAGATTAAATCAAAGAAAACTGAAATTTTGAGTAGTAATCTGAATAAATTTTTAAACACTGATTAGTACCGTAGATCATTATTATAACAGCAGGATACCTTGGGGTTTTTAAACATCCCATTTTCAAATATTTTAGAAATATTATTTAATAATTTTCTTGTTATATATTGTCTTCAGTGTTCTTTCTGGGATTTATAGGAAAGATAAAAATGAAAGAAAAGAAAAGCCTTTCTTTTTAAATGTTCATTTAAAAGGCCAATATTAAAAAATTTAAGATTCAAAAATTAAAATATGCAAAAATACTAGGTTGGCTAGAAAGTTTCAATTCAAAAAACAGAAAAAAAAACAAAAAAACAACAAATCTTGATCTCTGTCTGGTGGGATTTTCAAGGAGTACTGCATTTTGAGCTTGTTTCACACAGTCGTGCCATCAACACTGAATTGTATTGCCAGCAGCTAGACTGCGTGTACAACAAACTAAAGGAGTATCCTGTTTTGGTTAATCGAGGTCAGGCTTTGTTTTAGCAAGACAATGTGAGGCCACATACTCTCAGGTTGACTAACGAGAAGTTCAAACAGATAGTCAAAATTCTTCCACATTCACAATTCAGTTTCAATGCACATTTCTACTGTGACCAACAATTCAACACTTTTGCTGACATGAAAGAAGCTTGTTCAGTTTTTTTATTAAAAACCAGCAGACTGATATCTAGGATAGATGGTAGATCATCAAGAATGATGGACCTTATTTTGAAGAATAAATGTTGGTGTTGCCCCAGAAAATTTTGGTTTTCTTTCTGCTTCCTAAATGAGTCAGAACTTTCTAGCCAACTCACTAGTTTTCATTTTATTTTCAGTATGATCTTTTCAAGCATTTTATGAATAATCTGATTTGTACTCAATTGTTTTTAACATCCCAAACAATGAACAAGAAGGTTACTGTGATCTCTCTTGCTTTATCTCTCACCTCTACATCATGTCACATGACTTTTTGTCTCTTTGCCAATGGACAGCTCATAACTATCTGCTGTCTCACCACCCTCTACAACCAGAACTTACTACCTTCCGGCCAAGTGGCACTGATCCCAAGAGTTTTTATTTACTATTTACCATTTTATTACTACAGGACAGTAGGTAATTGCTTTGAAAGTCTCACTTTTCTTACTGCTGCTTATAAAAATATTATAAATATGTTACATAAAAAGATGTTAATTACATAAGTGAATATACTTAAATTGACTGGTCCACTCATAAATAGTGGGGGGAAGACTTTTAAGGATAAATAAATAAATAAATAAATAAATAGCTTAGCACACTCATTAAACCTTCCTCAAATCACATTTGTTAGAATAAATAATTGATTTTTGTTTAGCATTTTAGAAGGACGGTGTTCTGTTCATAATATAATTACAGTTTGAAATTGATCTTTAACTTTTTAAAGAGTTATCTATACTTTGATTTTATTTACAAATATCAAGTTAGAAACTGTATTTACACCATTCATAACTACATATAACTGATATTGTACCCACTCCCTAATTTGTAATTTTTATCTACCAAACACCTAAACTTTATATAAGATCTAGAAGATAATCTAAGCCATCATTAGAGAAAAAGTAAGGTGGTTATTATAAGCTATCAAATACAGTAGAACAATTTTAAACTTTTAATAAATTGCAGCTATCACAAATATCAAATTTATACAAAATTCATGTGAAATTCAATCATATTTGACATCGAATTAAAACAATATCAATAATGGCGTTTTTGTGTTAGTTTTTCATTAAGGAAAATAGAATTTATGTTAAAGTCAAAGTGCTGAATATTTAAAGCTACACATTATTTAAATAAAAATAAACTGCTGATTATTTGAATGTACATAGAAAAAATATTAAAGTATATTTGTCACAAAAAGCAAAACCCACAAAATATATATATATTTTTTTGTGTGTGTTTTAAAATAGAATACAAATTTAACAATTTTTGGTTATGTTGTAAAAGAAAATTTATCACAAGATCAAAAAAATTTGTGCAACAACAAATTTATTTTTGGCCCAATATTAAATATGACAAAAATTTCATATAATTTTTGTTTTCAAGAAAGAAGAAAAAAATAATTATATAGACTATTAACAATAACAAGTAATTATTTACATGTGGACTGTGTCTGCATGTAAATAGTGTAATTATAACTCCTCACCCAATATTTTTTTTTTCAGACAAAAAGTAACAACACTATTTACATTATTCCAACTATTGTCTTTGTTTTCATTACCATTTCCACAACATTTCAGCCGATGTACGCTCCAGCCTTCTTCAGGTGCTAGGAATTTCAAACTGAACCCTTTATTATGATTACTGGGGTTATGTCATTCTCATTCCTTATTTGAGGGAGAAAGGGGATTGCCACTCCCCATGGTATGAAGTTGAAATAACAGAGAATGCCACTGGAAACTACGTAAACTTAAGGAATCGATGCATATGCTAGGCTACAAATGTCTCGTAAGCTAACCGACCATAGAGATGCATACAACATAGGAACCAGTAATATGGAGTGCCAGAGAAAATCATTAGTGCCAAAAATTGCAATATGAGCTCTAGTAAAAAAAGGTTACTGAAACATTAGGTTTATAAGTCCCAGAAATTCAATCACTGTTGTCCTCAACAGTCGATATAGTTGGTTAGTTCCAGTGACTTGACCCAAAGAGTTGAGCTCAATACCAGGCTACAGCAGTGGTAAACAAGTAACTTAGTGGGTAGGGTTAAAAAGAGATGACTCATGACTACCAGAAGATGCTTTACACAAGGAATGAGAATGATATACCCCAGTGATCATTTGAAGAAGGCCAGAACGGGCAATGGCAATGAAGATGAGGAATAGTCTGAATAGTGTAAATACTACCTTATCTCAGAAATATAGACAAATACAGAAAGTAACAGGTAAACTTCGAAAATATTTAAGTCAATCTAATTTCAACTAACAATCAACATTGTTTCTTATATATAGAATGGATATAAAAAGGTGTAAATATCTTCTTTTTTTTTTTGTTAATTAGAATTTTCAATCATATGTGTGTGTGTGTATATATATATATATATATATATATTGTAATAGTTGCTACAATGGTTTATAACTATTACAATATAATGCTCTACATATGTATAGAGCACTCTTTATAAAAGTAAGTGCATGAACATCGGGTTAAAAAACCTACAAGTTCCACAACTTTGTTACAATATATATATATATATATATACATACACACACACACACACACACACACACACACACACACACACATATATATATGTTGTCCTAGATTGATGGTAGTTTCATGCATTAGAAAATCATCAGGTGCATTTTTCAAACAGTTTAAAAGATTTGAATTTAAGTTCACCTGATGTTCATGAGAATTAAATTTTATAAAACTAAGTTACTGCATTTTTAATAAGATTAAAAATTTAAATATTTTAAGATTACATGTAGATAAAAAATTTAAAATAAAAAAAATATTAAAATGCAGGGAGAAGAAATTAAAGGGGCATAAAATATAAAAATAAAAGTTAAAAACGTTAGGAGCACAAATTAAAGGGGCATAATTCATAATTATGAATAACTTTTGTGGGGAAAAGAAGGAAAGAAAGCAGGAAAACAAGGAAGTGAAAAAGAGAAAGAAAGGGGCAAACCTATAGAGAAATCTATAATAATCTAAGAATTTTAAGTATTTTCCTCTGGCAGCATGTGATCATTAAGTCACTTTTTTTGTTTAGTAAATTAGGATTATTAATATTGTTTAAGATAAGTTTTTCTAAAAGTAATAGATGTAATCTCTCCTCTTTCATTGTAAGGTTTGGATTTAGCTACAATATTGGATTATTGTTTTTTAATTTCTAATAATATATGGATAAAACTGTGCTTTTGTTGTATTTACTGTTGTTTAAAGACATGTGATTGTTAAATCTTATCTTCCACCTGTAAAATTTAACATTATCTTCTGAATGAATTCAAGCTCTATAAACAATATACTTTCGGACATATATTGGCCATCCAATGGGCAGGTTTTATTTTTTTGGCAGTTGCAATATTTTTTAGGAGGATCATTGTTATTAGTTGGATGATGGTTGTTGTTTATGTTGGCCAAGTATTTGATGTCATAGATAAATCTATTTCACAACATAATACTATGTTCTTAACCCAACTATGAAATAGATTTCTGTATACACTTGCCCCTTTCTTTCTCATTCTTCCCTACTTCCCCCTTTCTCTCTTCCCCCCTCGCAAATATTACTATGAATAATTATGAATTATGCCCCTTTAATTTTTGCTCCTTGCATTCTAATATTTTAACTTTTATTTTTCATTTTAATTTAAAATTCTATATTTTAATTTTTAATTTATAAATTTTATTTCAATTTATCTACATGTAATCTTAGAATATTTAAATTTTTAATCTTATTAAAAAAGCAGTAACTTGACTTTATAAGATATAATTCCCATGAACATCGAATGAACTTAAATTCAAATCTATTAAACAATTAGTTTGAAAAATGCACTTTATGATTGCATAACGCATGAAACTCCGAGTTGTGCCATCAACATAGGACAATATATATATTTATTAATATATCTTGTATGATTTAGTATAAAAAATGTTCTAGATTTTCTGATATAATAATATTTATAAAGGAGCATTGGAAATTTGTTTGACATTAATCAGGTTTATCAGTTTTTTAAAGCGGCTATGTTTATGTATTATTATAGAAAAATAAATAATGAATTATTTTATTAAAATGAAATTGCAAATTAATATCAAATCTGAAATGCAAAAGAAAAATGTGATGACAAAGTAGAAAAACCTGCAAAAGAAAAATATGGAAGCATTGTGGTGTAATAATATTTAGCCTCATTATTGATGTTTCAATCTCAATTTCTACCAAATGTTGTACATTTTGCATTGTCATTGCAAAACCCTAACCTTACAGAAATGTACAGTAAGGCTAAGAATAAGTTTCAACACAGGAAACATTTGGCATTTATTGACCAAATAGCGTTATTGTCAGTTGAAAGTTATAAAATCTTTCTCTTAAATTATTTTTTTTAAGGAAAATCTGTTTCTCAAGATTATTGTTTTTTCTAGAATTGATGGGAGTTTCCTTCAAAACCTTTTGTTTAATGTTTGATGGAAAGTTAACAGCTTGATTATTATTTTCCCTTCTAGTTATATCTGCAACCCATTTTAGTTGTTACTACTGTTGGAAGTGTTCAAGTGATATTTTTTTGTTATTTGGTAAAGCTCTTTTTTGGGGATTTTGCAGCATCAGTCTATAGGGTCTGATGAAGGATTGTCTTTAAAACTTAAAAGAATCATTCACTTAAAGCCATTTTTAATTATTTGTGTCTTATACTGCAACAATGCTGAGCAAACCTTAGTTTCTGGGGAAAAAATGCAAAATCTGTCATGAACAGCAGTTTGAACAATGCCAGTATACACAAACCCTCTGTCATGATGACTTGTGTCTACATTCTAGCACAACCACTGATGGCTTCTGTCTACCTAACAAGTCGTAAGTCAACCCATGGTTGAGTTTTCAGGCACTTTCTATGCTGAAAACTTCTCCACCAAACTGATAAGATCAAAAAGTTACTTTCATGACAAATTGACTATGGTGAGTCTCATGGTCAGAAAACGAAAGTTCCAACCACATGGCCATGCACCTATCTATCTATCCATCCATACATGATGGATGTTGATTTGTTAACCAAGTATGAACCATTCTTGTCAAGTCTGGTCCATGATTTTAGTTCTCAGGAGAACATCAATAGTTCTTCAAGCCAGACAATGTGTGTTGAAAATATGTCAAATTAAAATGTTTTGTACAGAGCCTGGCTTATTTTGTAAAGTCTATTTAGTTTGTTCACGGATTTCCATGTGACTGGTGAAAGTGGAGCAATTTCTACAGGTCTTCAGATATATCCCACATGTTATTTGCATCATAAGTTCTACTAATGACTTCTTGGGGCTAACATGCATACACACTATATAAGTTGAAGGTGATCAGCTGATCACACCACCATGGTTTCAAACCTTTTCAGTTTCATCAGGTGTTAATGGCAAAGATCCTTATGTAACTTTAAGTAGATTAGAAAAGGCCAGACCTTGCAATAATGGTGATGTCTGCAGATTGTGCCAAGAAGAGAAGTTAGCCATAGTACCATTTCCAGAAAGAGAAAGGTTGCTAAATAAAAGGTCTGATGTAATGTCTGGATATAAACACCATAGACAATATATTTTGGACTCGTACAAATCTAGATGAAAGTATTTACAATATTATTTTGCTAATCTTGACGAGCTCTCACCTTATTTTAAACTACTGGTTGTGTTCTGGTGGTTGCCATAATGCATTTGAAAAAGTGATGGATGATCAGGTAATAAAAAATTCCTGAAGATAATGAAAGGTTAAAATGAAGGTAGTGCAATCAGAGATCTTCCAAATTAAAATACTTAAAGCTCTACATGTTAAATTTTTATTTTAAATATGTATTGAACTTTTTCAAACAACCATTTACTAGTCTAATTTGACTGATGAATAACTAGTTAATAATTATATATATATATATATATATATATATATATATTTTAATCATATCACCCCAAGCAAGGCGGTAACGCCACTGATGTGCAGGGGGCTACATAAGAGTGAAAAGATTAGAAAAGAGAAAACCGGAAAACGCATCCTAAACAGGAAACAAGGGATGAGCCTTTTCACCTGTTCAATAGATGTGGGTGGAGTGTGAACCAGGCGATAGTTTAGTCTATATATAATATCATGGAAAAACTTCCAAATTATCACTGTTTTCGAAGCAGTAAGTTTTTAAAAAAATGGTCAGCTATTAAACTAAAGGAATGCAATCATTTTAATATCATAAAAATAAATTTAAATTATAGTATACATAGAATTTTAGTTTGTTTATTTGCAGACATACTATTATTTTGCATTGATTATGGAATTTACCTTGATTTTGTTTTTATATTTATGTATTTGATTGTGTGTGTATTTACATTGTATATTTGTTTTGTATTTTAATTAATTTTATTTTTTATCGTTTTTCTATTCCTTTATTTGTATGTGTATGGGTGTGTGTCTGTTTATATGTGGGTGGGTGGGTGTGTGTGTGTGTGTATGTTTATATGTGGGTGGGTGTGTGTGTGTGTATGTTTATATGTTTGGGTATGTGGGTGGGTGTGTGTGTTTGTGGGTGGGTATATGTGGGTGGGTGTGTGTTTGTGGGTGGGTGTGTGTGTTTGTATATGTGGGTGGGTGGGTGTGTGTGTGTGTGTATATGTGGGTGGGTGGGTGTGTGTGTGTGTATGTTTATATGTGGGTGGGTGTGTGTGTGTGTATGTTTATATGTGGGTGGGTGTGTGTGTGTGTATGTTTGTGGGTGGGTGTGTGTGTGTGTATGTTTATATGTGGGTGGGTGTGGGTGTGTGTGTGTGTTTATATGTGGGTGGGTGGGTGTGTGTGTGTGTATGTGGGTGGGTGGGTGTGTGTGTTGTGGGTGGGTGTGTGTGTGTATATATGTTTGTATGTGGGTGGGTGGGTGTGTGTGTGTATGTGGGTGTGTGTGTATGTATGTTTGGGTATGTGGGTGGGTGTGTATGTATGTTTGTATGTGGGTGGGTGGGTGGGTGTGTGTGGGTGGGTGGGTGGGTGTGTGTGTATGTATGTTTATATGTGGGTGGGTGGGTGTATCTGTTTGTATTTTAGCTGTTACTATCTTCTCCCAATCACCACACTTGATAATCAGATGGATAGCTAACATCCTCTCCTCCTTTTAATTTTATAAATCCCCAGAGAATAGATTTTCTAGGTCAAGCATCTAGACTTCCTGATAACCTGTTTTGTTTTTAATTTTCTAAAATTTTCTGAATAAATTTATTTCTTTGGTCTGATGAGATGGGTGTTAAAAACTTACCAAGTGAATAAATTCTAATTTATAACCATTTTCAATGATGCATTAATTTTTTTTTCTTGATGTGTATCATACTGTTCTGTATACTATACATTGAACACTCTTTATGGATCCATCTTTTTAATATTTTATATTAAAAATACCAGCTTGTATTATTCTTTCCCCTTTATATATATATATATATATATATATATATATATATATATATAAAATCTCAGTCAGTTAAGTGCCATACAGGATACACGTTTTGGGCGTTCATGTCTCTTTTGAGACATAACTGACTGGGCAGAAGATTATCCTGCAGTAGGTTGCCATTGCTTTCTGTGGTAGACTGGTTGCCAGCCAAAGCTACAGAACTCAATCTGTCCTGTTATTTAACCCATAACTGGAGGGAAGAGATGGATTAATATCTTTCCCAAGTATATTTGCACGTAAGTGAATGCAAGGAATTCAGTATATATATATATATATATATATATATATATAAAATTGCTCTATTACACTTTATATACTAGCCATTTTTTTAAAAATTGGTTAGAACAGGTCAATTTTGGACTGCAATTATATATATACAATATAATGACTTGAGTGTGACTCCATAGTATAGTCATCTCTATGTAAATTTTTTTGAAAAGATTGTACAATATTATCAATACGATCTCAATCTCATACATATATTTCACTAAAATATTTACTTTTTCATGATTTTTCATGATTAAAGAACAGAAAATTGGAATGAACCAAATGTTTAGCTATTGTGTGCTTCTAACTTTCATTTCGAAATTTATTTTCGAAATTTCAACAAAAGGTGCTAACTATACCTTTCCAACTTCAAAATGATAATAATCATAATAATTTGAAGTTGATTATTTCTCATTTTGAAGTTGATTAAAATTTTTTAACTGAAAATAAGTCCATTTTGAAGTTGATTATTATCATTTTGAAGTTGAAAAGGTATAGACATAATCAGTTGTGAAGTGAAAGCTGCTTACTGGAAGAATATGGATGCATATGATTACAATTCTTTTTTTATTTAAACAATTTTAGTAACATTTCTCAAACTAGGCAGATTTGATTCACTAGTCTTGACTAATTTTTCATGAACAATGCCTGAATTATATTGCATTGAATAACACTTTTAGAATACAAAAGCAAGTATATTTTGAATGAAACCAGTCTTAGTTTTTTTGCACTAACCAAAATATTGGAGCTGATATGTTCACTAAATAAACAGCTCTACAAGTCTTAGAATATGTTATCTAAAAGTAGGATTAGGCATGTAACTTTTTAGTAACTGAAACGGTGCATTATAGACAGAAATTCTAAATTAAAGTATATCGAAAATAAACTTATGATTTAAAGGAGGAAAGAATGGGTGATTTACACTAACATAAACAATTTTTCAAGGGAGATAACTTCTAAATGCTTATTAGAGAATCCTTCAGATTAAAAAGTTAATTTTGATTGTAGGAATAAACCAATCACACACGCATATCTATAAAATAAAGATGTATGAAATTCAACAGACTAGATCTACCTTTCAATTCTTAATGTGTTTTCCTGATTTTGAATGAGTGTGGCACATCTAAATTAAAGCTGTAGATAATGTACTCAAGTATAAACTTTGAGTAGTTTATCAGGAACTAAATATAGTCAGAATTGTAGAAAAGAATTTGTCAATTATATCCTTATGTTTTTTGGGAAAGTTACATTTCAAATTTACATATACACATGTAAGTAATGTCATGTGTAGAATGGCATTACAGATCTAGATAACACTGGAAATTATTATATATATTTGAACATAGATAAATGTGCCTGCAATAAGATGTAGTGACAAAAAAAGTTTTTTTCAACTCTCACAATAAAGCAATGATTAGAATTGCAATAAAACTGAAACATATGAAAGTGAATTTATACATGTATTTGGTTCTTTGAGAATTTTAAAATATTATTAATATTATTATTTATTTACAAGAATGATGTTATATTTACAACATTCTAAAGGCTAAAATAATTAAAACTAATGCTATATTTATCACTGACCAATTTATAAAAAAATAAATGTGAAATTTTTTTATTTATGAATCTATATATATTCATAAGAACAAAAAATATATATATATTCACTTTCACATGTTCAGGCTTTATTCCAGTCATCACTTTTTAAAATAATAAACATTGCCAAAGACCAAAGGTAGTTAAAATAACAGCAGTGTCCAGGGAAAACCCATCTTTTGGACACTCCGTTTTTCTGTGGGTTCATAGATCCATGTTTGCCTTCATGAGAAGAATAATTTCTAGTGATTTGTTCTCTTTTTCTTTTAAAGTGTGTGCTGTATAATATTTTCATGCTTTTTTTTTTCTGTTGATAATTGGATCTTGGCTGTTCATAATGCATTGACTAATATATGCATCAATTGCTCTATCCATGGTAAGAATTTAACATTGTTTTTTGATTACATTATTTTAGATGATTCTCTTTCTTTCAAAAGAGAATTCAGAAACAATGTTTTTTGTTTTGTTTTTTTTAACTAAAGAGGGATTTTTGAGGTCCCAAGTTACAGTTAATGATTAGGTTAGATATTTTAAAATTTTTCTAGTAAACTATATATGTATATGTGTGAAGTTTGTCACTTTGCTGGGTAGTGTTCTTTCAGTCATACTGACTTCAAATTTTTGAAGGCATTATAATTCACAATAATGCCTTCACGAAACATCAAAATCGGGATGACTGAGATAACACTGCTCAGCTGAGTGACAAACCTTTCCATATTAAGTCTATTAATGCTTTATCTCTATCTAGGTATCAAGCACTTTATGAAAAAAATAACTGCTTGCCTAAAATGCCTTTCTACCAGTAAACTACTGAAAAAAACAGCAATTTTGGCACTAAGCATCATTACAATTTAAAACTAATAAATCATTTTGTAAATATAATATGACCAAAGAAAAATCAAGTCTATCTTGATTTGTTATATAAGGAATTATTATATATTAACCTATTTGTACTACTGTCTTCCATCTTGGTTGTTCTAGTCAAAATATTTTAGCTATCAAGCCATTGGAACTTCTTCAATGTATCAAATTTGTTAATCTGATTATTTTGAAACTTTCTAAAAATGTTTATTTATGTGAAAAGGAGTTTTCTCATTCCACTCCCTTTAACAGAGAAAATTTTCTATCAGTTAATTCTTCTGATTAAATTCATGTATGTTTTAGCACTTTTGCTTTCTAAACAGTACTAACGTATAGGACTTTCATTGTTTGAGCCAAGGATTGAACTCCTGACAAAGCATTGGCCACTTTTCATCAGAAACATGTGGAATAAAGAAAGGCTTATAAAAAACTGTTTTAAAGCAAGCAAATATGTAATAAGAGTTATTTTTAAAAAATAGTAAACAATAAAGGAAAAAAAACTTAATTGTGGAGAAATTTAATAGTGACAAGTGAAATAAAATTTTTAAAATGCCAAAAAGAAAGAAAATGAAAAGGAGAGAAAGAAAAAAATAAAGATCTTTGTTTTACTAAGAAACAATGGTAAGAAGTTTTTGTTTTTTTTTAGAAAGAATTGCTTGTCTTCTAATGAAATAATAAAGTACATTCAGATAAAAATTGAGAATGAGACAGAAAAAAAACACGGAGGAAAATTTCTCCAAAGTTGTAATCAGTAAATAACATCAGCCTTACATCATAAATAACATCATCAACAAAAATGATGACAACACAGTTTTATGTAAAATGAAAATCATTTTGAACTTCTATACATATATAAAAATATCAACACCACAAATAATTCTTTCACAATTGTTAATAAAGTTAAAGTATTTATATTGAACATAAGGACATGTTTATAAACAAGAGGAGCAAAAGTAGTGCTTGGGGACTAAAAATAAAATGCCATATTAAGAAATGTAATGATAAAAATCAGTAGTGTTTGGAAGACATTGTTTTCCAGTAGTATACCTAGAAATTTAAAAATTTAATCCTGAAAACTTCAAGTCGTTAAATTTTCTCAAATTAAATTTTTTTAAAATGCAGTCCAATTTAGGAATAGGACTATTTTGTCTCTATTTCACTTTTCAAGACCCATAACTCTTTATCCTATCATCAGTGAGGTGTAATAGTTTAGTCATGTGCCTCCCTGTTCATGAAATAGAGGCTCAATCAACAAAATATAACTGGTCAATTTATGGACAATTTTGTGCCTTTTATTATAAAAATATTTTGTCTAGAATATCCAGCATCAAGCCCATTTTAACCAAACATTTAAATTTAAAATTTCTTTTATTTTTTTAATCTATTCATGTCTATAAAACAAAACTCGGAGTTTCCATTTAATTATTTAGTTCAACTAAAACATTTCTTGATATATTTGGAAATAGAAATGATATCAATACAATTCTGATGTCAATATTTTAACCCAATTTTTTAAAAATTAGAGCATTTTTCTATCAGATACTGAAATTGATTAAGAATTCAGTGTGTAATGAAATGAAAAAAAAATAATTGTTCCTATGTAGCTCATATTAATAATCTGGACAATGCTTTGATTAAAATTCATGGTCAAAATACATTTCTGAAATTATTTCTAGTACTGTCAGTAATCTGAGAAATATTAAAGAAAAATTACAAAACTTTCTTTTTGCCTGTAGATCTCAGTACTTCGTTTATGAACATGTCCAAAAATATAGCAGCTATTGCATTTTTTAAATATATCAAATAATTACAATTTTTGAAAACAAAGAAAAAAACTTTCTACAGGTTAGATATTTTGTTATTCTTAACCACCGAAATTCTATTAAAATATTTCAGTGTGTATTTTTTTGTAGATAAGTATTGTAATTATACTAAGCATGTCAAAACATTCCCAGCGCTTTTTGCAAACTATAAACTGAATATACAGCTGAATGTATTTTTTAGGGGTTTTGACATTTTCTCTACTGGAAACTTTTGCATGCCCTCAAAAAGTGAATTGTTAAAACAACTATTACAGTTGATATTATTTTTATGCAATAAGACTGATTTAGTAACTGAAACTTTGACTTTAGTATTGAGATTTTTTTTTTAATTTATTAAATAGATTAATTATTACAAAAATAATGTCTGGTTTTGATATCCCCACAATTCATTTTATGAAAAATGAAAAGAAAAATAAAGTATGTAAATAGGTTTAAGCATGTCTTTCATTATGAAATTAAATATATACATATTCTAACAATTTTTTTTTGTGTGTGTGTGCGTGAATTTTAGTCAAATAGTGGTTGGTTGGACCAGCAGACAGTAATTAAAAAAAAACAGTGCTCAATGCATGACCAACACAAATGAATTGAATATGCAGAGCTAATAATGTTAAAAAACAGAACACACACCACTTACTTGCTACTCAGGTTTTGACCACACAGGTCTCTTCAGACAAGCTAGGCATGAGGACATCATAGTGGTGCCTTCATAAAACTTTGAAGTTGGCATGACTCTGCTCAGTTAAGTGACAAACTTCTCCACAGCAATCCTAGTAATACTCTATCTTGATATCAAGAACTTTATGACAAACAACCTGCTTGCCAAAATGTTTTTATAAGTAAGCCACTGAAAAAAAACAGCAGTCTTGGTGCTTAGCATCATCACAACTCAACACTATTTTTTTTTTTATTACACAACCCAGGTTTCTACCTTTTGGTATCTTCAGGTAATTTAAAATAACTGAATTTACTGTTTTTTACTGTTAAAAAAAAACAATAATAGAAATCAAAACAATATCTGGTTCAGCCCACCATTTAACTTAGTA
Organism: Ascarosepion bandense; assembly: GCA_037127315.1. NCBI lineage: Eukaryota > Metazoa > Mollusca > Cephalopoda > Sepiida > Sepiidae > Ascarosepion > Ascarosepion bandense. The sequence goes on along the minus strand of JBBBDQ010000322.1, from coordinate 2,491,779 downwards.
AAAACCAAAATAGGACAAATATTTTTTAAACCGATCAATAAACACTTTCCAAACAGCTCAAAAATTAAACAATTTTTGATAGGAACAAAATTAAGATCTACATTTAAACTAGAAAACTTTAAAAATTGTACAAAATTGGCTAACTACACATGGAAATTGAAATTAAAATATGGAAAAGACCCAGACATAATGTGAAGTGTATATAAAAACAGCCAAAATATGGTGGTAAAATATGTAGACTGTGCCAGGAAGAAAAGTTAGTTACTATGTTATTACCAAACAAAAATGAATTAATAAATGAAAGAATAGTAATTATAACCAAGTGTAATCATACCAACAAATACCTATTAGGATCATACAATCATGAATGAAAATGCTTTAAGACCTTTAAACAATTTCTCCTAATTTTGAAAATTGCTTGTTTATAAAAGATCTGTTACATGAGCATTGAACAAAAAAAAACAAACAGTAAAATCACTTATTGTAAATCGCCTGAAGATACCAAAATGTAGAAACCTGGGTTGCATAATAACTTGTTTACAAACAAAAACTATTCAAGTTCTACAATATAAATGTATTGAACACTTTAATACAACTGTGTACTGGTCTAAATTAATTATGGCCAAAAACTAAATTATACACACACACACACACACACACACACACAGAGGCAGATGTCATACAAACTTTAATTTATTATTTAAAATGAATATTTTCAAATTTTTCTTAAATTCTTCATTTTTAGCTTTTCTCTCTTCTTTTCGTATTAGTTTATTTCAAATTTAAAATATAATTAGATCAGATAGCATTTAACAATATAGTTGTTACTTTTGGACCAAACATTGTCAATATAATAAATGATATTTTAGTTCTGCCGGTAACTGTGTTTGCTAGCATTCTTCATTTTTTTTTTTTTTTTTTTTCTCACACACATAACTAATTTTTTATTACTATTAGTTTTTGACTAGTTTATCTTTCATTTTATTTTTATTGCTTTTTACCTTAATGCTCAGGTCATTTTTATATTCTATCACTATTCTATCCCCAGCTATGGATAAATAGCAGGACAGATTGGATCCTATAGCCTTGGCTAGCAACCAGTCTAGGAGAAGGATAACTGAATTCGAAACCTCCAACTATGAGTTAACCTCCCAAACTGGCAATTGGCCAAATGTGGTGAGTACAGCTACACCAGTGAAGAGGAGTGGAGGTCCTTTAAGAGGAGTAAGGAGGATTTGAATCACTGTTAAGCAATCAACCAAGTAAAAATAGGTGAATTATATGACTAAATTTAGACTGTCTTCTGTGTAATTTATTGTAGCCAAATCAATAAGGTGATGTTCTGGTCAGACAGGCTCCCAAGTACAGAGATCTTATCATTTTACTGTTGAAATGGCTAGATGTAAGTTCTATGCTAACAGTTTCTTCTCTTACACTTCTCACTTGTAGTACACTCTCTGCTGGCTTTTTACTTTCCAGTCATTTTTGATCTTCAAAAATTTAAATGCAATATCAATTTCTATCTTCTGTTTTCATAATTACTGTTCTTTTGTTCCCTCTTCTTAATAGTATTTTTTCTCCACCATATTGTTTCACACTCAGCAACTCCTTGTGCAGAGTAATTGGCCAGGGTTAAATGAAATTAGCAGAAAAGCCAACAAACAGAACTGACCAAATTTCCAATACACAATAACAAAAAGAAAGAAAAGAACAGGGCAATTTATATATAAAAACTTCAGGAAACAATTAATAAAATTATAAATTAAATCTTCCTTGTCAGACATGTTCAATGAAATATATATATATATATATATGCAAGACAAATTAGGCAAAGAAGCAGTAATAAGGCAAAAAGTTCAAAGTAAAAATGCTGTTAACACACTCAAGAGATACAGACAAATGATTGCAATGATTCTGACTTCAAGACAAGAAAAATATAACAAATAAGACCGAGAAGTGGTCTGTCTTATTGACTAGGAAAAAAATCCCAGCATGCATCTGTACAATCTGTCAGTAAATTTGGGAATGGAGGATGTTTTTGCAGTCATTCCAACTAGATTGGATCCAACACCTTGTAACTTAGTGGCTTTACTGGCTTACTTGGGGTGAAATGATTAGAAAAATAAAAATAAAAGAAGGGATAATTCTAATTGGCAGCCTAATTATTTACTTCCTATCTATGCTGCTTATTTAAGTCATAGAATGTTAAAAAAATTACCTGAAATGTGATAAAAAAAAACAAAAAAAAAAACAATATATGATGAAGGAAATTTAAGTCAAAAATGAATAATAATGACAATGTTCCATTAAAGTGATTTAGTCAATTCCTTTTCTCGGTGGGGTAGCTTATTGTTTATCATTTACATTTTCTTGAAGCCAACAAGATAACTGTTTTCTTTGGCAACTCCATCTGTCTTTGATTGTTTCTCTTGTTGCTGTTGCCGGAACATGTCTGTGATTTGTTCAATAGTCTTATCCTTTGTTTCTGGCAGGTACATATAGGTGAAGCCCCAGAAGAGCAATAGCAAAATGGTGAAAGGCACAAAGGAGAGGTCATCCAGCCCTTTCTGGAAAATAAGAAGAAAAAGGTTATAACTAAAAATAAACTAAAGTAAGCATGAAATCTATCCTTTTAAAAAAAATAGTTAGAGATATTCTTGTTTTTTTGGCTTATGGCCATATCACATTGAATACACCGGTTCTCGCTTGATCACCGAAGTTAAGCAACGTTGAGCTTGGTCGGTACTTAGATGGGTGACCGCTTGGGAATACCAGATGCTGTAAGCATTTAGTAACGGATGTGCGTTGTGGTGCAGTGGATATCGGATCAGAAAGAGAAATCGGTGAGCCGAGTTCGAATTCCAGTTGAATACCCTGCATTCACTTAAGCACTGGTACCCTTGGGAAAGGTATTAATCCGTCTCTTCCCTTCAGTTATGGGTTAAATAACAGGGTAGGACTTGGAGACCCTGCCCTTAAAAACAAATCCCAATGAATCTTGATACTCGAAAAGAAAAAAGTATTACTAGACACAAAACTTATATAAAAACAACAATATATTGTTGAAAAAGAAAAAGGTATTACCAGCAATAAATAAATAAAATTTAGTTGGCAATAAATGACCTGCCAAGGTTGATATGCCATAAAAACGAAACCAACCAAAAATCTTGTTTTTTTGTTTTACTCATTTAGTATGAATATCTACAAAACCTTTATCTGCCATTGAAGGGTTAAATTACAGGTTTAATAAATTAAATTTTGAAAGACATTTATACTGTAGGCTACTGATTTCTGGAAACTAACAGCCTTTACCTCTATTTCAGCAACAGGTAACTCCATACCTGTTTTTGGCAACAGGCAGCCCTGTACCTCTCTCCTGGCAACAGCCATTCCTCAGACCTCTCTTTTGACAACAGGAAGCCCCCACACCTCCAGTCTAGCAATAGGCAGCTCCATACCTCTGTTTTGACAAGAGGCAGCCCTGTACCTCTGTTCTAGCAACAGAGAGCATGTTACCACTTAACTCAGACAAAATAAAGAATGCACTACACATTTTACACATTTGTAGGCTAATTCAGAGAATGCAAAGTTCTTATTTTGAGTGAAACTATTCTACCCAAAGAGCTGAACTGGTATTAAGTACATACTTCCCACCTAACTGTAAATTCCTTAACTCTCTAGCGCCATTCATATCATATTTGATACAGTATGAAAACAAGCCTTGAAAGAAATATTTTCCTGAAAAACTTTTTAAGAGAAATATTTTATAAATTTCAAATGAAAGCAGTACTGACTGCTCAGTCAATGAATACCAAATGTTTCCTTATAGGGAAATACTGTATCAAATATGATACGAATGGCCCTAGAGGGTTAACCAACCCAAATACCAAGGAATAGTGCACATGGTAAAAGCCAAGTACTGCTCACTCATTGTAATGCATGTAGTAAATTTTGGTAAATCTATTGAGATATTTATCTAAGAATTTAATATCAGAAACATTTGTCTAAGGTCCTAAGTCTTAATGCTTTAATGATAGATGTATGTAATTTGTGGATCAAAGGTTGATTGAATTATCTCATAATTTCTGTTGATCTGGGAAAATGGATAATCCAGCATGAACCAGAATTTGAACCAGAATTAGTGATGTACCTCTAGCTATATATTTCTTGCTTGAAGAAATCTGTTTGGAAAGTATCTGGCCATTCAGTATTAATGAATGGCTACCTAGGGCAATGCCACCCAAGCCCTTGTCAAATTACTCCTGTTGATACATAATATACTTATTCCAGCATCACTTCCATTTTTCAAAATCTGCAAATTCCATTTTCATGATCACTAAGAGCAGCTCTATGGAACACTCCTTAATTTCATCCACAGCATTTCAATAGTGGTTTTAGCTTTATGAAAAGCCAGAAGTTACAAGGAGTCAAAATTAGAGTGTATTGAAAGGGAACTGACAGACCCAAATGATGTTATATATATATATATAAGGCAATCTGTGAGTGTGTATGATAGTTCCCTATGCACGTCACCATTTTTAAGCTACGCCATTCAATCTTTCTAGGGACACATATTTACAGGGAAGCTAGGTCGACATACTTTTTGAGTTCAACAATTTTCCCTTTCGCACTTTTTGGCCAATGTAGCTGATTTTTTACATTTGATCCATAAAACATCTAAGATCTAAGATGGTTGCTAAATTGCATCACAGAAATCAAATCAAATGTGTCAAATGCGACTAAAAAAATTTTTTTATTAAAAAAAAATTAGCCTTTATATTTTATTTTTATTCCAATGTTTTAAAAATTCATTTGGTCAACAAAAAAAATGTGAATATTTTTCCTCAATTTTGAAACAAAAGAAATATTTTTTTAAAAAAGTGTTTTTCAAACAAAATATGTAAAAAAAAAAAAAAAAGTGTCAATGGTTAATTTAATTAAGTTTTTTTTTTCAGATTTAGTATTTCATACTTCAAAAAATAAAATTTAAAAAAATGAAGCTTTTTTGCTAAATATTTCTTGCAGGAAATCAACTGTCTGTAATTCATGTGGCATTAATGTAACTTTTTCCTCTAAAATTAAATATCTACATTTTTAAATATTCTTTGAAGATTTCTGAACTGAGAGCGTAATAGTTTTTATATTTCTAATTTCAGTAAAACAAGATAAATAATTTTTATTTTTATGTTAAATTCATTTAGTCAACAAAAAATGTAAATATTTTCCCCTGTAATTTTGAAACAAAAGAAAATAGATTTTTTTAATGGAATTTTTTATATAATTATTTTTTTTATATAACCGAATTTCCATCTACTCCTCTCATTGGCATCTTCTCCTAATACTAAAATGCTAGAGTTTCACTAAAATTCCTTTACAAGACATGAATAATGTTTTCTCTAACACTGGGAATATGGTAGTCACACAAGCTCAGTCAATGTATTTCCCAGTCCTGAGTGAATCATCTCTTGATGCATTCCTCAGTGACACACAAGCAACCCACTCAATGCATTACCCAGTGATAAGTAAATAACCCCTTGATAGATTTTACAGTGCTGCGAGAGCGACCCTATGTACACAGTTTTTTCTGATTGCAAGGTAATATCCAGGCTGCACAACCAGTCTTTATGATATTTATAAATGGCTGAGAATTGTCTGGAAAGACCTCATAATTCAAGAAACATTTACCTGTACATAAGGAAAGGTAAAACCATTAATGAAATTTGATAGCCAGTTAATCATGGTGCAGATGCTCATGGCAGGGGCACGGGATCCTTGGGGGAAAAGTTCAGCCACAATCAACCATGGAATGGAACCTGAAGCCAAAATAAAGCAAGAATAAACAAATATTTTGAAGTAACAAAAATGGTAAGTATTTATTAGAGGATAATAGTGAGATTCTTAGGGTGTTGAAATTTCTTATAAGAATATATTTTTGATTAGTTTTTCTTTCATATTATTATTTTTTTTTTTTTGCAACACTAGTCATTGTAAAGTTGAAAAAAAATCATTGTAAAAAGTTGAAAAAAAAAAAAAAAAGGTCAAAATTAGAAAAAAGTTGAGGTGCCAAAGAAATTTTCATCAGAAAAGGGATTGAAGCTGAGGTTCCAGATCAGGAAAAATAACATTGCAGATATACAGCTTCTTGGGGTCATATTTTCCTGACATGAAGTTGTGTGATTATATTGAATCACTCACTATGTCTAATGCTAGGGATGTTAGTTCACTGTCATGCCAGATAATTTTTCTCATCAGAATCCATCTTACACATTTATAAATTTACCATTCATTCATCTGTTGAATACTGTATATCCCAAGATTTTTGACAAAATTCAAAGAAGTGCCTGTGATTTAATCAATCTTGACCTGGCATCTTGACTTCAGCCATTTTTCCACCCCTGTGACATAGCTTCCCTCTATCTTTTTCTACAAATATTTTCATGGCAATTGTTCTGATGAGCGTTCTTCCTTGGTGCCTCCATAGCTAGGGTTGCAGAGAAGAGATCAGTCAGTTAAGTACCATATGTGATACACGCTTGGGTGATCAAGTCTTGAAAGAGACATGACTGACTAGGCAGAAGATTATCCCACAGTAGGTTGCCATTGCTTTCTGCAGTAGACTGGTTCCCGACCAAGGCTATAGAACCCAATCTGTCCTGTTATTTAACCCATAACTGGAAGGAATAGACCGATTAATACCTTTCCCAAGGGTATTTGCACGTAAGTGAATGCAATGAATTCAGCTGGAATTCGAACTCAGCTCCCCAATTTCTCGTTCCGAGCCAATATCCAATGCACCACAATGCACACCAGAGAAGAGATGCCTTTCCCAAATTATCACAAATGACTAGGCTGGGATTTGAACTTGGTTCACCGATTTCTGTAAATAACATTAATAGTGAATTTTATTTTGTCAAGTCTGGCACAAACAAAGAACTCCACAATACCATGCAGATATAAAATGTCTGGACTTTTTGTTTATTATTTGTTCATTTTAGTGGCTTGTTAATTTAGTATCCCCAGGGCTAGAAATCATTATTTCAGCTACAGAGAATGTTTCTTATTATAAATGAAATTCTCTTTAAGACACATTTCTCCACATATTACTTTCTTATTGTGAGTTTGATCCTCACTGGGTGCCCATATTTGCAGCCTTGTGCCACATTCATGCTTAGTAAATCACAATTCCTTTCCTCATTTATAATTAGGTGTGAATCGCCATGACTTCACCAAAAAGAAGCCTTTCCCAAGGATATTAGTGCAAATATTATCGCAGATGACTAGGCTGGAATTTGAACTTGGTTAACCAATTTCATTTTCTGCATCAATAACCATTATGCTATCAGCACTTGTACAAAAAAAATCAGATTTTTAAAATGACACAGAAAATATTTGGACAAATGAATTAACATTAAAAACAACTCATCAATTTAAATACAATTATACTTTTTGTACAAAGCTTCACTTATTAAATCTATGATCATTTGTTTAATACAAACAAAAAGGACATACATTTAGTGTTCGGGCCAGTGGCTTCATAAACTTAAGTGTTCTACTAGATTGGCAATTAGGTCTCCCCATTTTTCTATTGAACTATCTGAATACAACAGTTCTATTCAAATAGTTTCTTTTCTCGCACTTTTCACCTGTGGAACTCTATTTCCCAGCCATCTGCAATCTTCAAAAATTTAAATACAATGCTACTTAGCTTATGTATTTTATTGTTTAGTCTTCTCATTCTCTTTCACTCCCAGTAACCACCACCTTGTGTCATAGTGGCTTTATAGCCTTGCTTGAGGGGGAAATAATTAATGAGTTCCACAAATCGGAAGTGTGAGAGAAGAAACTGTTTGCATAGAACTTAAACTGCATATAGCTATTTCAAATGTAAAATGTTGAGACCTTTCCACTAATTTAATACAACCCTTAAATTCATAAAGCCTATGTACCATAGGGGAAAGTTTATCAGAACAGCTGTGATTAAAACATTTATAGAAAAGATACAGGGAAGCTATGTTAAGGTAATGGGAAAGTGACTGAAGCCAAGATACCAGGTTAGGATCAATAATATTGCAGATTCTTTTTGTATTTTATCAAGAATTTCTCAATACATAGCAGAAGCATCAGACCAGATGTAGCAGCAATATTCAATGCAACTCAAATGGTAGACTTCTTATAAAAGGTGAAAGATAATTCAGTTTTATTTTAAGTTGGTATTCACTTAGTAGGGGTATTTAATAATTTTCAGTAAAATGAGCTTTTTATTATATTTGAAAATGATTAAGTAATATGCTTTGATAATGTGTCTGTTATAATTTGAATTCATCTAATTTGTTTTTCTAAATTTTTACTTATATAGAATTTTTAAAGCTTTTCTTCATGAATGCTATAAGGCCCTCGTAATATGAACAAGTGGATACAAACCTGGACCAATTGAAAAAGCACCAACATAAAAGATGACAGTTATGGCACCAACTATTTGCATTCCTTTTACAGTGCTCTGAAGGAAAAAGAAATTAAATTGAAAAATAATATAACAAAAACTACAATTTTCTCATATTTCTAAGTTTTATATTGTATGCATTCAAAATGCCACCCTAGAAAAGTTTTTTTCTTTTCTTTAATGATGATATATAAAGACACCATTCCCAAATTTCAGCAGATTCAGTCAGTCAGTTAAGTGCCATACATGAAACACGCTTGGGCGATCATGTCTTTTTCAAGACATGACTGACTTGGCAGAAGATTATCCCGCAGTAGGTTGCCATTGCTTTCTGCAGTAGACTGGTTGCCGACCAAGGCTATAGAACCCAATCTGTCCTACTATTTAACCCATAACTGGAGGGAAGAGACGGATTAATACCTTTCCCAAGGGTATTTGTGCGTAAGTGAATGCAATGGATTCAGCTGGAATTCGAAATCGGCTCCCCGGTTTCTCGTTCTGAGCCGATATCCACTGTACCACAGTGCATCAGCAAATTACATTAAGAAAAAATTTGGTAGAGGATATATTGAAACATTCTGGTTCCCTATTTAGTCCAGTTCAAAATAAGTTTCTTTTAAGCATTTGTTTTGTTTTTGTTTTTTTTTTATGTACAAATTTATGAAATTCATACATTTGGAGAAGAGATATAAGGCTTATTTGATCTCAAATATAGTAGAGTTACATTAACAGAAAACTATTTTAAAATATAAATTATAAACTTATAAGTTTATAATTTTAAAATATGATGTACTTATTAGCCTAAATAATGAAGAGAAATGCATCAAGTCCAAGGCCTAACAACTGCAGGGTCAGTTCATAACTTAACTAATGACAGCCACATCAAAAATTCACAACCTAATGACAGGCACATGAAGAAATCCACAGACTAATGATGAAGAAAATATTTACTTTCAGCACATTCCAGGAATGTCGAAACAACTTCTCAAAATCTGACTAAGTGAACAAACATTAGAATTTGTTCTGGAATCCTTTCTTGTTCAGCCTTAGAAATTTTCAGCATCTCCATAAATAGCAAAACAATTTCAAACATTTTTTACACTAAAATCATTTCAATGTATTTTATACTAAGATTATTTTCAATGAATTTTTAATCATTGATTAGATCAACTGATTTTATACTGAAGATTGTATTTTTGAATAAATTAAGTGTCATGCATGATATTCATTGGAACATTTAGATATCAAACTAAGAATATGACTAGTTTTCATGCCAATATCTTGACTAAGCAGCCTTTTATTGGGTTGTATACCAAGCACAATATATCTTTTTTTTATTTCTTTATCTCATATATTGAATTTTGTTAAAAGTACTCTGTAAGTAACATTGATAGTGAATTTAATTTTGTCAAGTTTGGCACAAAGAACTCCAAAATACCATCCCAGATATAAAGCATCTAGATTTTTAAAAAATTATTTTTGTTCATTGTAGTAGCTTCTTAATTCAACACCACCAGGGCTAAAAAAATTACTATTTCAGCTACAGAGAATGTTTCTTATTTTAAATGCCATTCTCTTCAAGACACGGGTGATCATATCTCTTCACATATTCCTTTTCTTATTGTGAGTTTGATCCTCACTGGGTGTTCATATTTGCAGCCTTGTGCCACATCCATGCTTAGTAAACAACAATTTCTTTGATCATTATGTGTGATTTGCCATGATTTCATGAGAACAAAGAGTAATTTCTATGGTTTTGCATTCAGTTTTCCTTTTCTGGTTGTTACTCAAGGCTAGAGTCCCAGTCTACCCTGCTATTTAACCTATAGCTGTGTTGCAGAGAAGTGATGTCTTCACAAGAATATTAGTAGAAAAGTTATCACAAATGACTAGGTTGGAATTTGAACTTGGTTCACTGATTTCATTTTCATCAATAACCATTATGCTACTTGTACATATAAACAAAGTCAGACTTAAAATGACATAGACAATATTTGAATAAATGAATTAATGTTAAAAACAAATCATTATCAATACAAATACAATTATACTTTTTGTACAAAGTTTCACTTATTAAATCCATGATTATTTGTTTAATGAAAAAAGGAAAGGGCTTACATTTAGTGTGAGGGCCAGTGTCATGACAATACTGAGTACAAACATTCCCATGAGCCCTGTGAGGTGGAGAGTTCTTCGACCTGCATATTCCATGAGGGGGATACTTATAAATGTCATGACAACCATAACTGCACCGATTCCACTGACAGCATGAGTAGCCACACTGGGCTGCATTCCAGCCGAGACGAATAGAGAGTGGGAATAGTAAAGGATCTGAAACGTTTAAAGAAAACAGAAAAAATATGAAAAAAGATGTCAGTTATTATGTCTCAAAACTGATCACACCTTTTGCAAAAAGGAGACATGATTACATCCTAAGCTTCATGACATTTGCAAGCCTCATTGCATACAGGAAAATTGGAGGACAATCTTTTTTTAAAAGACTAGCAGTATAGCCTAGCATTGCTCGGGTGTAATGAAAGCTTTAAAACTAATCCATGGTCCCGAAGCTCAGACTCTTTGGACATTGACACAAAAGACTAAAAGGCAATAGTTGTTTCCAGTTAAAGCGAAACCATAGACTGAAAGAAAAATGAATGAATGTAAGTCAAATTTTGATTTCCTGGTATCGATATCAAATAAGTTTTTTTCATTGTAAACTGAATTTTGAAGGCTAAATAAATCCTCTGAGTAAATGGTATCATGGCTGAAACTAAGAACTACCATTATACCTACTTAGAGCCAAATCCTTAGCAAAAACTAAAATAAAAGGGCTGAAAAAAGTACAGACATACAGGCAGATAAACAGATGCACACACAAACATCTTGTCTTTTATATCTATATATTATCAATTTTCTGCACTATTATAGGAACTGCAACCTTGAAACTTCTGAATATTGTTTCTTATGTCTTTGTCTATGATTGTGTCAAATTTGATTAAAATCGGACCACTCCTTTTATAACCCGTTTTATTCGATTATCGATTTTTTTTTATATTTATCGGGGGTACCTCAACACAAAACCTAGCTAAGAACACTCGCAGATGCTTATAGTACAACTGTGTAAATTTTCAAGAAAATCGGTTCAGCCATTTCTGAGTCTATAGGTAACGGACACACACACAGACAAATTTCCATTTACAAATATGTTTAGATAAAAAGAACTGAAAAGTGGGGAAGAATACTAGGAAAAAAAAGGAGGAAGAAAAAAGGTGAGAAAAGATGGGGGTGGGGAGTATAGAATAATAGAAAAAAAAGGTAGGAATTTGATACTCACAGGACATATAAAAGGCAAGAGTGACAGAATAAAGTAGTGTATAACCTAATGATCTTGGATGGATGGTAGGAGAAATAGCAATAAACAAATTTATTAAGAGCTACAAAAGAGAGGAAATTGTGGAGAACCATGATTGTCTATGTCCTGAAGGGACACATCACACAAAAGAAGAATTGTAAGTCAAAATTGTTTGAGATCTGGCACAACTATTGCAAATTAACAATTTTGACTTGAAAAATCTATGCTAAATTTTGGACACATTCTTGTTCTTTGGTTTGCCAATATCTTAATTTGTAAAATCAAAAAAGCATGAGCATTGACAAATTTTTTATGAAAATTGAGACAGAATGGATTCTTATATTTGGCATCAGAAAAAAACAGCTGAAAATTTCTAGGGCACATAATGAGAAAAGAGGGATTGGAAAATTTAACACTCACAGAACATTGAAGGCAAAAGGGACAGAGGAAAGCAGTGAAGAACCAACCTAATGAGCTTGGTTGGTAGAAGAGGGATTAGAAGAGATAACAAAAAGACAAATATTGCTAAGAGCTACAAAGAGCAAATTGTGGAGAGCTATAAACTCACACATCCTAGAGTGACATTGCATACAGAAGAAAGAGGTGGAGAGAAATGTCATTCTGAGTGAAAAAGTTAAAAAATTTAAATTAGAACAAAGAAAAAAAATTCTGATTCTACTTACAGCTAAAATTCCACAGGACTGCTGGGATATTTGCATCACAATACCTATCACCAATTGTTTCCTTAAGGATGATTTTACTATCAATTGTGCAATGCTGATCTGCAGAAAAAAAAAAAGACAATATTTATTAGGGCTTTAAAAATGGATATTTGAAAAATATATATATTAAAATATTTCACCTTTCTTGGCAAATCTATTATCACAACATGGGGTATTTAATAACAAAAGTGATAAAAAGAAACGAAATGAAATTAGCTTGACTACATACCCAAAACATTCTTTTTTAAATTAAAATTCTCAGCATCCCTTTTTCTATGTGCACATGTAATTGAATCAGTATAAACATCACTTTAGTCTGATAAAGTTCTAAGCTATGAAATGCATCACAAAATCTTTTTTCAACTTTGTCATAGATTTTTCCATAAAATTGTTCTTGATATATAAAAATTTATACAACGTTTTCCCATACAAAAATATATAAAACAAAAGAACAGGAAGATAAGAAAAAAAATTATTCACTTTAAAGTTGTCAATTGAAAACAAAAATAAACAGCAAAAAGGGACTAACTGCTTATCTTATTATCAATCAAGGACAAAAACATATGTGGATAACTAAAAAATAGGGAGAAACAGCAATATAAATCGGACAGATTACATTTAGACCCAACAGCTTTTCCTTCTGCTAACAGAGTGGGGATGTGCATTGTGGTGCAATGGATATTGGCTCAAAACGAGAAATCGGAGAGCCAAGTTCAAATTCCAGTTGAATTCATTGCATTCACTTACGCGCAAGTACCCTTGGGAAAGGTATTAATCCATCTATTCCCTCCAGTTATGGGTTAAATAACAGGACAGATTGAGTTCTATAGCCTTGGCTGGCAACCAATCTATTGCAGAAAGCAATGGCAACCTACTACGGGATAATCTTCTGCCCAGTCAGTCATGCCTCTTTCAAGACATGATCACACAAGCATGTTTCATGTATGGCACTTAACTGACTGACTGAACAGAGTGAAGGCTGCTTAGACTTAATATAAATGATCTCAAGATTTCTGAGATTGTAATCCAAATGCGTCCTACATTTAGATTATTTATCAAGTGTTCTGCAATTGTGGAACTGAATTTATCAACAAGTGTAAGCAAATTTCATACTGCCCTCAACTGAGAATAAGTATACATGCCCGTTTTTCATTAAAGATTAGGATTGAAATGACAGTTTTCTAATAAACATTCAAATCAGTGTTTTTATAGCAAAATAATTTGTACACACCTTTGGTTCTGCTTGGCACATTCTTTGTTCAGATTTCATATCTTCAATGTCAAGGTCAACATCAAACTTCCCTCGTAAGGTAACAAGAGCTTAAAAAATAATAAATATTGATAATTCTTTATAGTAAGAAATAAAATCTGGAAGCGTATTGTTAATCATTCATTTTTTCCACTTCATTATAGTTTCTTCAGGTAAGCTTTATAAAAACAGGTAAATGAAGATTTAAGTTATAGAACTGTAAAAGAAAAGATTTCTTTGAAGGAAATTATATTCATATAAGGTTGATTTCTTTTAAAATATTTTACATCTATGCATAAAAATTGAAAGATTTCCACAAAACTGAATAATTATTATTAAACGAAATTACTATTAAAATTAAGGATGTGCGTTGTGGTGCAGTGGATATTGACTCGTAATGAGAAATCGGGGAGCTGAGTTCGAATTCCAGCTGAATTCCTTGCATTCACTTACGCACAAATACTCTTAGGAAAGGTATTAATCTGTTTCTTCCCTCCAGTTATGGGTTAAATAACAAGACAGATTGGGTTCTATAGTCTTGGCTGGCAACCAGTCTATTGCAGAAAGCAATGCCAACTTACTGCAGGATAATCTTCTGCGCAGTCAGTCATGTCTCTTTCGAGACATGATCGCCCAATCGTGTATCACATGTGGCACTTAACTGACTGACTATTAAAATTAATGCACAAGTGAGGTGACAACTATTCATACAGAAAATGAAATTAACAGGAAAAGTTAAAATTTTAACTGTGGCTGTTGTATTTACTACACACTAATACTCTTTGAAAAGGTAAGAGTTAATTTCCTTTGTCCCCTCAACTAAAGCTAAATAATAGAGCAAACTAGATTCTCTAGCCTAGAAGAGCAATTCTGAAAACCATTTCAGAAAAACTATTTTTTCTAACAACTTTTATATGCCATCTCCATTCAGGATGTGGATAGGGCACCTCAGCATGGTGTAATGATTAGTAAGTTTGTCTCACTAGAATCATTACAATTGAGCACTGAGTTTGATCCTCACTGGGTATCCCCATGCTTTTGGCCTTGTGCCACATCTAAGCCACACTTGGAAAATCTTCATTCACAATGTGGGCAATTACGGTTAACCTATTCTATTCTTCATAACAGCTATGATAATTCACAGATAGTAACGAAAAGAAAGTCGTGGAGAGCCATGACTGCCTTAAAAATTTTAAAAAGATAAATTTTACATTAAATACTTTTCTGTAAATATTTACATGACACCCTGGTCTTTCTTGGGTCTCTTGGTACTACACATACTTTTATAAGAATAATACCTCCTACCAAAAAATCCTCTATCCCAGGCTGTAACTGTTGGCAGACATTTTCTAATGCTTGTGATGTGCCAAAGGTCAAGTGCTGAGGAAATGAAACAGTTTTTGTCTCTTCCCATTGCATTATAGAGTAGCCCACCCACATCCACCCTTAAACTTGACCTTGGGCCACATTTTGCCATTGTAGATGGGGCAAACAAATATACTTACAAACTAAAACTAACATCATTCCCCCACCCATTTACTATTTTTCTTTCTTCAAAACTTTTCCTAATTATCTGCAGATGTTTCACAATTGGCAACTACTATTTAACAATGACAAATAAGATCAGTGGAAATCCCACTTTGTATTGACAAGAGAACGCAGAATTCATGTACTCTATTTTTGTTGTCTAAGACCCCATTTTTTTCACCACAAAATTTAATGTCAAAATCAACTTGTGTCCTATACAGCAAAAGTATGAATAATATATATAAGAACATTTTTGTTTTAAATCTACAAGCTTTTATATATATATATATATATATATATATATAGAGAGAGAGAGAGAGAGAGAGAGAGAGTGAGTGTGTTGAGTTGTGATAATGCTTAGTGCCAAGACTGTTGTTTTTTTTTAGTAGTTTACTGATAAAAACATTTTGGCCAGCAGATTTTTTGCTATAAAGGGCTCAATATAGAGATAGTATTAGTAGGATTGAAAGGAAGCAGACTGAAATCAATCCCTGATGAATAAGATCATAATAGTGCCTACACAAAGCTTCAAAGTCAGCATAACTCTGCTAAGTGACAAACTTCTCCACATTAGCCCTATATATATATATATATATATATATATATATATATATATATATATTTATTAATAAATTATAACATTGATATGTTATAATATCACTACAAAAGTAGCTATTTTGTTTCGACACTTTTTGTGTCTTATCAAGTGATGTGGTTTTTTCAAAATGAATGACTTTAAAAGCTTAAGAACAAGCAAGACCTCTTTCATCAGGGAGGCATTATTGTATGTACAATGTGGACCAATCAGAGTAAAGCAACTTTTACTTTGGAAAATATGTGGGAAGACTTAAAATTAATCTTGGTGGGCATTGGTATTAAAATTTTATAAAATTAAGATCAGCATTATTAATTAACTATTATATCTACTAAATTTTTGTTGCTAAAAAACAAAACAAAAAAAAACATATATATATATATATATATATATTTTAACAATTTCGTAGATTTAGAAAGTTATTAATATATTAGACGGGGTGGGGGAGAAAAAGAACGCATACATGAATAAACCTACAAACATTCACATATGGAAAAATATTCACAAACATTAGTAAGAAAAAACATATACATAGTAATACACCCATGTATATATACATACACAAATTTCAAAATTTAGTCTTTATCGAGATGTCAATTTGTCTGTTAACTTTTAGGCAGACTAAATTGCTACATATTGGATACAGTCACGGCGGATTCATAAATTTATCTTTGAACATGTCTCGAAAAACCCACCGAGTATAAACGTGGTGGGGAAAAAAATGGAAACAAAAAAAGAAACAAACTAAGCACTTGAACATTAGTCAAAGTACTAGTCGAAAGAAAAAAAAACCTGAGACGAGGAACCTAACACGTAAAGCGCTCAATACAATAGCAGAGCAAATAAATAAATAAGTAAGTACTTACTTATTTATTTGCTCTGCTACTTATATATATTGATTGTTTAGTTATTTAGATTTTGGTCATAATAAAATTAGACCAGTGCACATTTGTATTAAAAAGTGTTCAATACAATTATATTGTAGAACTTTTGAATATTTTCCATTTGTAAATGAGTTATTATGTGACCTAGGTTTCTACCATGAGTGGTGTCTTCAGGCGATTTTTAATAATATATATTGAAAATTGCTTGAAAACACCACTTATGGTAAAAACCTAGGTTGCATAATAACTCGTTTACAAATGGAAAATATATATATATATATATATATGTAAAATTTGTTTGTTTTCACATTATTTTTAATCAATACTCATATTTGAGTAGATATACTGTTTGATTAAAAACAGAATATTAATATATTTATTTCTACTGGCCTGATTATTTACAATAAATTTTGTTATGAAAATGTGTGTCATTCGGCAGGATTCAAACCTGTGACTCCTAACAACATGAGGGAAGCCACCAATTGATCTGAACATCTTAGAATGCTCGACCACGAATGATTCCACAGTCTAATCATAGCAATTTATCATAAATAATCAGGCTGGAAGAAATAAATATTTATCGCAAAATATATAAATGTACTATTTGATTAAAAACAGAATATCTACTCAAATACAAGTATTGATTAAAAATAATGTTCAAACAAAGAAATTAAATCTGTCAGTTGTTAATCTTCAGGACTTTCCATAACAATATATATATATATATATATAAATTGTGTGTATTTTGGCAGCATTTTTTCATGGTGTTATCGTTAAAAGACAAGAAATCACAGTGAAAGCTCAGACCTGATAAAAAAATCAACAATTACTGTGATTTCTTGTCGTCTTTTAACGATAGCACCATCAAGCTTATCAGACTATACAAAAGGATCCTACACAAAATAAATAGACAAAATTTGTCTATATTATTCAACGAAACCTGTATTAATATATATATATATATATATATACACACACACACACACACACATATATATATATGTGTGTGTGTGTGTAAATTGTTGCCATTTTATATTTTTCATTTCATGCATGCCTACTGTTTGGGTTTTGATTTTATTGATTGTACAGAACAGTAGGGTCAGTTTGGGCACTGTCTGTGAGAGAAAAGCACCATGACTGCACCAGAAAATTGGCAATGACATGCTGCACTGCTTGGCATTCATGCCAAAATCTCCAATATGAAGTTTTTGGAGTATTTGGGTGTCAATCTGAGAACAGTGCAGAGGATTCAGAAAGAGTTTGATGAGTTATGGTGATTACAAAGGGGTTTGGAGTGATCACTTGTGATTGTGATGTTATGTTTATTCATCTTCGAGTCAACAAGGAGACCTACATCAAATGCCTTGAGGAGTGCTTCCCTCGGTCAGGAAGGCCCTTGTTAGAAGACCCTATGTCTGGCAACAGGACTCTGCACCATGCCACACAAACAGGAGAACCCACTCTTGGCTGTCAGACAATTTCTGCAACCACATCAGCTGGCCACCCAACTCCCCAGACTGCAATCCTCTTGATTATTATGTGTGAGGCACAGATAAGCAAGATGCCAACAAAACTCCTTGTAACAGCAAAGGTTAACTGAAGGCAAGGCTTAGGGCATCATTTACCAACTTAAACAAAGAGACCATCCAAAAGAGTTGCAGGAGATTCCAAAATTGTCTGGAGGCCGTGATTGAAGCCAATGGCAATTTTATTGAATAAATTTACTCTTTAGTATTTGCAGATATTTTTGTGCAATTTTGGCAAATATATCAATTAAAATGAGATGTCAGTGATTTTTGGTTGTTTGTCTTTTCTTTCTTTCTTTTTTTATTTTAATCGGTATCACCCCCAAGCAAGTCTGTAAAGCCACTAAACACAAGGGGTCACAGGGTGTGAAAGAATTAGAAACAGAAACATTAATAGTGAGTATAAAGAGAAAAGAGTATAAAGAGAAAAGAGTATAAAGAGAAAAGAGTAATCAGAATTACAGTAGAAAGCAATTAACATTCTATTTAAATTTTTGCAGATTAAAGTTAACTGGAAAGCAGAAAGGACGTTTCCTAGGCAAGAAGTACGGGAAAAGAAACTGTTAGCATAGAAGTTACAGCTACATCTAGCCAGTTCAACTATATATTGATGAGAGCTCGATGTCAGCTCTGTTCTTCTTCTTCTATGTGCCCTGTCCTTTCAGGACGTAGGTAATCATGGCTTTCCACATCTCCTTATCCCTAGTGGCTCTTAGCACACTTTCTCCTGTTACACCAAGCAATCCCCATTCTGCTAGCCACCCGCTCAGGCCAGTCAAGTACATTACAGGCTGTTTTCCCCTGTCTTCCCTTCCCTCCATCTGGCCTGTTAGTATCAGGTTCTCCAAGCCCTCATTCCATGTCCCAGGAACTTCAGCTGTCTCTTCCTGATGCTCAGTATTAATTTCCTTTTCGTTTTCATCCTTTCCACAACCTCATCATTGCTCACATCTTCGATCCATGATATCCGTAGCATCCTTCTGTAGAACCACATTTCAGCTGCTTCAAGTTTTCTCTTCATCTTTGATGATATTGTCCATCATTCACTGCCATATTGAAGAACTGAAATCAAATATCAATCCAATACTCTCTTTGTTTCTAGTGAAATTTTCCTGTTTCTTAATATTCTACACAGCTTCTGGAATGCATCCTTTGCCATGCCAATTCAACTTCGGATTTCTGAGTCACACTTCCCATCTTCTGCTATAAGACTTCCCAGGTATTTAAATCTTTGTATCTGCTTGATTTTAGTATCCCTCACTTGTATTTGGCATTTTGGGTTGCTCTTTTTGCTGATGACCATACATTCGGTTTTCTTGCAGTTTATTTGTAGTCCTTTTTTGTCACTCTCTTCAGCTACCTTCCATAAGAGGTCTTGTAGCTTCATTTCTATGTCTGCTATCAGCACTGTATTATCCGTGTACCTTATGTTATTCAGTTTGTGGCTTCCAGTGATAAATCCTGGCATAACATTTAGGGTCCTCAGAATAGTCTTGCTGTACAAGTTGAATAGATCCAGTGAAAAGACACATCCATGTCTTACGCCCATTTGTATATCTGCTGAATTCGTTACCTGTCAGTATGCAGGTAGTTTGTTGCCAGTAGAAATTCTTGATTACTCTTATCTCTTTCCCAAATATGTTGAGGTTGTTGAGCATCTCTATCAATTCTTTGTGGCATATTTTGTCAAACGCCTTTGCATAATCGACAAACATAGGTACACATCCTTTCTCATTTGTACTCTGTGTGTGTGTGTGTGTGTGTGTGTGTATGTGTGTGTGTGTAAATTGTTGCCATTTTATATTTTTCATTTCATGCATGCCTACTGTTTGGGTTTTGATTTTATTGATTGTACAAAACAGTAGGGTCAGTTGGGCACTGTCTGTGAGAGAAAAGCACCATGACTGCACCAGAAAATTGGCAATGGCATTTAAATTCATAAAGTCTAGGGACCAAAGCAAAGAACTCATTCAAACAATGACCATGAAAGTATTTATAGAAGAGGCACAGAGAGGCAACACTATGATGGTAGGTAAGTTAATGAAGCTGAGCTGCCAGATCAGGACCAATAATTTTGATGATTTTTTAAAAATTTTATCAAGAAGCTCAAGGTAAATAGCCAGGACACAAGACCATATGTGGCAGCAATATTCTCAGCATGGATAAATGGTAGACTTAAAGATGTGTAAGATAGATTCTGGAGAGAAAAATTGTTTTGCCTGACACAGTGAACCAACTTTCTTAACAGCTGACCTAGTAATGAACTCAATATAGTCTTTCCACTTAATTTCAGCTGA
Source organism: Ascarosepion bandense (assembly GCA_037127315.1). Taxonomy (NCBI): domain Eukaryota; kingdom Metazoa; phylum Mollusca; class Cephalopoda; order Sepiida; family Sepiidae; genus Ascarosepion; species Ascarosepion bandense. Next base: position 2,471,187 of record JBBBDQ010000322.1, on the reverse strand, counting down.
GAAAGTTAGCCTGAGAAGGTGCAACAAGTCACTTTCCTGGAGGTTAGCATCAGCCATGCTGATGGAAGGCAGAGAGAGGTCTCTCAGATGATTAATGGGGATAAGTTTAGTTTTGGAGGTTTTAAAAGTAACAAAATATCTTTTGACATATATGACATTCATTTTGGACATCAGCTGTCAGACTGATCAGTTTTACTATTGAGGCAGGAGTAATTGGTTGTGTCATCAGTGTGGATGTCAAGTTGAGAGAGGATGTCATCAGGAAGAGCATTAATGAAAATTAAAAACAGTATAAGACCAAGGATGGAGCCCTGAGGAAACGCCCATATCATATGAAAGGATCTGGACACGGAAAACTTTCATTTCACAATTTGAAAGGAATGATTGAATCAGTTTAAAAATGTGTCTGAAGACACCATAACTTTTTGGCTTGTGAAGACAATTTTAATGCAAAACCCTGTCAAAGGCTTTCTAAGTGTTCAGTGTTTTTATCTAAAGCATGATAGACTCTTTACACAATTATCATCAGTACATCAGCAGTTGATCTGGAGAAATGGAATCCATATTGCTTGTCTGAGAAAAGACCCTGCAATGACAACTCAGCATTGATTAAGGCCTCTAGGAGTTTGACAAAAAGTGGTCAAAGGCTAATAGGTTGATAGTTGGAGGGGTCTTAGAAACTGGAACAACAGATGATGATTTTGAGCAGACAGGATCCAGCAAGGCATTTACTATACAGTTTAAAGAGAACAGGAGCCAGTTCAGGAGCATACTTCTTAATGACTATTACAGGGATTCCATTGGGTTTACATGTTTTGTGGGGATCTAGGTTAGAGATGATAGCAGAAACTATGGAAAGGATTATATGCATATCACTTAACAGAGATTTAGTTCTATGTGGAAAATTAGGCAGAGATTCTCTGGACGAGTCAAGAGTAGAGTTTGAGGAGAATTTATGGGTAAAGCATTCAGCTTTATCAGCAGAGGATAACACCTCAAATTGATTAAAGAGAGTTGGGAGAATAGAGACTTTGTATTTATTTAATACCTTATTACAGAGCCAAAGTTGTTAGAGGCTATGCGTTACCTCATTCTTTTGCATATAGAGATTTTGCTCCTTCAAGTACTTGCTTTCATTTATAACAAGAGCTGTCACACTGGTACAGTTGTAAATAGTGGTTTGTGTGTGCTATAGCAGCCGAGTATGCTGGTATGAACCAAGGAGAATATAGAGGTTTCATCTGGTATTTTCAAGAAGAGCAGAAAGTATCCATGATAGCTTTGATCCAAAAAGAAACCTCAGTGGCACAATTTTCAATTGGGAGCTTAAAAATGTCAATCCATGGATAGTCATTAAGAAAATTATGGCATGATTTCTACTCAGCAAGCTGGTAAAAGAGAAGTCATTATAACTAGGGAGTTTCTGTTTAATAGATGATTGCAACAAGATATCAATAGCTATCACAAAGTGGACAGAATTACCAAGAGGACAGTATTTTGAAGAACAAAGTAAGAAATAAATCAAGTAGAGAAGCATGTTGATCAGCTTTGCTATGGAAACAAGTAGAGAATTTTATGATTTGAACTAGCAGTGTAGCCCAGGTTTAATGAAAGCTTTAAAACTAATCTATGGTCCTGGAGCTCAGACTCTTTGGATGTTGGCACAAAAAACTAAAAAGTAATAGTTGTTTCCAGTTAAAGCGAAACTGCAGATTGAAAGAAAAATGAATGGATGTCAGTCAAATTTTGATTTCCTGGTATTGATATCAAATAAAGTTTTTTTCGTCGTAAACTGAATTTGGAAGGCTAAATAAGTCCTCTGAGTAAATGGTATCATGGCTGAGACTAAGAACTACAATTATACCTACTTAGAGCCAAACCCAAAGCAAAAACTAAAATGAAAGGGCTGAAAAAAATACAGACATATAAACACACACACAAACAACTTGCCTTTATATATATATATATATATATATATATATATATATATATAATCGATTTTCTGCACTATTGTAAGAACTGCAACCTTGAAACTTCTGAATATTGTTTCTTATGTCTTTGTATAGACAAAGACATAAGTGTATCAAATTTGATTAAAATCGGACCCCACCTTCTATAACCCGATTTTTTTGATTATCGATTTTCAATATTTATTTGGGGTACCTCAACTCAAAACCTAGCTAAGAACACTCACAGATTGCTTATAGTACAACTGTGCAAATTTTAAAGAAAATCGGTTCAGCCGTTTCTGAGTCTATAGGTAACAGACACACACAGACAAAGTTCCATTTATAAATAAGTTTAGATTAGATAAGGGCTTGGGTAATTTAATGTCTGAATACCAGCAATATCTTTAGAGTGTTTTATGGTGAGCATTAAAGTAAAAAATAAAGATGTTTTCAGATTAAAGGAGAGAAAGTGTCTTTTCTATACGGTTAGCTATTATGTCTAATATACTGCAGTTCTGGAAAGAAAATAATAGAAAGATAACTAACAAAATTTAGTAACGAAAGATGGAAGCGCATGAAAAAGTAGTCAGGGGCCTTAAGAGACACTGGCCATCGGAAGGTTATCATGGACATAGGCACTAAGGCCATGCATGTGAATGCTGGAATTTTTTCAACAAACGAGAAGATTGCCTGAAACCAAGAATTCATTACTAGCAATGGAAGAATTTAAGTTTCACAGAAGTCAAAGATATCTGGCAACCATTCCAAGAAAATTCCATTTGGAAGCAGCAACCAGCAAACTGACAGCCTGTTACCATCACAATGGAAAGTTACAGCCATTAGCTAGTTCGATTACCAAAGGTTAAGACAGTTAAATCAATGTAGTCTTGGAAGAAGAAAGAGCTGGTACAAGTAAACCATATCCTAAACAGGGAACAAGAAATAAACCTCTACTCCTGTTCAATAGACATGGAAGGAAGTCGGGCCAGACTTTCATTTCTGCATAATTTAGACGACAATTTATCCATCGCACCCTGTATCTACGCACACAACATTTGAATGATTGTACAAGCAATAGAGAACAAAGTTAAATTCAAAGATACTTCCAATTTTGCACTACAAAATCTTGCAACAAAGATGAGGACAATAGTCCAAATAATGTAAATAGTGCAAATACTACCTCATCTCAGAGTTAGGGTGGGGAAAAGTAAAATACTTCCAATTTTCTTTTCCCCATCCTAACTTTTTTCTCCCATAAGACTGCTTCTTCCTATCACTTTGACACACACATACACACACAGAGCTTCTTCTCCATCCTCCCTCAGCAAAAGATAAAAAGAAAGCCAAATTCATTCTTACCTGCTCTGGCTTCTGTTTCTTGATGTTTAGTAATGAGAAGAAAACGTGGACTCTCTGGACACAGAGGCAGCATCAACAACTGGATAATACAGGGGGCAAGTGGCAGTCCTAAAAAAAATAAAAATTATATATATGAAATCTACAAAGAGTTGATAGGCCATAAACAAGCAAATCAACCAACCATTTCACTGTTCATGTCTAGAGGCATATATATATATATATATATATATATTTCTCAAGTGGTTACCACATCACTTGACAAAACACAAGAAGTGTCAAAATAAAATAGCTACTTTTATAGTGATATTGTAACATATCCATGTTACAATTTCTGAATAAATATTATTAACTCTACTTTGTTTTGAGCACTTTTTAAAAATAGTGTTTCTTTGGACAAGGATATTATTCCACCCATACTTGTATATATCTGTGTGTGTGTTTCAGTTTAACTGTAAAACAAAATAGTCATTGTTTTGTTCATTTCTTAAGACAAATTTCGCTAGGCCTATTACCAGATTTTTCAGATGAGGAGTTATCATTATATCAGCAAGCAACAAATCCAGAAAAAGGATACCTAAACATTCATACAATGTCACCAGGCTACCAGAAGAATTGATACCACATGTCTACCTGATCATAGAATGGCCCTTAATATGCATAGTTGCAGATTCGTTGACTTAGATCAAGACACTTCAGACACAAGAGTTATAAACACTTGCTTTGAGTTCAACAATATGGTCTTATTGTTCTGCTATATATCTAGAGATTCTTGATAAAATCTAAAGAAGAATCTGCAACATTATCAGTCCTGACTTGACATCTCGGCTTCAATCACTTTCCCACCACTTTTCAGTGCCTTTTCTACAAATATTTTCATGGCAGTTGTTCTAAGCTTTCCTCTTCAATACTTTGACTTCACAAATCTAAACGCAGAATTAGATTGGCAGTTAGGTCTCATCCTTTTACAGTTGAAATTGCTAGATGTAACCATAAGTTCTACTCTAATAGTTGCTTCTCTAGCATTTCTTACTTAAGAAAACAAGTTCAAAGAGTTCCATGTCTACAATCATCAAAAATTTAAATGCAGTGTCAATCATTCTGTTGTCTCCTTGAATCCTGTTCTTTTATTGCCTCTCCTCTAAATAACATTTTTTCATTTTCACTAGCCTCCTTAATCTTAGTGATTTTAATGCCTTGATGGGGGTGAAATGTATAAAAAAAAAAAGTTATTGTCATGATTCATCAATATGAACAACAGTTCTTGGAACTTCCTCCTAGTAATCATTGAAGATACGCAACTGCTAATTGAATTAGTCATGTCACATCTACCATCTGCCCAGGTCATATAAAAATCTACCATCCACCCAACCCCTGCCATATACAAATCATTCGCCCGTGCATTGAATACTGCTGTCATATCTGGTTGGATGCTCCTGCTGTTCATCTTGAGGTTCCCGACAAAATCAAAAAAAGAATCTACAGTGTAGTTGTTTCTGACCTACTGGCTCAACTCCAGTCTCTCTCTCTCACTGATAGGATGTGGCTTCTCTCTGTCTCTTTTACAAATACTTTCATGGATTCTGCTCCAATAAGCTTAGCTCTTTGGTGACTCACTCCCTGCACAAATTTACTCAAGCTACTAGACTAGCAAGCAACAAGGTCTCACAATCAAGTGTAACCACAACTTCTACTCTATCAGCTTCCTGCCTGTGGAACTTCCTTCCATATTCTTGTTTTCCTGATAGCTACAGTCTCCAATAGTTTAAATGTGTCAACTGTCATCTTTTGTCTCCTTGACTCCCGTCCATCTTCTCACGCGGCTCTTTTCACACCAATATACCTGTCCTTCTCCTACCCATTCCCTGACATCTACGCTGTCCTCCTCTCTCCTTCTGTCCAAAAGGTAAGTATATTCTAATAAATTAAAGAACTCATTACAGTTTCGTTTCTTTTTCATCCTCTTATTGTCCCCAAAGAAATTTAATTTCAAAGAAATTCTAAATAATCTTAAAGGTACAGAAATAAAATCAAAATTAATCATGAATATAACAATGTCACGTAAATAATTTATATTTTAAGTTTTTTCCTTTTATATATAAAACAATAATTACATGGAAAAATGCATGCATCAAATGTAATATTCTTAAAATTATATTAAACACTGGAAAAGTCAGTCAGTTAAGTGCCATACGTGATACACACTTGTGCTATCATGTCTCGAAAAAGACATGACTGACTGGGCAGAAGATTATCCCGCAGTAGGTTGCCATTGCTTTCTGCGGTAGGCTGGTTGCCGACCAAGGCTATAGAACCCAATCTGTTCTGCTATTTAACCCATAACTGGAAGGAAGAGACGGATTAATACCTTTCCCAAGGGTATTTGTGCGTAAGTGAATACAATGGATTCAACTGGAATTCGAACTCGGTTCCCCGGTTTCTCATTCCAAGCCAATATCCACTGTACCACAACGCACAACCTTATGTTATTAAACCTGGAAAAGTAAACGACAAGATATTCTAGGAAAGTAAAAATTAAGAAATTTCTTACTTAAAATATTGCATTCAAATTTTATTTTTAGCTGCAATATTTTAAGTAAAAAATTATTTAATTTTTACTTCCCTAGATTTTCCAGGTTTAATAACATGTCCTGTTCGTTTCCAGGTTTAATATAATCTTAAAACTACTACTTTTCATGCGCGCATCTTTTCACGTGATCCATGATTTTTCCAAGCATTGCTATTAATTTAATAACAATTTAATGCTGAAAACTGCAATCAAAAATATTAAAAAAAAAAAGAATTTATATGCATTTGATTAAAAACAGTCAAAAAATTAATTATAATTAATTCTGATAATCAATTTTGATAAGATAAGTGATAAGCAAAGTTTGACTGACAAAAATGATAAAAGATATCATCAGAATTTAAATGTTGAAAACTGCATGCAAAAATATTAAACAAAAAAAAGTTATAAAGAATAAAATGAGTCATTAGAAGCATTAGTCACTGACTCACTTATGTACTTACATAGTTAGTCTCCCTTTTCAGACTTCACATTTTGACGTAACATTTTTTTCTACTGAACTAAAATTAAAAAATTTTTTTTCAAAATGTAGCTAAGGAGGTTTTCTATCTAACTCTGTAAGCTGTTTAAAATTTGGCTGAGAACTAAATTAGTAGTGAAGCTTGAAAGCTGTCTAGATTCACTCAATGTCAGATTTAAAAACCTATTCAACCACTGCCATGGTTGAATGATAAAAATAACTTCATTAGTTGAAGACAAAAGTTTTGAAAAATAGGAATTCTCAAACAGCAGTTTCTTGACTCTTAGAATAGGAAAATGAATAATTTGGCAAGAAATCAAATGAAAGTTTTATGATCCATCGAAATAAAGATTTTCTTTTTTCATTTGATTGTAACTAATAAAGCAGTTTGGTCTCAAAAATTGTTTCAATAATTACCACTCTAAAATACAACAGTAAAAAAATTAAAAAAAAATGAATGATAATTCAAAATAAAGAAACTGGAGACTGAAGAGAAGAAAATGTTACCGGGATGGGATCAAAAGAGGAGTAATGTTACCAGGGAATGGGGAGAATGAAAAGGAGAGAAGTGTTACCAAGAAATGGGGAGAACATGAAACAGGGAGAAGTGTTACCAGGGTTGTAGGGAGAAAATCAAAAGGTGAGGAATGTTACCTGGAATGGGGGATGAAAATCAAAAGCGAAGAAACATTACCAGGAATGGAGAGAAAATCAAAAGAAGAAATATTACCAGGGATGGAAGGAGAAAATCAAAAGAAGAAATATTACCAGGGATGGAAGGAGAAAATCAAAAGAAGAAATATTACCAGGGATGGAAGGAGAAAATCAAAAGAAGAAATATTACCAGGAATGGAGAGAAAATCAAAAGAAGAAATATTACCAGGGATGGAGAGAAAATCAAAAGAAGAAATATTACCAGGGATGGAAGGAGAAAATGAAAAGGGGAGAAGTGTTACCAGGGATGAAGGGAAAAAAGAAAAAAGAAAAAAGAAGAAAAGATTTATCAGGGATAGAGAAGAATCAAAAAATGAATGATTGTTCCCAGGGAGCAGGGGAGAATCAAAGCAGGAAGGAGTGTAAGGATGATCAAAGGGATAAAGATTTTTACCAGAGACTGTGAATCACGACTGCAAAGAGTGATTTAATTGTTTCTTTTACTCACCCAGCAGAACTGGCCATAAGGCTTTGGTGCCAAGAATTTCTTGAAAGCCAAAGATTTGAGACATTAATATTCCAATTGTAATTGCTAGCTGATGTACCACACCCAATGCACCTCTGATATTTGCAGGTGCAATTTCAGACAAGTACATTGGCGTTAGGCAGGTGGTTAAACCTAAAAGAAAAGAAAATATATACATGTAAATCAGAACTGTAATTAAGCAACAATCTAAATTTTTTTTTTTAATCATCTCACCCCAAGCAAGACATTCTACTGCCACTGTTGCGCATGGGGTTACATAGGGGAAAGGGATGAGAAAAAGGGGTTAGTTATAGGAAATGTCAGGAGGAGGGTAATAGACGGATGAGGATACTGAGGATGTGGATGGAGTAGATAGCAAAAGAGCTTGAGATAATGGATGTGAGTTAGTATGATAGGAGATGTCTGTTGACCTTACATTTAAATTCCTGGAGATTGTAGTTGTTGGGGAAGCAAGTATATGGAAGGGAATTCCACAGGCGAGAAGTGCATGAAAAGTAGCTGTCAGAGTAGAAATTGCAGTTACATTTTATCGGATTCACTGTATAAGAGCACAATCTAGTTGCTAATCTAGTAGCTCATGTAAATTCATACCTGGGGGCACCTGTGATCTAAGTTTATCAGAGCAGAAGCTGTGATAGTATTTATAGAAGAGGATGGGTCATTCTGAAAGACATGATCGATCATAGCTCTCCACAGCTTTATTTTTTTTCATGTTCCTTTTACAATCTCTCTTTTACATTGTAGGACAGGTTCCTCTATCTATTTACACAAACTTGTCAAGTATTTTACTAATTATTTATTTTGCTTCTCTTTCCTTCAATGTGCCCTGTGTGTGTTAGATTTTCCTAACCTTCTTTGTTGTTTGTTAAAAAGATTTGTTCATTCTGCTGATATAACCAAGATACTGATGTTTCACACTACTTGTGGAAGAAAAGGTTAGGAAGAAAATTCCCATCAATACTGGAAAGAGCATTAACAACTACTGGACTTGAGAAATCTATTTTCCTAAAAAATTGTTTTAAGTTAAAGATTTTATAGATTTCAACCAACAACAGTACTAACTGTTCAATCAATGAAGGCTAAATGTTTCCTCATAAGGAAATGGCTTAAAATACCATTAACATATCTTGAGCAAGTAAATCTAGCAGAACCCATCCCTCTCCAGGTCAAACTATAGATGATGGCTTAAAATACCATTAACATATCTTGAGCAAATAAATCTAGCAGAACCCATCCCTCTCCAGGTCAAACCATAGTTGATGGCTTAAAATACCATTAACATATCTTGAGCAAGTAAATCTAGCAGAACCCATCCCTCTCCAGGTCAAACCATAGATGATGACTTAAAATACCATTAACATATCTTGAGCAAGTAAATCTAGCAGAACCCATCCCTCTCCAAGTCAAACCATAGCTGATGTCCTCCTTGCAGTTTCACCTCGGCCATCAGGTAACTCTGTGCACTACCCCTTGACAAGTCTAGGGATCCCTCAGCCCATCATTACCATATCATCATCACACTGACTGAATACATAGCTGTGGAACCCAGTTTACACCATTGTGTTAGACGTCTGTTGACCTTACAAAAACATTCATCTATTCTTTGATAGATCTTTTTAATCCTGTTGAAAATCCTGATAGGGATGCTGGTTTAGTCATTGATGGTCCAAACATGCAACAACTAGTACTGGGTTATATGGCCATCAGTATATGATGGCCATGATAAATATTTACTACTTGTACTTTTGGATCTACAAGTGGTCCCCAGCCACATGAAGAGTGAAGATTTTCCCACAGTAGGTTGCCAGCCAAGGTTATAGAAACCAAATTGTTTTGCTATTTGCCCATAGCTAGGAGGAGAAGAGATGGCTTCAAACTTTTCCCAATGTTATTAACACATAAGTGAATGTCATGAATTTGACTAGAATTTGAACTCTGCTCTCAGATTTCTCAATCTGAGCCACTATCCATTACTCCACCATGCCTCCTACTTGGATGAATCCAGTGATTTGACTCGTAGAATGACCCGACATTGATACTTGTCTATATTTCTGAGATGAGGTATTGTAATTATTTACACTGTTTTGACTGTTGCCCTCATCTTCATTGCCATATTCACAACATTTTGGCTGGTATATGCTCCAACCTTCTTCTGGTGATTCAGGTCCTTCAGGACACATGGTCCAGTGGATAAAAGTGTTGTTGGATCCAGGGACTTGACCTAAAAAGTTGTTCAATACCTGGCTACAGCAGGTGAACACAAAATCTAGAGAGTTGAGTTAAAGGGAGATAACTGATATCGAGACACCTGAAAGAGATATGACTCATGGAACTGGAACAATCTACCCCAGTGAATGAAATAAAGGGCTCAGTTCAAAATTCCAATCACCTTAAGAAGGTCAGAGCATACAACAGCCAAAACTTCATGAATATGGTGACAAAGATGAGGACAACAGTCCAAACAATGTAAACCTGACATTGAATTTCTAGACTTGTTTAATTTTGACATCCCCAATGTATAACTCACATTTTGGGCCATCTCTCTAACCAGCCACTATGCTTTTCACCTTATTACAATAGTTAATATGTTTTTGCTTTCTTGACTATATTATCTTAGAGTTAAGCTCACTGGTGCCCCCTATATATAAATTTACTCGAGCCACAAGATTAGCAACTAGGTCCCACCCTTTTACTGTGAAACCAATAAAATGTAAATGCAAATTCTACTTCAGCAGCTTCTTTTCTCACACTTCCCACCTGTAGAATTCTCTTCCGCATACTTGCTTTCCTGACAGTTATAATCTCCAAGAATTTAAATGTAAAGTCAAGAGTCATCTCCTATCTCACTAACCTGCATCCTCTCTCTCTCTCATGCTCCTTTCTCCATCCACTCCACTCTCATCAGTATTTTCATCCTTCTCTTATCCACTTCCTGACACCCCCTATAATTTGTCACTCTTTCTCATAACTTTTTATTCCTATGTAACCCCCTGCAAAACAGTGGCAGTAAAATGCCTTGATGGGGCAATATGATTATATAAAAAGAAAAAATATGGCTATTTTAAACAGTATTTTTTTTTTGTCTACCAGACTGAACATTTGAGAAATCTCTAACAAAGAAAACACACACTCTAGCAGAAGAAGATCAGAGCAGGAAAATGTAATCTCTTTATATAGATATATTTTATTTATGTATGATTTTGTTTTGCATATATACATATCTATCCTTTAGCTCTTCCTAACAGTCACTTAGCTATAGATCCACTTCGTCAAAGAAAAGAGAAAGTCATTAACAAACTCATAAAGCATAATTAAAAGTAAACACATAAACAAATTAAAAACAAAGTCATGAAAAAAAAAGTGAAGAGAATTTGCTGAAGTTATTTTACTTACCACAGTTGAAACCCAGAATTACTCTGCCAACAATGATCATCTCAAAAGACGAACCCATTTTACTGAATCCAATCAACATACTTCCAGCAACACCTATTGCAATATTTAGGAGCATGCCTTTCTTCCTGAAAAATATTTAAGGAATTAAAAGAAAAAATAGTTGAAAAAAGCTTATATAATCAATTACATTATGGCTAAGATTTTCTGATAAATACTTGAAAACTATTTATAATTTATATAGTATGCTTTTATAAACCATTGTAACAACTATTACAATATAATTTATATATATAAGTTGAATATATGGATTGGAATCTGACAAGATGAATAGAATAAGAAAAGAACAAGTAGAAAAAAAGTGTCCTTCATTTAACATGTTTCACTTTAAGAAGCTTCTTCAAACTTGTTAAAGTGAATCATGTTAGATGAAAAACACTTTTTCCTACTTGTTCTTTACTTATTCTATTCATTATATATATATATTAGTGTATCGAGGCAGCAAATAATTTTCTAAACATATACTGTTAAATATAAGAGATAATGAATGTCTTATATTTAATCATGAGCTGTTCTAAACGTCAAATTTTGGCTTTAATTTCAGTTGAAAATAAAGACAAACATTCTCCAACATTTGGATAATTTTTTATTAAGTTGGTTCTAAGCTTTCGGCTCACATGAGCCATCTTCAGAAAGGTTATAAGGATGGTTACACAAGATAAATTCGTCACTGATGGTGGATGCTATTGTATTACCATCCTTATAACCTCTCTGAAGATGGATCATGTGAGCCAAAAGCTTAGAACCAACTTAATAAAAAATTATCCAAATGTTGGAGAATTTTTGTCTTTATTTTCATCCGAAATTAAAGCCAAAATACAATGTTTAGAACGGCTCATGATTAAACATAATAGACATTCATTGTCTCTTATATTTAACAGTATATGTTTAGAATATATATATAGTGCTGTGCAAAAGTATTAGGACAAGAACTATTTTATCTTTTATGAGGCATATTGACAAAAATAAACAGTTTAAGATAATTTTATTTGATTTACTCAACAAATGCTTTAACAAGAAAAAAATACTTGTTACAAAATAAATTTAATATTTAGTATAATAGCCTTTTGCTTTGATCCCAGCCTTCATTCTGTCAGGCATTGACATCACAAGCTTCTTCAAGGTATCTAATGGTATCTCCTGCCAAGCAGCTTGTATTTGTTCCCAAAGTGTGTCTTGAGAAGTAACATTAGATTTATCAATTTTTTTATCCAAAATATTCCGTAGTTGTTCAATAGGATTGAGATCAGGGCTTTGTAGGAGCCAATTCAAATTCTGAAGCCTTCATTCCTCTTCCTTTTTAATTAAATAATTCTTACAAAGGTTTGGCTTTTCACCCTTTATTTGAATTTCAGTGAGGTTTTTAGGAAAATCACCCCTGTCCTAGCACACTGCCGGTAGTGTGCAAAAGTGTTAGAACAGGGGTGATTTTAAACTTTATTTTGATGCCTCATAAAAAGATAAAATAGTTATTGTCCTAATACTTTTGCACAGTACTGTATACATATTTAATTATGATAATGTTTAGTGGCAAGGTTGTTGTTTTTTCAGTGGTTTTTAATGATAAAATTATTTTAGCAGGTAGTTTTTTATTATCATGGAGTGTTTGATATTGGCTGGAGATAGAACACAAAGAGTTTCTTACTTTAACTGAGCAGGTTCATGCTGACTTCTTTTTTTGCAAAAATAACAGTCCTGATGACTGAAGACATAATGGTGTCCTCACAAAACTTTGAAGTTGGCATGAACCTGCTCAGTTAGAGTGACAAATTCTTTGCACTAAAACTATCAAAGCTCTATCTCCACCCTGATATTGTGTCAGTTAAGTGCCGTACGTGATACACGCTTTGAACGATCATGTCTCTTTTGAGACATGACTGACTGGGCAGAAGATTTTCCTGCAGTAGGTTGCCATTGCTATCTGCAGTAGACTGGTTGCTGACCAAGGCTATAGAACTCAATCTGTCCTATTATTTAACCCATAACTGGCGGAAAGAGATGGATTAATACAAATACCCTTTTTGCTGGAGATAAGAAATATAAAAATGTTCCGTAATTTTTTACTTTCCAAGTACTTTCAGACAATTCACTGGCCATTTTCAAGGATGTTATCTTTCTGCTGCTGTTATTTTATCCTCATGTTTTAATTGCAACATAATTTATTTTGTGTTTTTTGAAAAGGAGCATTTATTAAAAGCTATCATGTGACATGCATGACTGGAAATCACGTGAATATCTTTCTATTTTTTAAAAACTTTCAAAATTTCATTTCCACTGTTAAATAATATAAGGTTGATGGTAAGAGAGAATTATTTCATATATAATGCCTCTCTTATAGTGAGATATTTTTAATATTATAACAAAAATAATAATAAATTATTATAATAAATTATATATATATATACAATAAATTATATATAATTTATTTATTTATTTAATTTATAATTATTATATAAATTAATAATAAATTATTTTTAATATTATAACACAGAAACTTGCATTAAGTTCTTTTGCAAAAGCACTAAATTTCATTAGATAATAAATACTATTATGTTTTTATAGGACAATTTAAAAATCACATCTTAAGCAACAATTTACTTATAACTTGATTTTCACTAATCAAATTTTATGCACTTTTGGTAGAAAAGAGGCTCCAACTAGTTTCCTTGATTTTTACAAAAGCTCACGTTTTGATTGGTCAATTTTATCTCATAGAAGTTTCGGCATGAGACACAAAATTTTTTCTTGCTCAGCTCAGTTGATCCACCCTGAAGAACACTTAAACCTCAGATCTCATCTCCTCAATCAGTTGCCTCAGAAGCATGTGCCAGATAATTTCCGCCATGTAACAGACGACAACTGACACTTTGTTCATCACGCAGCACAAACAAGAACATGACAGTCTAAGCTTTGCTTAGCTAAATGCGCCAATTCATTTACTGAGACTGCCAAGTTAAATAACAAGCTTTCCTTAACATAGAATAATTTCTTATGAACATGTAAAATCACTTCTACATACACATACGTACCTACATACATATCGCCATGCACACATGTTCACATGCATATACCCACACACTCTTACGTAAGGACTGCACGTGAAACTTTCTTTTTTCCCCGCGTTTATTAAGAAATATATAAACTAATTTCCACACGTGTTTAGTCAGTTGGAAGATGTTTTTTGGAGCATACGTCCAAATACCGTTCGTCTCTTCCAACTCACACACACTGCTAATTGCATTCAACAATTAGCCACATAAAATGTTTCTCTCTATCTTATAAGAACATTTCAATACATGTATAATTATATTCACTACTATTCAGTACAAACATATTATTTCCTTTTCAGGGACTCTTCTATCATGAATATTCAGACAATATCTTTAATATCTAAGAGAGAACTCTTTTCACGACATCTTACATTCAAGAATTATTCAGTTCTGTAACCTTACTTAAGACAATGTTGTTATATTTGTTACATTGTGCTTTGAGTTATTTTATTTATAATTGTGGTGGTTTGGACAACCAACCTTTTCTTCACTGTTAAAATTACTACCCCGACGGTCAGTCTACTACATATTGGAACCCAATTTGTCCAGACCACTACAAATGTCTAATCATCTAAGACATTCATTTAACAAAATAATTCAATTACACCTGGGACACTTAAGAAATAATCTTTTTAAAACATTTTCTTTTCAATCGAAACTTTACAGTCTAAGAGAGACACATCCTCATTTTAATTTGTGCCTTTTTTTTATCTGGATTCACACATCTGAACATTTTAAGGGAACAGTTTAATCTTTTCTTACATTGCTTAATCTCTTCCCATAACTGATTTATTCTTAATCATTACCATTGTATATTTTTGTTAATACAGTTTATATTGTTATTATAACAATGTTGTTTTCTTTTATCAATTACTCTTTCAAAATTTAATATAACAGAATGTATGTTGAATGTATATTTGTCCATGTTTAATGCTGACCCAACATTCCTCTACAAGTCCATGTTTTGTTCAGTAAGGAGTATAAGGAATTAAAAGTTTGTTTTAGCAAAATGTTATTTTTACAGAAAAGGAAGTCAGTGTTTTCGCTGTGTGTATCAACAAAGTAGTAGTAGTAGTAATGTTTTGTTCCTCTTTTTCTTTTAGGTATGGCAAGTAGGTGAAGGGGAAGAAGGCAGCCTGACTATTTTCTTGCTACATTGTGTTCTCTCTGTTCTCTGCTCTCATGTCTGACTGACCAACCAAAAACCATGCAATATGTGGTCAACTCGATCATGTGGTTGATTCATTTTGGGGCAGGAAGAAACATGACATGGGTCATTGAAAGTTCAATTTGTTATTTTTTGTAAATCACTCATTTTATTTGTTAATAAACATTTCACACTTGCTCGCAAAATTTTCCTTGATCTTTTCCCTCAGTACAGAGTCAATCCATTTTTCTATTGGTCAAAAGAATTTTCACACTTTCTTGCAAATTTTCAAACAGTGAAAAAAAGAGAGTTACTTTTATTTGTATACACCACACAGTAATTGCATACTTAGACCATCTGCCTATATATATATATATATATATATATATATATAAAACGATTGGTACAATCTTGATTCTCAAAATTTGCTGGAGGTATTAAAACAAATTCCGCCGCCAGACAAGAGTGACTACTGTATACACCTGACATGGCAAGCATCTTGTATATTGATGATAATAGACTAAAATTTATATGTAATAATAATAATAATAATTATTATTATTTCTATGATATGAATAAAGATTTATGAAAGTGAGTTTCCATTATATTCAAACAGGCAACAAAAAAGGAAAAAAATATAATGCTCACTCACCGACCAAAAAAGTCAGCCCATGCCCCAGCACTGAGCCCACCAATCATACCTCCAATTGCAAAGATGGCCACAATTAGTGACCAGTAACTCCTCAAGTGGCTGGGAAGGATGGAAACTCCTGTTCGGTGGACCACGGTTTCATTTATAAAGTTTTCAACAATCTAGAAAATGCACACAAAAAATATGTTGATACCTATATTCTTGGGAAGAAAAAATTACAAGTATTTAAACTGAGAAAAAATTGATGACATAAGAACCATGCCATTTTGTCATAAAAAAAAACAACAAACAACAAAAAAACAAACAAAAAAAAACACAGGGTCATCAGGAAGTTGGTAAATGTTATAAAAACATAAAGGATATTTATCCACCTGGACAAGCTTATGGTAAAAAAATTGTCAGTGTTAACACCAACTGAACTCACCCAGGGGAAGAGTCATTCTAAAAGGCCAAGATTAAAAATAAAACCAAGAAAAAATACCACAACTAGAATGATTTTGTAAGTACAAAAAAAAAAAAAAAAAAAGTGCAATGTCAATTTTTTTTTTTTCCCCCACTCTTGGCTTTATTTTCCATTTTGGTCTTTTAGGATGACCCTTACCCTGGGTGAGATTTGTGGTGCAGTGGATATCGGCTGGGAACAAGAAATCAGGAAGCCGAATTCAAATTCCAGTTGAATTCATTTGCATTTACTTACGCACAAATACCCTTGGGAAAGGTATTAATCCATCTCTTCCCTCTAGTAAATGGGTTAAATAACAGGACAGATTGGGTTCTAAAGCCTTGGCTGGCAACCAGTCTATCACAGAACGTAATGGCAACCTACTGTGGGATAACCTTCTGCCCAGTCAGTCATGTCTCTTTCGAGATATGATCGCCCAAGCATGTATCACGTATGGCACTTAACTGACTTATCCTGGGTTAGATTTTACCATCTTAAGCTCACCCAGGTGGATAAATATCCGATATTTTCCATAACATTTACCGACTTCCTGATGATTGCATTAACATGCATCACACTGTAGTTGTAGTCAGTCATGTTTAGCAGGAATCAGTAAATTCTATAGTATTATGTTCTGCCTCAAGGTACTGAGTACTTTTCTTCCCAGCACAAGATCTTAAGTAGGCTCTCTTTGAGTTGCTGATTTCCTCCAAATATATATATATATATATTAATACAGGTTTCATTGAATAATATAAACAAGTTCTGTCTATTTATTTTGTGTAAGATCTGTTCGTATGATCTGATTAGCTTGATAGTGTTGTCATGGAAAGACGACAAGAAATCGCAATAATTGTTGATTTTTTTACCACGTCTGAGCTTTCGCCTTACATAAGCCATTATCAAAGGATGAACATTTATACAGAGTAACTCAGTCCTAAAATTCACCTATGAACTCAGCAATGATAACAAAATTCCTTTCCTCAATATACTAATCAACACTAATGGCAATAAGTTCACTATCTCACCATATAAAAAACCCACCAACAAAAATCCCTCCATACTTAATTATATTAACGAATGCCCCCACTATTACAAATTAGCAATCATAAAAAATCTACTACATCAAGCAAAAACCAACTCGTCTACAAAACACACCTTCCACAGTGAACTAAAAAACATAAAGCAGACACTCATCAACAATAATTTTCCTAACTACATAGTTGATGAACAAATACGACATTTCCTTACAAACCTGAACACGAAAAAACAACACATGGTAATAGCCCAACCAACCCCAAACATATCACTCTCTTATATCGTAGCCAAATGCACACCAACTACCAACTAGATGAAAATATCCTAAAAAACTCATAAACACTAATATCTCTCCGACAGACCCCAACAAAAGAATTAAATTTATCATATACTACGCTAAATCCACAACATCCAACTCAATCGTCCGCAACGACTCCTCCCCCACTGTTAGCGATTTGCAAAAAAACAATGTAATGTATAAATTTAAATGCCCCTTTCGAGAATGTATCTCTAACAAACTAAATAATACCTACATTGGACATACTACTAACTCGCTTTCGCATTTTACATTGCACTTAAATGAAAATTCTAACATATTCCGACATTTAAAACACCACAGCTATCAACACACACTTCTTAGGAAAGCACTTGTTGAAAATACACATATACTTAGACAAGAAAATAATAAACGAAAACTTAAAATTCTAGATCAAACAGTTTAAACCTAGCCTAAATAAAATAAATTTTGACACCTCTACTATCATACTTCAATGCCTATAATCGATGGGAGAGGTCAAAGTTATTATACTTAACCCTTACACCATAGTAGCAGCAGTCCCCAGACCAATCCCTCATGCCACTATACACTCAATTGAACTTTTTGTTTTGAACCCACTACCACCATTCCTTCTCGGCCTACAGCCATATGCAACACAAAAAAATGGACCTGTCTAATTTTCTCTGTATAACTCCACTCTGTTAATAATAATTTAAATGTTCTATGTTCACTGAACATTAAATGTTCACCCTTTGATAATGGCTTATGTAAGCTGAAAGCTCAGATGTGATAAAAAAATCAACAATTATTGCGATTTCTTGTCGTCTTTCCATGACAACACTATCAAGCTAATCAGATCATACGCACAGATCTTACACAAAATAAATAGACAGAACTTGTTTATATTATTCAATGAAACCTGTATTAATGAAAAAATGCTGCCCAAATACACACAATATATATATATATATATATACACACACACACACACACAAATAAAAAAAAAAAACAAGAGAAGAAACTTTTCTTACTTGACACATTTTGTCCTCTGAGTGACAAACAAATTTTCTGTTCATTTTGTCTAATCTACAGGTACATCCCATCAGAGAAAAAAAAAAATTATACATATGTATATATTAATGTGATGTCAGTTTTTCTAATGTGATGTCAGTTCTTCAATACAGAAGTGAATGCTGGACAATATCATCAAAAATGAGAACAAAACTGGAAGCAGCGGAAATGTAGTTCTACAGAAGGATGCTGCGGATATCGTGGACTGAGCATGCAAGCAACGATGAGGTGTTGGAAAGAATGGCAACAAAGAGGAAATTAATACTGGGCATCAGGAAGAGACAACTGAAGTTCCTGGGACATGCAATGAGGAAGGAGAGCCTGGAGAACCTGATACTGACCGGCCAGATAGAAGGAAAGAGAGACAGAGGAAGACAGCGGATAACATATTTGCAGGGCCTGATCGGGTGGGTGACGGAACGGGGGTTGCCAGGAGTAACAGGAGCAAACATACTAAGTTCCACAAGGGATAGGGAGATGTGGAGAACCATGATCGCCTACGTCCTGAAGGGACAGGGCACATAGAAGAAGAATATATTAATGCTGTTCTCCCAATGTAAGTTCCAAGAGCCATCAAAGTAGGTTACAGAAAGTAATCACAACCTACTGCAGAAAAATATTTTACCCAGTCAGTAATGTCTGTTTTGAGACATGATCACCTAAGTGTGTATCACGTATGGCACTTAACTCATTGATATAGATCAGGGTCAATTAAAATATATTTATATGCAAAATTTTAGATATAACTGAAAGTTTATCTGTAAAAAGACAAAAGGAAAGCTTATCTTAGCTGACACATTTCATGCTCTGATAGACTTTATCAAGACGAATGTACAGATTTTATTTTGCAGCAAATATTTATACACAGAAGTAAAAATGTTAGTTTTGAAAATTTAAGAATGCTGATAGATGTACATTAGACTAACTGGATATCAAAGTAAATCATGGAGGATGCTAAATGATCTAATGTCTAGTAGATAAAAGTGTGTAAATGTTGTTATATTGTTATTTACACTGTGTATAATATAGATTAGGGCACCTCAGCATAGTGTAAGGGTTAGCAAACATGCTTTGCTAGAACCTGTTACAACTGAGTAGTGAGTTCAATCCTCACTGGGTACTCCATACTTAGAAAATCACTTGTTTATAGATGGATTGTTGTTATCAAAATTTGGCTGTCGTGTCTGCTGACTTTCCTTGGGTGTATATAATCTGTGTAACTTACTACACTTTTAACCTATAGAGGTAGACTGTTCATGTCGAGGGATTTCGTTTAGTTCTTATTCAGTACCGCTTACCTGTTTCCACTGAGTGCTAGTACACACTGCCTGACCCAGAGATTGAACATTATGTCACAAAATTCACAAACCAATTCTTTCATCCACTAGTCTTTCATTGTCCCATAGTAAATTTAAACCTAACTTTTACTGCTGATTAAGCTGCTGCTGCTGGTTATCATGTTTTGACTGTTGCTGTGATTGAAGACTTGCTGTCATTTGTTTGTCTTTATTAGCAGTTCCCATTTTGTATTTATTTCTATGCTAGGCCTACTAAGCAGGTCCTCAAAGCCTAACATATATGCTGATTCTTTCAGATGTCTAACTCTTCAGTGTTCTTTCTGGCCCAGTATTTTCACTTAATTCTACAGGAGCCGTTGACAACTCATTTCCCTCCATACATAATCAGATATGCCCAATTGCATTGTCTCACCTCTCACTACAACTTTTCGATGTTCCTCCAGCCTTACTTCTTGGAGGCGGCTTGTTTTCTCTTTTATATTCTCTGCAGTAAATGCAAAGAAGTGAGTACATCCAAATCTTGGTCATATTTTCTCCCATGTTAGGCATTCAGTCAGTTAAGCGCCATAAGTGATACGTGCTTGGGTGATCATGTCTTGAAGAGACATCACTGACTGGACAGAAGATTTTCCTGCAATACTCAGCAGATATTTCTCTGCTTCTGAATATTGCCCAGATTTTGTATGGACCACAGATCTTCTGAATCAGCAAAGATTATGAAAATAGTCTGAATATAAATAGGATAAATATTGATAACTTCTCATCCTAGAAATTCAGACAAAAATGTTATATTGATGATTTTTTTTTAGCAATCAAGTTCAACATACTGTTGCCTTTCAATTATCTTAAAAACAGTCTAGCTATTCTCCTCTGATCTTTTCATTGAACTAGAGATTTCCATCCACAGAACTGTCACTCACTAGAATTTTTTTGTTTTCTGATCATTCTCTGTAAGCCAGAGATAGTTGTACATGAAAATTCTAGTAGATCAGCAGTTTTTAAAATGTGCAGATCTGCACCAACAACCATGTCACATTCCAAGTTATTTAAATGACCTTTCTTTTCCATATTAATGCTTGAAATGAAATTCAGCAACTCACTATGACCATGTTTAATGCCAAATTATTTAAATTGCAGCCACGTCATTGGCTGATTAGAAATTTGCATAAAAGAGCACTTATTCATGTGTACTTAAGTGACAATCAACTATATATATATATATATATATATATTTATATGTAGTTCTTGGTTAGGCCATGAATATATTAAAAAAAGAAGAAAAAAAAAACAATGTAACTGATCAGATTTTAAAAAGTAGATTGGGCTAAGTACTTTTCAGCATCACATTATATACACCCTATTGCACCACTGTTAAATCCTAAGAATGGATAATCTGAAACAGAGATGAGATAGTTTAAGAATCCACAGAGTATGTTATAAATACTTACAGTCTGGGGAGAATTAATGACGGCAATGCTGTAGCCAAATGTAAAAGAGCCCATTGCTGCTGCTGTTATAGCCAACATTAAACGGACAGTGACTGACTGAAATTAGAATAAAATTATTTAGCAACACAGATTCAGAATTAATTAAAAATAATTGGTTTTCTTAACCACTTGGGAACAACTGAAAAGCTGTCTCGAGAAATTTATTTGTCCTGAGTGACTGACAAGATATTTCATTAATATAAGTAGATGATGTATTGAAAAATGGTGTAATTCTACCAGTCTTGTCAAAGATATTTTCATTAGGTGTGATATTAATGCTTACCACTAGTAAATGAGATTTAAGCAAAACCTGATATTTAAAAATGGTGAACCCCTATCAAGTGTCATGTATATATTGGGTTGGAATAAAAATGCGTGAAGTGAAGCTCATATATCAAAGTATTCTCAAATGTTATAAAGGAAGTACATCTGCAATCAGTCAGTCAGGATGTACGCTGTGGTACAGTGGATATCGGCTTGGAACGAGAAACCGGGGAGCCGAGTTCAAATTCCAGTTGAATCCATTGTATTCACTTATGCGCAAATACCCTTGGGAAAGGTATTAATCCATCTGTTCCTTCCAGTTATGGGTTAAAAAGCAGGACAGAATGGGTTCTATAGCCTTGATCAGCAACCAGTCTACCACAGAAAACAATGGCAACCTACTGCGGGATAATATTCTGCTCGGTCAGTCATATCTCTTTCGAGACATGATCACCCAAGCGTGTTTCATGTATGGCACTTAACTGACTGATATCTGCAATGCCTGGTGTTGTGTGAATAGGATTGTTTTTAATTAGGATTTTAATTTTGCCATTATCACTGACTGCAGGCTTGCCGCCAGAACATTCTCAGTTTTCCAGATCAGAATTTTCACTTTTGAACCTAATTTCTGTACAGTATTGTCAGCTATTACACCAATCCCATAAATAGCACATATCTCTTTTGATGTTTGTATATTTTTTCCTTTAAAGAAATAAAAAAGCATCAAATAATGAAAATTCATCTTGTTCTTCTCCTTTTTTAATTTTAAAAAAAATTAAATTCAAACATGTAATTGGAGTAGATAGACTAATCTATCACCTGGTTCACACTCCACCCTCATCTATTGAACAGATGTAGAGGCTCATTCCTTGTTCCCTGTTTAGGATGTAGTTTCTGGCCTTCTCTTTTCTAATCTTTTCACTCTTATGTAGCCCCCTGCACATCAGTGGCGTTACTGCCTTGCTCGGGGTGATATGATTAAAAAAAATATATATATGTAGAAAGACATGTTTAAATGCCACCTTTCAGTGTGTGTGTATGTCATAGAAGGGTACTTTAGTGTGATTGTAATAATTCTTTGAGAATATTGGGTTTGACAGAGGGAGGCTGAAATGAAATATCTTTATATACAGAGTGAAAGATTATATCAATGATTTCAGCAATGGGGACATTAGTAAATAGATTTTCTACATCAACTGATGCTAGAATGTTTTCATTTGATTTTATAGAATTGTAGATTTGTAGGAATTCATGAGTTGATTTAATGCTATAATTAGTAGACAGATATGGAGTAATAATATCATTAAGGAATTTTGACAATTGGTATATAGGTGTTGAAATCTGAGAAATGATAGGTCATAATGGGTATCCAGGTTTTTGTATTTTAACATTACCTTATTGATATCCAAGTTGATAATCACCAATAATTTTGTTAATTTTAATGGATCCTACAACAGTGTTGTGAAATGTTATGAGTTTATTAACATATTTTTTAGGGTGTCAGTGGTGTTTTTATATCAATTGTCAATGATATTATTGATATTATTAGAAAGTGGAAAGACTATATCAAATTCATTGATATGTCAACTGCTAAAAAAAAAAAACAAAACAAAAAAAAAAACAGTTCACCGTGTTGTGCAAAACAATTTTTCTCTCCACAATCTATCTTACATATCTATACATCTTCCATTTGCCCATGCTGCCACATTTGGTTCAGTGTCCCCGCTATTTACCTTGAGCTCCTTAATAAGATCTAAAGAAGAATCAACAATATTATTAGTCCTGATCTGGTGGATCGGCTTCAGTGAATTTTCCACCACTGTAAGGTTGCATCTCTCTGCCTTTTTTATAAATACTTCCAGAGTAATTGTTCATATGAGCTCTTCGCTATGTTACCTGACCCTTTCTTTTAATTTAATCACAGTACTAGTCAAGATCTCATCAACTTACAGTTGAGCTGGGTAACTGTAGCCATAAGTTCTATGTTCTATGCTAACAGTTTCTTTTCTTTGCACTTCTTGCCTGTGGAACCCCCTTCCGGTTCCATGCTTTCCAGCCAACTTTAATCTACAAAAATTTAAATGTAATGTCAATTGCTGTCTGCTGTCCTCTTGATTACTTCTTTTTTCACTTTCTATTCATTATTAATATTTCTGTTCACTTTCACTTTCATTTTCACTTTCTGTTCCTATTGGCTTTACAGCCTTGCTTGGGTGATACTGATTAAAAATAATCTAGCCATTTCAACTGTAAACTTAGTTCTGTGATTAAACTTGAACTTTTAGACTTCTCTTAATAGTGATGTTTCTAAAGCAACATCTTTTTTTAAACACTATCACTTTAGTGAATATTGACTGTACCATTTTTTAACCAACTGAAGATTGTAAGGTGAAAGATAAAGTAACATTTTTTTTCCTCATGTGAAATACAAACAATAATAAACATTCTAAAATCAAAATATTGCCTTGGTTTGCATAAGTACATCAATTACCTAATTTGTTTGTTTATTCAGACAAGCATTCTCGTTTTTATCGTTTTCTGTACAATTTAGTACATTGACTTGATGAAATGCAGAAAATTGTCCAACCTAAACATGGTGTTGAAAAGAACATTAAATAAAGGTTAAGAGGCTTGTTCCCTGTTTAGGATGTGGTTTCCGGCTTTCTCTTTTCCAATCTTCTCACTTTGTTTTTTTTTTTCAATTGGATTAGATAGATCTATCTATCGCCCGCTTCACACTCCACCCATGTCTATTGAACAGATTAAGAGGCTCATCCCTTGTTCCCTGTTTAGGAGGTGGTTTCCGGTTTTCTCTTTTCCAATCTTCTCACTTTGTTTTTTTTTTTCAGTTGGAGTAGATAGATCTATCTATCGCCCGGTTGACACTCCACCCATGTCTAAAAAATGTATTTAAAATCTGACAAACTAACAGCTGGATTCATCATTTTCTTGGGACTCCTGCACAAATCTTTCTTAATCTCTCAAGAGCCATCTAAAGTTTATAAATGTGAACAGGAAAATTAATGCCAGAATTAATAACCACTTTAGACATAAAAAATATTTTTAAAATACTACTTTACTGTTACAGATGACATAATTTAAGTTACTCTTGAAGTTTAACAATACAGGATTTTTATTTGCAAATCCAGACATTATTTAGTATTGAAGTATTTGCTAGCATTTTCTCAAGATTTACAAACTCTACGTTTCATTCAATTTCACAAATCAATTGATGAAATTAATAAACTGATTTGTTTGGAAACATACTTTTGTAAAACCCTACTTCATGGTTGAATAATTTCTTTAATTTGATAGGACTTCATGGTAAACAATATTTTTTTAAGAAAATTTATTTTTTCTCTTTTAACAGCAAAGAATAAATTCTTAGCATTTCTTACTCTTAAGCATGCAATATATAACTGGTCAAGCATTTACATTTCTTTCTGGAGCCAAATTCCAACGTTTTAAAGCATTTGGTTTTGTGATTTGTTTATAGTTCTTGCAAATGCAGGCCAAACTGGAAACTGGATTCTTGTTAAAACAAAACATTGGTGTTTGTAAAGATACGAAAACACCTAAAATGTAATCAAGATAAAGTGTTTTCACTTAGAAACAATTGATTTCAGCTCGTTTAGGTAGTTTACATAAAGTTATATTAAAGAAATTTAATACTGTATTTTGTACTCCTTTACCTGTTTGTACTTCTCTCCAAAATTTGGTTTCAAGTGGTTAATCTATGTGGCTTTTGTTAAAAAATGTATTACTGATAATATTTTTTCCTGAAAAAATGTATTGCTGGTAACATTTTCTTCTCCAAAAAAGTATTGCTGAAGTTTTTACTATAAAAATCTGTTTTTATACTTTCATAATATTTTGACTCCAGTTTGGAGATTAACTATTTGCACATAGCTGGGACCCTAACAGGTGCTACCTGGGTCAGGCAGACCTGGGAACAACAGTAATTAACAGGTGGTTCTACCTGCCTCAAAACCTCTCAATCTTGCTGTCAGATGTAGTTTATTGTCATACCCAGGGTGCAGTAACTGTTATGGTTTGACCAATGAATGTTGAAGATATCATGAACAGAGCATACCACAAATAAAGAATCTCTAAGAAGAATCATCTTCTATGCTATAAAAAGAAAACTACAACTCATATAAATTCAGCATTAAATCTTCCTTGAAATAGCCTCTTCCTGAAGCAACACACTTTATTTCCATTCATAGAAGCATTGTTGGAACTTCTTTTTGTGAATAGTGAGCAGATGCCTCATCATATTTCTTTTGAATTTCCACAACATCTTGAAATTTTGTTCCTTTCAAGTGGGATTTCATTTTGAAGAGGAAAAAGTCAGAAGTGGTAAGATCTGGGGAATATGGTGGTTGTCGGACCTGAAGAATGGTGTGCTTGGTCAAAAACTGCTGCACAAACCATATTCACTGATGTAGTGTGGTGAAATGACCACACTCTGCACATTTTCTTTCCAAGTACTGCTATAAAAAAATGAAAGTGAGTAAGAATGTTATAACTTAGTGTGTATGCCTGACAGAGTTCAAAGTCAATCAGTGTAGAGTAGCTTTACTCTATAATTTAGCTCCATTAGCACAGCAAAAATCCTGCTACTTTTTAATCAAAGCTATGTTAAAACTAGCAGTATAGCCTGGCGTTGCTTGGGTGTAATGAAAGCGTTAAAACTAATCCATGGTCCTGGAACTCAGACTCTTTGGACATTGGCACGAAAGACTAAAAAGCAATAGTTGTTTCCAATTAAAGCGAAACCGTAGACTGAAAAAAAAAAATGAATGGATGTAAGTCAAATTTTGATTTCCTGATATCAATATCGAATAAGATTTTTTTCGTCGATAACTGAATTTTGAAGGCTAAATAAGTCCTCTGAGTAAATGGTATCATGACTGAGACTAAGAACTACAATTATACCTACTTAGAGCCAAACCCAAAGCAAAAACTAAAATAAAAGGGCTGAAAAAATACAGACATACAGGCAGATAAACAGACACACACACAAACATCTTGCCTTTTATATATAACCGATTTTCTGCACTATTGTAAGAATTGTAACCTTAAAACTTCTGAATATTGTTTCTTATGTCTTTGTCTATGAGTATATCAAATTTGATGAAAATCAGACCACTCCTTCTATAACTCGATTTTTTCGATTATCGATTTTCGATATTTATTGGGGGTACCTCGACACAAAACCTAGCTAAGAACACTCACAGATGCTTATAGTACAACTGTGTAAATTTTCAAGAAAATCGGTTCAGCCGTTTCGGAGTCTATAGGTAACAGATATACACACACACACACAGAGTTCCATTTATAAATAAGTTTAGATTAGATATAAAATCTTCTTTTGATAATTTATAAGAAGAATGATGAACTATCAAATCAGGGTGAGCATTTTTTGTGGTAAAAAACATGTCTGACCTTCACAGAGCTAAAACTTTTTTACCAGATGTCACTTGTGTATATTGTTGAGATTTCTTTATTTTCATTTTAGGTTTTTATCATTAGTTTTTATTTATTGTATTTGTTATTTTCCGATATACTGTTTGACAGTAGCAGTTGTCAACACAAACCTAAACACTTTTTTATATGCAACATCACATGATCAGACAAAAGGAAAAACAAGTTTCTTAACACTCAATAGAAATCATGGCCTGTCAAAGAGAGCCATTTAGAATTTGAGACATGATAGTAATATTACAAGCTATCACAAGTGTCTTGACCGAGATTACATAATAAAACAAAAAAGCAAAAAAGAAATTTAAAAGAAATAAATACATATAACTGTCTCAATTATAACTGCTAATGCTTCTTCATTTCCATTGCATTTTTAAAGTAAAAGAATTTATAATGTATTTATATTGTAAAATTTTCTTATAGTAATTATTTATATTATACATGTTACTCTTATTCTGTTAATACTCACATTGATTCTTGACCACTAACAATACTGAACTTTCAATACATGTCTACAGCAAAAGCCATTGACAATGCGTTATATATGTCTCCTTAGGTAATGTGGACATTCCACACCACCTGAGGAGACATTGAGGTTTCAATATCGAAACAAATGTACGATTTGTAGTGGATATATAAAATTTTGTACATATTCTAAAATATAATTTATAATAAATATTCACAGCTCTATATATTATATATCAAGCACTGTTTTAAATTAATGTTTTGGACGTTGTAAAATATTTTTTTCTTCATTCCTTATTAACTCGGATATACATATATATATATATTTAGGCAACAATCACTCTTTTATGCATGTTTCATTAAAAATTACAGACAAGGTGCTCCAGTTAAGCTTTTTATATCATTTTTCATGTGATCTTCAAAGTTTTTTTCCTTTTCAGAACATAAATTTCATAAAAATTGTCCAAATATTTTATTTATCCAAATGCTTTCAGCTATACTTTTAGGCATTAGCAAGAATGAATTTTATTTCACATTTAACTGAATATTATAAGGTGTTTGTGTATATATGTAGAGTTATAGGTATATTTTATATTCTGAACGCAGTCAGCATGTTGTTGATGTTTTTTTTTTTAATCATTTCAACCCGAGCAAGGCGGAAATGCCACTGATGTGCAGGGGGTTACATAAATGTAAAAAGATTAATTAGAAAAGAGTGAGGAGTACAAACTAGTTAGAAAGGAACAATAGAAAGCTGAGAAAGCAGGTGCGATGACAGATACATAGGTGGAGAGAAAGGGAAGGTTATACAGGGGAGGGGAGAGAGCTAGAGTCCAGTGGTTAGTAGATGAGTATTGACTTTCTCGTTTAAATTTCTGGAGGTTGTAGCCGTCAGGAAAGCAAGAATACGGGAGCGAGTTCCGCAGGTGGGAAGTGCGAGAGAGGAAGCTGCAGGAGTAGAAATGTCGTCTGCATTTGGCTAACCTGACTGTGAATGGGTGGGACCCAGTTGCCAGTCTGGTTGCACGAGTAAACACCTGTTGAGGAGGCATCAATGACTTAAGCTCGTCTGAGCAGAAGCCATGAAAGTATTTATAGAACAGACAAAGGGAGGCCACATTTCGATGATGTGTTTCTAGTTAATATTACTGAATGTTGGATCTTTTCTTTTATTTTAATAATGCTTCCATTATTTTTAGCCCTCTTTAATGGGATGATGTTGTTATATTTGTATTAGTGATGAGTATGTCATGGATGTGCATTGTGGTGCTTTGGTTATTGGCTCAGAATGAGAAATCGGGGAGCTGAGTTCAAATTCCAGTTGAATTTCTTGCATTCACTTACACACAAATACTCGAGGGAAAGGTATTAATTTGTCTCTTCACTCCAGTTATGAGTTAAATAACAAGACAGATTGGGTTCTATAGCCTTGGTTGTCAACCAGTCTACCACAGAAAGTAATGGCAACCTACTGCGAGATAATCTTTTGCCCAGTCAGTCATGTCTGTTTCGAGACATGATCACCCAAGCGTGTATCACGTATGGCACTTAACTGACTGATGTTATGGATAAAGTTTGGTAGGTCTCCATGTGTATTCAAATGAGACTTAATGGAGTTATGGTCAGAGAGGTGTAATGTGAGTTTTGTTATTAAACAGATAATAGTAGTCTATCCAATTTAATTATTCATGAATTTTGATTGATCAAGAACACAGTTCCTTAAAGGACATGTAAATTGAAAAATAATATTGGTTCTCTGTAATTTAGATCTTGCAGGTGAATTATTATTTTTGGCAATGAGCCTTGCTGTTTTAAATTTTGTATAATAGATAATTTAATTTTCTTGTTTATGTCAACTAGAGTTGTGTATTTTCTTATGTTTCTAAGTGAAAATTCGTCTTGTTTACAGTTACTATGCATTTCATTTTTGTAGAAAATATTAATGTTATTGTTTTTTTTTTCTGTATGTTTGGTGTTGCGATTGGTTACCTTAGAAAGAAAAAGAGTCCGGAGATATCACTAGATATAGGCAGTGGAACAACAACAGTCTACTCATGTAGATTAGATCTAGGGTTCAGTTTGAAAATCCCTGTAGATTACCCAGATTGATATAGACCTGAGGAAGGCTGGAGGGCACAATGGTTGAAACATAATAGCAACATCAAAAATGAGGACAACAGTCTACATGTAAATTGGGTAAATATTAACTTTCATAATAAAATGTTACGATGGATATATCTAAAACATTTAATTGACTTTTACGATCATAATAAATAGATTCTAATTGTCCCATTCATTGCTTGACTGCAAGTTTGTTTGCTTTGTTGAAAGAAAAAAAATATGCAAAAGCATTTTTTTGTGTTTTTCTTTCAGTCTTTTCTTCATTAAGAAAACATCTGCTCTTCTGATAACAATATTGATTTTTAGAATCTTGAAATCACTGCAGTCAGAAAAATTTCTTCTCTGTAAAAACTGGCTGAATAAGCAACTCAGTTTGTACATTGAAAGGCAAAAACTTGATTAGCTTACAGCAGACAAGTGATGTTATTTATTAATTTTTTTTTTTTCTGGGCAAATTGTTTAAAAAAAAAAAAAATACCAAACCATCAAACAATAACTTACATGATATTCCACCTTCATAAAATATGCTTTGGATAGAATCCAAAAGTCTCCACTGTGTGCTTGTGGGCAGCCTTTTAGATTTCACGTGCCTGATTGACTCGGTCTATTAAAAACTTAATTGGGCGATTAAAGTTTATTGCTTTACTTGCTCGCAGTCAATTAAAAATCTCACAATTAAATGTGTCCCTTCAAATATAGAAAAAGGAAATCTGATTCCTGTTACAACCCAAAAGTATGCCAATGAAGATTTACTTAGAATGACCTGCAATGACATTGAACTCTTTGGTCTTATGCATAGGCACCTGATTTATGTTGAAATGTGTGATTAAACAAAATACAGTGACATCCTGCAATCATCAAAGTGAATTTAGATTGACAAGTTTCTGTCTTGCTTTTATCGTCCCAGTCAGTGTAAACATTCGTTTAATTAACGCTTACTGAGTGGAGCCAAAAATGTCTGTCGCCCAGATTAAAAACACTCACAAATTTTTAGAAACTCATTTGGAAAAATATTATCCTTGACTCAAAATCTGTATTTCCTCTCTGCTTACAAAAAGTAAAAACAAACATTTGAAAGAAAGAAAAAAAAATATGCATACTTCTTTCAACCATGCACTGAAAAACAAATTATACAAGTAAGTAATTTTTTTGTAGAAACTCATTGAGAAAATCAAATTTGTTATTTTTTATCATTTATGAGATGGAGGTTGTAGTCAAACAGAAGAAAGAAGCTACAAATTTAGCTACCTCCATTCAATTGCCAAAAAAAAAAAAAAAAAAAAAAAAACAGCATATCATGATGTTAAAAAAGCTTAAACTTAATAAAAACAAAGTTTTATCATCAAAATGTTTATGCTATTATTAAGAGAAAAGAACAAATTTTTTTATTATTCTTTAAAAATTTTTTAATCTTTTCTAACACGTTTGAAATTTTAATTCAAATTTCATTTTTAGTTTTCCGTCGACGATTCACACTATGTTTATGTAAGGCAACTATTAAGAAAATGGAGTTGGTCGAGTAAAATGATTTTGGGGCGAGTAAATTTTCCCTCGCTCTTGACCGCTGGTCGAGCGATTTCTTTTTCAAATCTCAAAGGCTGCTGTAGGTGATACATTATTTCTCACCTTACAACCACTTTCCAAGAGACAAAAAAAAAAGGTTACAAGCTTCTCATAAATATTGCTATTTCTATGGAAAGTGAGCACCCCAACTTAGTTTCACTTATGTTAACCATTACAGCTAAGACCTGCCATGCCACACACATTGTAGCAAACCACACTTTTTTCCTTCATATTCAATTGGGGAGATCTGTTTCACTCTAACTGCTTCTTCCCCACAAACTGATACATTGTAAAATCAACTTCTAAGAGAATGCTTCTCCAGTTACTACAACCTTAAGTTGTTCAAGTCTAGGGTTAACTATTATCCCCCACCCCTTACATATTTCTAATAAACTGTATCATCTTATCTCTACCTTGATTGTCTCTTGGGCCTTGTGCAGGGAAAAAAAAACAATATATATATATATATTCTAACAAACTAATTTTATTTTTTTCACCACTTTTTCAGGAGTTTGAAAACATAAATTAAATATAATATTTAATATAAAAAATTACTGATTAATATAATTAATTTTTTATATTAATTAATTACAGTTAATTTTATATTAATTACAGTTAATCTGTTGAAATCATTTCACCCCAAGTAAGGCAGTAAAGCCAATAAGATGCAGTGGTTTAGTGAGAGTGGAAGAAAATGAGAAAACATTGAGAAGAGAAAAGAAATTAAATATTGATATTGACATTGCATTTAATTTTTAAAGATTGTAGTTAACAGGAAAGCAAGAAGCCCAATGATAGTTTTTCTCTTGCACTTCTTGTTGTAGAACTAACAGAATAGAACTTACAATTACATCGAGCAATTTCAACAATAAAATGATGAAACCTAAGAGTCAATCGAGTATTCTGAATCCATGAAGTTAAGTTATTCATCTTGAGGTTCTCAACAAATTCCAAAGAAGGATCTGCAATTTAATTGGTCCTGACTTGGTAGTCCACCTTCAGTTACTTTCTCACTGACATGATGTGGCTTCCCTCTGTCTTTTCTACAAGTATTTTCATGGCAACTGTTCTGACAAGCTTCTTTTCCCTGGTTCTCCAACCACATGTATTTATGCATGCTACTACATTGGCATCAATGTTCCACCCCTTTTACCACTGAAATAATTAAATGTAACTACCTCTTCTACTCTAATAGTTTCTTTTCTCACACTTCTCATTTGTGGAACTCCCTTTTATTTGCTTGCTTCCCTGATAGCTATGATCTCCAAAAGTTTAAATGCAACATCAATTATCATCTTTTATCTTCTTGATCCCCATCCTTCTCTTATTCTTTCTTTGTACCTTGTTTTTTTCTCTCACTGTAACCTCCTACACCATAGTGGCAGTCCTGCCTTGCTAGGGGTGAAATGATTATATATATATATATATACAAGAAAAAAGTGCAAGAAGCTGTGAACATTTTGTTTAAAGTGATTTATTGTTATTAGTATTATTTGCTTTTTGTATGACATATTAAGTGTCCATAATGGTATTTGTGTCACTTATATATATATATATATATATATATTTAGTGTACTGAGGCAGCAAATAATTTTCTAAACATATACTGTTAAATATAAGAGACAATGAATGTCTACTATGTTTAATTATGAGCCATTATAAACATCTCCAAATGTTGGAGAATTTTTGTCTTTATTTTCAACTGAAATTAAAGCCAAAATACGACGTTTAGAACAGCTCATGATTAAGCATAATAGACATTCATTGTCTCTTATATTTAACAGCATATGTTTAGAATATATATATATATATATATATATATATATATATATATATATAAAAGAGAAAAGCTTATAAGAACAATTGCCATGAAAATATTTATAAAAAAAATAAAGGTACAGGGAAGTGACATTATGGCAGTAAGAAAGTGACTGGAGCCAAGATGTCAGTTTAAGACCTTCTTATATGTATTTATCATATTAAACACATTCATTTTCAATATGATCGAGATTAATATAATACAAAAAGTGACTAGGATTCAATTTTATATTGAATGACCTAAACAGAATAACCAATTTCTTTTGGTGTCTACTACAAAACCTTCAAATGTATTAGTTTTGTTGACTCATGTTTTCTATATTTTGTTTACGTATCTTTGAAAAAAAAAACAAAAAAAACAGAAAATTAAATAATTGAAAACAAAAAGCAATAAATAAAATATAATTTAGTGATATTATAATTTGCACAATTATAAATCTACCATTCATTTGTGCCTTGAATACTGTTTCTATATCTGGTCAGGTGAACCTGCTGTACATCTTGAGATTCTCAAAAAAAAAAAAAAAATCCAAAGAAGGATGTTTACTGTAAACAATGACAACTGAGCATCTCAATTTCAGTCACTTTCTCACCACGGTGACATGGCTTCTGTCTTTGCTACAAATATTTTTCAAACAAACATTTTTTTTCCTGGTGCCTTGCCCACGAGAATTTAAGCATGCTACTAGCATTGTGGTGCAGTGGATATTAGCTCGGAACGAGAAATTGGGGAGCCGAGTTCGAATTCCAGTTGAATTCATTGCATTCACTTACGCACAAATACCCTTGGGAAAGATATTAATCTGTCTCCTCCTTCCAGTTATGGGTTAAATAACAAGACAGATTGGGTTCTATAGCCTTGGCTGGCAACCAGTCTACCGCAGAAAACAATGGCAACCTACTGTGGGATAATCTTCTGCCTAGTCAATGTCTCTTTCGAGACATGATTGCCAAAGTGTGTATCAAACATTTTTTCCTTGCACTTCTTGCCTGTGAAACTCATTTGCTTGTTTCTCTGATAGCTACAATCTCTATTTAATTTAAAAATTAAATGCAACATCAATTGCCATCTATCTTATTGAATCTGTTTATCTTTTACCCTTTCTTCAATAGTCCCCGTATTCAGTCTTTTTCTCACTGTAACCCTGACACATTAGCACTTTGCTTGGGGTGGAATGATTAAAAAAAATAATCATATAATTGTATATAAAGAGAAGTGGTATTAGTAGTGAAATGAAAAGCAGCCATAAACTTTGAGTTTAAGTAATCTTTTTAAGTAGATTTCTAAAAAGAAAAATTATATATATATATATATATATATATAAACTTATTTATAAATGGAACTTTGTGTGTGTATGTGTCTGTGTGTATCTGTTACCTACAGACTCCGAAACAGCTGAACCGATTTTCTTGAAAATTTACACAGTTGTACTATAAGCGTCTGCGAGTGTTCTTAGCTAGGTTTTGTGTTGAGGTACCCCCGATAAATATCAAAAATCGATAATCGAAAAAATCGGATTATAGAAGGAATGGTCCGATTTTAATCAAATTTGATACACTCATCGACAAAGACATAAGAAACAATATTCAGAAGTTTCAATGTTGCAGTTCTTACAATAGTGCAGAAAATTGATAATATATATATATATATATATATATATATATATATATATAAGGCAAGATACCAGGTCTGATCAAAATCAGTTTTTCAGCCCTTTCATTTTAGTTTTTGCTTTGGGTTTGGCTCTAAGTAGGTATAATTGTAGTTCTTAGTCTCAGCCATGATACCATTTACTCAGAGGACTTATTTAGCTTCAAAATTCAGTTTACGATGAAAAAAACTTATTTGATATCGATACCAGGAAATCAAAATTTGACTTACATCCATTCATTTTTATTTCAGTCTATGTTTTCGCTTTAACTGGAAACAACTATTGCTTTTTAGCCTTTCGTGCCAACATTCAAAGAGTCTGAGCTCCAGGACCATGGATTAGTTTTTTTAAAGCTTTCATTACACCCGAGCACCCGAGCAATGCCAGGCTATACTGCTAGTATATATAATCATGTAGAAGGGATAAATTATGAAACATTTGAGGTTTAGACATTATTTTCTTGTTTCTGTTCAATCTGCAGGCATGTTAAACTGAACTCAGTTTGTATAAAATATAAACTTCCAGCAATAAAGTAGCTAGTGAAAGAATGTGATAAAATATTTGATTAATAATATTTACCTATTTACCTATCTAAAATATTTTGAAAAGTATAAAATAAAAATTGAGAAATTTCTTACAAAATTGCTTTGAATTCAAGTTAAGTTTTATAAATGTGAAAGTAATTAAAACCTAACTCAGACCCCATCTTACGATAATTGGTACCCAAGAGAACTCTCAGCATGAATACTGCAAGAAAATGCTATACAAGTCCTTAAAAATTATTAAGATGAAGAAATCAATAAAAAGATCAATACGAAAGAGGCAAGGATTCCATTTTAACATTCATTCATTACACAAAATTAGATTAACAGAAAAATCCCCAAAATGAATAGGAGTTAAAAAAAAATAAAAACTGCATTAATCATTTAAAGTAGTACAAAGAATATAAAAAAAATTAAAGGTCAGTAGTACTTAAAAAAAACCTCAACAACATAATACTAGAAAATCCAATTAAACTGCTTAATAGTCACAGTTCCATAATAAAATGGTCATAGTAATATTGGTTATTTCCTTATAAAGAGACATTTAGCATTTATTCACTGAAAAGCCAGTGCTATGTTTTGTTGAAATTTATAAAATCTTTCTCTCAAAACAATTTTTCAGGAAAATAAGTTTTGCAGGTGCACTGCCTGTTATTGCTCTTTTTAGTAGTGATAGGGGTTTCCTTCCTAACCTTTTGCTTAAAGTAGTGTGGAACATTAACATCTTGATTATGTCATTATTTTCTTTTCAAGTTATATGTGCTAACCATTTCAGTTTCTGCCATTGTTGAAGTGATGTGAACTCGATTACTTTGTACAGTTCATTTTTTTTGTGTGTGATTTTGCAGCACTAATTATAAAGGTTCAATTTAAAGTTAGTTGGAAACGGAAAAGATTTCTATAAAATGAATACTCCTTTCAGATGTTTGGGTTCAAATAGAAGTCAGTACAAAAGAGAGGATGGACTTAAAGAGAGAGAGGGTGCATTTACAGAGAGTGTGAGAAAAAGAAGGTGTATTTGCAGAAAGTGTGTGCAAGAGAGTGTATTTACATAAATTGTATGTGAGAATGAGAGGAGATTGAACATGGTTGTAGCTTTGGTCAATTGAAAGGGGATATACAAGTGAAGTTGTTACTCTGAAGTTGCTGATAGTAGGTAAACAAAGTTCTGTTGAAAGCAAGTACATCTACCAAAATTTTTCATTGTCAACCTGCATTTATATTGTCTTTAAGTGGCTCAAGACTTAAAACTTTTCAACATGACAACAGAACAATTTAACTGGTTGTAATTTTATTTTTGTCTCTGTTGTGTGGTATATTCTCTTTTCAAAATCAAGGGTATAAGCATTTCTTCTTGTGTGTGTATTCCACAAACTCATTTCTTAACATCAAGAGTCTTTCTTAATGAAAATAAGTTATAACAACTCAAACACAACAATGTTTATATGTAGTGGGGATCATCAGAATTGAAGTCTTGTGAAGCAAATAAAACCCCCTGGTGAGTAAATGAACTAGTCTAGATGCTTAAATAAAGAACTCCAGTGAGGGTGAAAAAATTTATTGGAGTCAGTCTACAAAGTATTTCTTACAGGCCTCATGGCGGCAAGTGCCATAAGCAAGATTAATATTATAACCAATAGAAACTGAGTCATAACAGAGTCTCACCAAAGAATCATTCTTTATGGTCTGAGATAATGATTCAGAAATAAACAATCTGGCAGTTGAAATGGAAAACAGCTTCAGATGTGTAGTAATTGCGAAAAAAAAATCAGTATAAATTAAAATTTGGTAAAACAAATCAGATTCAAATTACAGCAGAAATATTATAACATTCTGTTAATCAGTTTCTGGCAAAATAAAAATTTCTTTTTATGGAAAATTATTTTATGTGATGCAATATTTTCACTGAGTGGATAACTTAAAATGTAATTATAATTTACAGCAAAAGAAAAAATTAGCAGAGCATTTAAAACATATCAAGTTATTAATCTGCAAAATTTCAGCTTGTAAGCATGTATAATTAGTAAGTTATTAGAAATATAGTTATTAAAATAGAAGTTGTATATTCTTCAAGTAACACAGTTTTAATTGCAACCTAGCATTTTTCTGTTCAATCGTATTTTTGTATTCACTACTACATCCCTATATTAGCTTGTAGTGGGATAAGAAATTAAAAATTAAAATTAACCTTCTCCTTCCTTTTACAAAAATTCACAATGATGTGTGAAATCCTGGTTTTTCCCAAATAGAAAAAGGATTGACCATGCACTTAAAGAAAAAGTCCAAACCAAATTTCACAAGTAGGTGTTAAATTGATTTTTGACCAATGGAAGCAACTTGCAAGACCTAAAAGGACTTAACGATCAAGTGCGAAATTCAAAAAGTAGTAAATAAATGACCTTGGCATCAGTCAAGACAGTTAGATGGAAGCAGCGAGAAAGACAAAACTAAAATGTAACTTCAACTTCAAATCAATCTGGAGATAAGGTCAGGTTGCACCTTGTTCTCTTTCTCCTTATTTCTCATGTACTGATTCATTCTACTTCTTCTCCATCCAAAGACATACATACATATATACATAAGCATATACTCTTTCAACAATTACTACTATGAACATTTTCTACAAATCTTGATACCCATAATTTTATCAGTGAACACGAACTCTATCCTTAACTTCCTAATGTTTCTAATTGCACATTAATTTCTACAACTTGTGTTATTCTTTCCTTTTAATAAATTTCTATTTTAAAATGAAAAATGCATATTTTTATTCTTATACTATTCCACACATTCCAACCTGCCAACAACCAACCAACCTTCTGATGAAAACCTTCTGATGATAATTCTGGATAACTTGTAAGCTGTAGAGAGTTTGGTTAAGTATGACACAAGGTCGAATCAAAGAAAAATTAACCAGCTCCCTACGGCTACAAGCTATAGATAAAAGACAACATATCAAGTAGTCTAAGTAAAAGTTCAAGTGAAAGCCCAAGTAAGAGTTGGAGTAAAAGTCTGATTTGAAGTAATAAGCGGAGTCATTAACATATCGTCTTGAATATATTCTATTCCCTATTGTGTGAAAACTGTCTTCATAAGAAAAAACTAAAGTAAAAATGTTTTTGTAAATCATCAACTATTTCTGGAATAGATAAATCTTGATTCAGACTTTTTTCTTTGTGGAAAAATTAATTCTTTTAAAAGACCACTACCTTTCACAGATGAAATAAATCTGAATCAAAAATTAATAACTATCAATTCATTATCTAAGATATGCGGGCTGTTAGTATAAAATCAATGGAAATTTGATAAAAGAAATGCATAAAAAAATAACTGACAAAAAGATATTTAAATATTATTGCATCTTGTATTATTAACATATAAAAATAGTACAAATAATTAAGATTTTTTTTTTTTTTTACTTTTTACTTACCGAGAATCTACTTGGAGTTGGTTGAAGTTTATCTGAGGATGTTGACATGATGGCAGGTTTGGAATCCTCAACAGGACTGGAACAGCTGCTTTCAGTGGATGATATTGTTGTCATTGTGATGGGATAACAGGAAATGACACAAAAATAATAGGAAGTTTAGGGATTCTGGGAAGATTAAGACAACCCAAATCCAAATATGGCTTATGTAAGGATCACTGTTAACTTAAATTTCTGTTAAACAACAGACGCATATAAAAAAGAATCCTGAAAAATAAGAAAAATAAAGAAATGTGATATTTTACATTTTCAAAACAAAGGAAGAATGGTAAAAAAATAGCAAGCAGAGATGAAAGAGAAAGGGTAAAAGAAATAGTATAAAAGAGAAAAAGAAATAAAAAGGCAGTCAAAGAATAGAAAAGAAAAAGAGGAAAGTATAAGAAGTGATATTGATAATTAAATTATTAAAACAAAAAAAAAACTGAGAAGGTAGTAAAAAGAGACAAAGTAAAAAGAGAGTAAGCAACAGAAAGAGAAATGATAAGGATTAAAAGTAAGAGTGGAAGATGAATATTTTTGAAGTTGGAAAAGCCAAAAAAGAGGAAATTTTTTTTTTCTTTTACAAAGAGATAGAGATAGAAGCAAAATGAAAAAAAAAAAAAGCATACAGAGTAAAACGTTTTGAAGAATGTGGGCGATGGAAAAAAAAAGTGGAGACAAAGAAAATTTGGAAAGAAGCCAGAGAGAACATTAAATGAAATGTGCGCAAAAAAGTTAAGTTTATGCAAAAATGCAAGAAAAATTATGCTAGTTTTGATTAAAAAAAAAAAAAAAAAAAAAAAAAAAAAAAAACTACATACGTTCAATAAGAGTTCTCTCCCCCTGGCTCAAAATGCTTTCATTGTTAGCAGACAATTACTCTCGGGTTAGAAGACTGAGCAAAACTAATTTTGAACAAATGGTTAACAAAATTTTAAAAGGAAATAAAATTTAAAAAAATAAAATAAAACAAAAACAGTAAAAGACAGGATTACAAAGAGAAACAAAAATAGGATGATATAAAATAGAAATGTCTAAAGAAAAAAACAAGAAAATATAAAAAGCAAAGAATAAGATGATCATTTTGTGTATTAATCCCCAATATTTGGTTTTAGAAATTAATTATTGCATTTTCTAATCAAATATCAATTCTTAATAGCAACAATTCACACATCTAAATGTTTAGACTGATTCTCATAATAACGTTCCCCAAAATTAAAGTGATATATAATTACACTGAAATTCAAACTTTATACAATCAGCATTATGAATATAAATGCTTATAGAGAAGTGTGTTTCTGAAGAAAACAAATTCATTATGTCGGATATATAACTATCCATTTATGAAAATGGCTGACCTTATATCTCTTGGATCATACCTCTATATGGACCCATTTAAATTCACATGAAAATATGCCAACTTTGATATGTAAAATAATTGTTGAAAACGCAAATATGTGACAAAAAAAAAAACACTGTCATAAAAATTGTAAATGAAGGGTTCGGGGGAAAAGGCAAACAAAAACAAAAGTCTGTCGGTCAAAAATCACAAATTCGTACACCAAATAACTGTCCATCATACACCGCAGTGAACAAAAAACAAACCACTTTGCCCATCATTCAAGTCACTTGGGTTAGATTAAGTTAGAATGTCAATGATTGGTTGAGTTGGAACAGAAAATTTACCTGACATTCTCTATATGAAGTGAGATATCACACAAGCTTTCAATTTTTACCAGCAGATAACACACACAATAAGCCATCATTTTCTTCACAATAACCAAAAAAGATTAGCCCTTAAAAACAACTATGAACATAGCCATATGTACTGGCTATGCTCAAGACTTAAAAATATGTCTATACATTAGCAATACACACACCATTTACAAGATCACAACCAAAATATCTGAAAACTAGCAGAATAGCCCGGTGTTGCTCGGGTGTAATAAAAGCTTTAAAACTAATCCATGGTCCTGGAGCTCAGACTCTTTGAACATTGGCACAAAAGGCTAAAAGGCAATAGTTGTTTCCAATTAAAGCAAAACCGTAGACTGAAAGAAAAATGAATAGATGTAAGTCAAATTTTGATTTCCTGGTATCAATATCAAATAAGTTTTTTCGTTGTAAACTGAATTTTGAAGCCTAAATAAGTCCTCTGAGTAAATGGTATCATGGCTGAGACTAAGAACTGCAATTATACCTACTTAGAGCCAAACCCAAAGCAAAAACTAAAATAAAAGAGCTGAAATAAAATACAGACAGATAAACAGACACACACACAGACATCTTGCCTTTTATATATATATATATATATATATATATATATATATATATATATATATATTATCAATTTTCTGCACTATTGTCAGAAGTGCAACCTTGAAACTTCTGAATATCGTTTCTGATGTCTTTGTCTATGAGTGTATGAAATTTGATTAAAATCGGACCACTCCTTCTATAACCCAATTTTTTCAATTATCGATTTTCTATATTTATATGGCCTACCTCGACACAAAACATAGCTAAGAACACTCGGAGACGCTTATAGTACAACTGTGCAAATTTTCAAGAAAATCGGTTCAGCTGTTTCGAAGTCTATAGGTAATGGGGGGACACACACACACACAGACAAAGTTCCATTTATTAATAAGTTTTGATGACTAAGATCAGCTAAAATCACTCAGAATAAACAATTGCTATGACAATTTTTACACAGCAGACATTGTAAAAAAAGATCTTATGTTCACACACAAGAAAAACTTAAGAATAATTGTTAGTAGTTCTACAAAAGGATGCTGAGAATAGCATGTATAGAATATGTGAGTAATGTGAAGTTAAAGAAAATGGCAACAAAAAAGATGCTTGTACTTAGAAAAATACAGTTTAAATTTCTAGGAGAAGTAATGAGAAAAGAGAGCTTGAAGCAATTACTACTCACAGGACATATTGAAGGGAAAAATGGATCAGAGAGAAAAGTGAGTAACCTACCTAACAATAGTAATGGTAATATCAGCCATTTCCCTGCAAGGAAATATTTGATATTTACTGACCGAACAGCCAGTAATGACTTCAGTTGAAATTTATAAAATTTTTCTCTTAAAATAATTTTTAGAAAAATCAGTTTTTCATGTCCAGTAGCTGTTATAAATCTTTCATGTATTGAGAGGGGAAGTTTCCCTCCTAACCTTTTATTTGATATAATATGGAATGTCAAAATCTTGATTATACCATTATTTTCTCTTCAAGAGAAAATAATGGTATAATCTTCTCTTCAACCAGTGCTGCCTATTTTAGTTATTAATAGTCCTCAAGTGATGTAGTTTATATTATTTGTTACACTATTTGTTACTCTGTGATTCTCTAGCACTAGTCTACAATGTTCAAAGAAGAATGGTCTTTGCCAAGATCCACTGGCTTCACTCACTCAAAGCCATTTTTAAACACTGATCTTAGAAATCAGTTGTATACAGCTGACAGTTGAGATATTTCTGAATGGGTTTGGCACCATACATGAAGACCATATGAAACTCTTGACGTGACAAGGCTATGAATCAAGTTTCCACGTTAATCTTTTGGTTTTGTAGCAATCTGTGATGTTAGAATAGACTATACTAGAGTTAGTTTTACCTATGTCCAGTTTCCTTTTCTACTAAATTTGTAATAATTGATCCATATGCCAAAGTATTTTGAAGTGTTTAGTATTTACTAATTCCACATCCTGAATTTTCATGATTTATTCAGGCTATGTGCCATCATTGCTTCCCCTCCAATTTCAAATCATAGTTTGTGTTTTTGGAAAGGCTTATCTTGAGCCCTATTTACTTGTGTAAATGGGTAACAGAATAGAGATTTGGAAATGTATTTTTATCATTAAACTTCAAATTTGTTGATCTACCTATGCATGCTAGGCTATTTTACAAAATGAGTGAGTGTCAATTCTATAAAGTTTCATGAAACATTATAAACCCTGACCTAACATCTTAGCTTCAGTCACTACCTCACTGCCATAATATAGCACCTCGGTGCTTTTCTATAAAAAAAAATTTCATGGCATTTGTTCTGAGGATTTTTCTTTGATACCTAGATTTAATGAATTTAAACACAATACTATTAGGACCTTGAATAAGTTCTTGATTTCCCACAGATGACATACCCAGAACTGCGTGTGCGTAGTTTCAGATGGTAACACATCCATAAGGAAGTTCTATAAGCAAGCTTGAAATTCAGTGTATGTCATTTTACCAAAGTGTAAACAAATTTTTTTTTCATAGTGCTAAACATGTCGGATTTCATGCCAAAGAAAGTGTATTTGCAGGGGATTTTACTGCACTACTTTATTCAAAAGAAATCTGCAGCTGAAGCAGAATTCTTGTTGAGACTTACAATAATGCTCTGTCAAAAACAACATGCAGAGATTGGTTTTGATGCTTCAAAAATAATGATTTTGATGTTGAAGATAAAGAACACTCTGGCACACTGAAAAAGTTTGAAGACAAAGAATTGGAAGCATTACTTCATGAAGACTCAGGCAAAAACTGAACTTGCAGAATGATTAGGAGTTGATCACACGACAGTTTTGAAATGTTTAAAAGCATTGGGAATGATTCAAAAGCAAAGATATTGAGTGCCATACAAGTTGAAGCTGAGAGACATTGAATGGCATTTTGTCACGTGTGAACAATGGCTTCAATGGCAGGATAGAAAAGGCTTTTTTGCATCGTATTTTGATTGGACATGAAAAGTGGATGCACTACAATCACCCTAAGCATAGAAGATTGTGAGATAAGCCCAGCTATGCATCAACATCAGTGGCAAAGCCAAATACCCATGTTTGAAGCTTCTGCTCTTCATTTGGTAGGATCAACTAGGTGTAGTTTATTATGAGCAGCTCAAACTGACCAAAACCATCACAGGAGATTGCTATCTACTACAATTGATGCATTTAAGTCAAGCATTGATGAAAGAAATGGCTGTTATATGAGCAGAGGCACAACAAAGTGATTTTGTAACATAACAGTGCCAGACCACATATTGCAAAACAGGTGAAAAGCTACTTGGAAATGCTTAAATGGTAAGTTCTACCCCAACTGCTCTATTCATCATCCAATTATCACTTGTTCTAATCAATGGCGCATGGCCTGGCTGAGCA
The DNA here is from genome assembly GCA_037127315.1 of Ascarosepion bandense. NCBI lineage: Eukaryota > Metazoa > Mollusca > Cephalopoda > Sepiida > Sepiidae > Ascarosepion > Ascarosepion bandense. The sequence goes on along the minus strand of JBBBDQ010000322.1, from coordinate 2,427,198 downwards.
GCACTTTCATTCTTATGAAGATGTCAAAAAAAGGGGGGTCACCTCATGGTTAGCCTCAAAAAAGGTGTCGTTTTTCTGATGTGGAAGGCAAATGCTGCCAGGAAGATAGAAAAAAGTAGTGGCTAGCAATGGATAATACTTTTGTGAAATGATAAAAAATAAAACAAATAACAGTATGTTCTTTAACTAGTTTTTGTCTGAATTTCTGGAATGAAGACTAATTCTTTTTCTTTTATGCACCATGTTCTTTCAGTGTGTAAGCGACCACGTCCCTCCACAGCTTCTAATCCCTTGTAGCTTTTAATACTTTTTAATACTCCCAAACCCTGCTCTACCATCTATTTGCTTCAGTTCATCAAGTATGTTACACATTGCTTTCCCTTGTCCTTTCTATCCTGTGAGTATCAGATTCTCCAAGCACTTCTTTCTCATTGTGTCCCAGAAACTTCAGCTATCTCTTCCTGATGTTAAGTATGAGTTTCCTTTTCATTCTCTCCAAAACCTTATCATTGCTCACATGCATGGTATCCTCAGCATCCTTCTGTAGAACCACATTTTGGTTACTTAAGTCTTACCTTCATCTTTGATGAGACCGTTTAGCATTTGTTGCTATACAGGAGGACAGGTATCATATAACATATGATAGCTGTCCTCCAGTCTAGTACTCATGTTTCCACTGAAATTTTCTTGTCTCTCAATACACTACTCAGCTTTTGGAATTCATCCTTGGTCATCCCAATACACCTTCAGATCTCCTTGTCACACTTTCTGTCCTCTATTAGAACACTTCCCAGGTATTTTAATTTTTGTAAAATTTACAAAATGTCACATTTGCAACTTGATGATGGAAGCATTATCATACAACAAAATCTATACCCCCACCAACTGTTTTTTGTTCCACTGAGTTGACTAATTCATCTCTGAACTTTCAAGTTCATCTGTGTAGGTAGAAGTTGGTCAGGTAGAGAATTTTTGTGTCAAGACTTCTGTTATAGAAGATGGATGTAAATGGTTCTCTCTGACAAATGAAGGACACAAAAAGAGATTTCTTGGATCTCAAAATAAAATGAAAATATTACTAACAGAAAGCATAAATCCCTGAAAATAATCAAGAATCTGATAATTATCTTTATGTATTCAAGGTTTCAGGTGTTTTGATTTTTACTTACTGTTCGTGTGTTCATTGTCCTTGTTTTATGGCTAAAGAGCACAAGCCAACCCATTTATAAGAAATTATAGCATTAGGTCCCAGATTTTTTAGGGTTTTTTTTTTTCACAACAAGAAAATGTGTGTGTGTGTGTGTGTGAATCCCCACACATGACCTTCAAAATTTCAAGGGCTGAGATTCTACAAAATGTTCTTTGCAATTGAGCTCAAAATTTTGAATTTTTAAACTTTGCAAATCATTCTTGATATGTTCCAATGAAGAGAACCAAATGTCGAAAAAAAATTAGCATTGTTAATGGCTCTAATCAAATACACTGACTGCTGACACATGCTTGCACCTACTACAATACCATAAGCTCCCAAAGTGCTTTTATTCAAATTTAAACAGGAAGAGCCAATGTTCAATAAGAATTTTATATTCAGTCATGATTTTTACCAAAATCAAATAAAATTACCACTTTTTCATAAACAATAAGATACTAGCAGTATAGCCCAGCATTGCTCAAGTGTAATGAAAGCTTTAAAACTAATCCATGGTCCTGGAGCTCAGACTCTTTGGACATTGGCACGAAAGACTAAAAAGCAATAGTTGTTTCCAGTTAAAGCGAAACCGTAGACTGAAAGAAAAATGAATGGATGTAAGTCAATTTTGATTTCCTTGTATCGATATCAAATAAGTTTTTTTCATCGTAAACTGAATTTTGAAGGCTAAATAAGTCCTCTGGTATCATGGCTGAAACCAAGAACTACAATTATACCTACTTAGAGCCAAACCTGAAGCAAAAACTAAAACAAAAGGGCGGAAAAAATTGACATACAGGCAGATAAACAGACACTCACACAAACATCTTGCCTTTTATATATATATATATATATTATATTATATATATTATTGATTTTCTGCACTATTGTAAGAACTGCAACCTTGAAACTTCTGAATATCATTTCTTATTCTTTGTCTATGAATGTATCAAATTTGATTAAAATCGGACCACTCCTTCTATAATACGATTTTTTTGATTATTGATTTTCGATATTTATCGGGGGTACCTCAACACAAAACCTAGCTAAGAACACTCACAGACGCTTATAGTACAACTGTGTAAATTTTCAAGAAAATCGGTTCAGTCATTTTGGAGTCTATGGGTAACAGACACACACACACACACACACACAGACAAAGTTCCATTTATAAATAAGTTTAGATTAGATTTAGATATCCACAAAGAGTCAAACTTCATTAAAACTTTTATGATTTCTTTATCATTGTACAGAAAATCATATAAGAAGTATTATCTACCTCATTCTCTCTGTATTCCAACTGTAACAAGGACTTTCCATTAAGGTAGCTTTTCCCAAAAACCACTACTTTTGCGAGACAGAGTCCTGCATGGATGGTTCCTCAATGCTAAAATCTTAACCTCTTCAAGTCAAAGATCAATCATTACCTATCCTCTATGTCTTCATGACCTTCACTTCATACTCATACATTCATATGACACACCTAATTCAGTAACACTCTAGCTTCAGTTGCTCTTGAGCCTTTTACAGGGTGAATATTACAGTAAAGAAAAACAAAAAAAACAATATCATAGTCAGAAATCAATCAAAAATGATGTTCAAACAAATCACTTCAAATTGTTAGTTGTTTAAAAACCATTTCATTAATTTCCATAACAGGTTTACATTTGTTGACATTACGATACATTTCAGAGCAGATATGTTTATTATGTTGAATTGTAAATTGTGTTATATAGGCTTGATTTGACTTTGTTTAAACTGTTGGTCATTTGTGGTCAAGAGGTTTAAGATGCCCCAGATCAATTGGTGGCTTCCCCTATGTGGATAGAGATCACAGGTTCAAATTCTGCCAGATGACACACATTTTTATAACAAAAATTTATTGTAAATAATCAGGATGGTAGAAATAAAAATATAATACTGTTTGATTGGAAACAGAATATCTACTTAAATATGAGTGTCGATCAAAAATAATGTTCAAATGCTAACACTCCCAACAATTTCAGAGATAGGTGCAATTTATGCCTGGAAAAAAAAAAATTATTATATTTATAGATATATTTCTAAGATTCTTTTTTTCTTCGTTCTTGATAGAATGAGTATTATTATAAATATTATTATAATTATTATTAATGTCTTAGAGAAATTTTATTTGACACACACGCACACATATATATTTTATTATTATTATCTATTATTAGTATTATTATTAATTAAGATTTTTTTAAGATAGTATTTTAATATTTTTTTAAAATTTTTTTCTTACTAGGAGTTATTATTTTAACTAAATTTATTATAAATTACTACTAGTGGTTATATTGTAATTTATATTAAAATGTATGATTTATAATTTATTTCTTTCCATAAATACACCCCATAGTTGGTATATTTTAATTTTAGAGTAAATCCCATGTCGCGTTTCTAAGAATGAATATTAGGTTTCAATCTGGAACATTCTAATTATTTTAATTTCTTTTCTATCTTGCTCTTTCTTTTTATTTATTTTCCCCACCTTTTTTTTAGATTTATCGTTCTAACTTTTCCTTTTTCTATATTTAATCATAATTTATATTTTTTAGTAGTTTTAATTATTTTACCTGAATCTTAAATTAATATGAATTTTTAAAATAATAGTAAGAGTAATTATTTTTTTTCAAATTATATTAAAATTATGATGCACAATTAATTTTGTACCGTAAATATCTCCCATTATATTTGAAACTAAATTTCAAAGTTAAATTTTCCACGACATGTTAATATCATTTTACAGAAAAAGTTTTTTATATTTTTTATTTTTGTGTTTTTTATTTTTATAATTATTATATTTATAAGTATATTTTTAAGATTCTTTTTACTTCGTTTTTGATAGAATGAATATTATTATGATGATAATTATTATTAACGTCTTAGAGAAATTTTGTTCAATATATATATATATATTATTTTATTTTTATGATCATAATTTTTATTATTATCTATTATTAGTATTATTTAAGTTTTTTTTTTAATATTGTATTTTAATATTTATTTTTTCTTACTAGGAGTTATTTTAACTATATTTATAATAAATTACTACTAGTGGTTATATTGTAATTTATATTAGGATGTATGATTTATGATTTATTTTTCAACATAAATATACCCCATAGTCTGTATATTTTGATTTAAGAGTAAATCCCATGTCGCATTTCTAAGAATGAATATTAGTTTAATAGACATCGATTTCATTCTAGGATGTTTATTTTAAATTATTTTAAATTCTTTTTCTATCTTGCTCTCTTTATTTTTCTTTATTATTTTTCCCTTTTTTTTAGGTTTTCATTCTAACTTTTCCTCTTTCTATATTTAATTATAATTTATATTTTTTAGTAAGTTTAATTATTTCAACTGAATTTTTAAATTAAAATGAATTTTTTGAAATAATAGTAAGAGTAGTTATTTTTTTAAATTAAAATTATGATGTACAATTTATTTTTGTACCTAAGATAAATCCCATTATATTTGAAACTAGATTTTGGTGTTAAATTTTCCATGTAATGTTTTTCTAAGAAAACAGATTGGTGTTAGAGATGCTGTTTCGATACATGGAGTTAACATTTATTTCTCTAGATACTGTTTATTTTCTTTTTTCTTTTTATTGTATTTCTTTGTCCTTTCTTTTTCGATTTTTTCTTTTCCCTTTTTTCTCTTCATTTTTTCTGTTTTTTCTCTTCTTTCCGTTAATCAATCGTCTACTTTTTCTTTATCCTTTCTTTTTTCTATTCTTTGGGGTTCTTTTTGAATGAGCGAGAAATTTTTCGTAAATAACTGTTACAAATGTCTATTCTAAATATAGACATGTGAGTGTCTGTGTAAAATAATGTTTTTTCGGGGGGGGGTGTGAATATTTTGAGGATCAACTGTTGTACCATTTGGGTCTGACGAGCCACAATAATAACATCATGATACAGTGAAATATGTATTACCCATTGGAATTAATCAAAAATCTTTTCTAAAATATATATATATATATATATTATATGGTACAATGGATAAATGGTCATCTGAATCATGCAAAAATGAAAATAACACAGACATCTCATTTTAACAGATCAGTCAGTCAGTTAAGTGCCATACGTGAAACACACTCGGGCGATCATGTCTTGAAAGAGACATGACTAACTGGGCAGAAGATTATCCCACAGTAGGCTGCCATTGCTTTCTGCGGTAGACTGGTGCCTACCAAGGCTATAGAACCCAATCTGCCCTGTTATTTAACCCATAACTGGAGGGAAGAGATGGATTAATACTTTTCCCAAGGGTATTTGTGCGTAAGTGAATGCAATGAATTCAACTGGAATTTGAACTCGGCTCCCCGATTTCTCATTCAGAGTTGATATCCACTGCACCACAATGCACATTTAACAGATATATTTACCAAAATCTTTAAATACTAAAAAGTAAATTTATTCAATAAAATTGCCATTGGCTTCAGCTACAGCCGTCAGATGACTTTGGAATCTTCAGCTACTCTTCTGGACAGTCTCCTTGTTTAGATTGGTAAATGCTGCCATAATCTTTGCTTCCATCTTTGGTTTTACAAGGAGTTTTGTTTGTCTCTCACTCAACTGCACCCCACACATAATAATCAAGAGCATTGCAGCCTGGGAAATTAAGTGGCTGTATGTAAGGTGTGATGCGGTCACAGAAATGGTCTGACAGCCATGACTAGGTTTTCCTAATTGTGTAGTATGGTGCAGAGTCCTGTTGCTGGATATAGAGTTTTCCAGCAGCCACTCTCTTAACCCAGGGCAGCACTACCTCTTCAAGGCTCTTTATATTGGCCTCCATGTTGAGTCTGAGGCCCTGTGGGAAGATGAACAAAGACCTAATGTCACCATCACTAGTGATTACTTCAAACACATTTGTAATCACTATTAGATTCATCCAATTCTTTCTAAATCATCTGCACTGTCTTCAGATTGACACCCAAACACTGAAATGTTTTGTTTTTTTTCATTCAAGCATCTTGCTTCCAAATTTCTGGTGGAGTGAATTGCATCATGGCAATTGCATCTCTTTCTCACAGTTGGTGTCCAAATGATCCTACTATACTGTGCAGTTGACAAAAAAAAAAAATAACATGCATTTGTGAAACTAAACATAAAATAGCAATAATTTAGCCATCGCAATCTGAATATATATATATAGTCATCTGCAGACAGATCTGTTTAGTTGTATCACAGCTCATCAGTACGCTTAGACTCCAATAGTGTCGATCTAAGACGTTAACTTAACTTCCTTTCTCCTTATACTCTTTGTTCTCTTTTCCTTTTCTTTCTCTCTTTCCGTTTATGATTTTTTCTATATTTTTAATTTTCTTTCTTTTGTTTTTTTTTTTGGAATGAGCATGGAAATGTTTTTTTGTAGGTTACTGTTACAAATATCTATTCTCAATATGGGCACGTAAGTGCCTGTATGTGATTCTTTTCTGGATGATTTTGAATATTAGTTGTTGTATCATTTGGGTCTGACAAGCAGCAGGTGTTTGGCTGCGAAATATGTATTACCCATGAAATTGTAGAATATCTAAAAATATTTTCTAGGTTATATTACGCTGTTAAATTAAATAAATAAATATAACATTGAGATCTTTTGTGTTCGTCTACCAGAATTTACCTGACTTAAATACCAAATATTCTACGTTTATATATATATATATATATATATATATATATATATATATATATATATATACGTGTGTGTGTGTGTGTGTGTGTGTGTGTGTGTGTATGTGTGCAAGATCACACTCACCTGTAAATTCTGATACTTTTAAAAATAGAAAATTAAAGCAATAACAAAGTAGCTATTAAAATGAGAGAACTAATTCTAAGAACTTCCTTTGAAGTCAATAATAACAATGATGAGGATGTACATCTCTTTTTAGCTTCCTGTTTGGACACTGAATGTGGTTAACAGAAAAAAATCTAAAATGTCTGCAGGTCATTGAGTGCCTTCTCTGGCTTAGCATACACACATCCTGTTTTGTTAGTGTTTTACATATTTTACTACTATGAAAGAATCTACTTCAATATTCAAATTTTAGCATAAAGAGAAAAGAATGTTTTATTTCACAATTCATTAAAAATACCTAAACTTTCATATTTTTTTAGGTGCTTAGATTGATTCATGATGAATACAGAGATGAGTGTCTTTCTCTAATTTCAAACTATTGTTACTGTTATACTTAGAGAAATTAAGTGTGTTTTTTAATTGATTAATTTTATGATTTTCTGTGTAGACAGAGGTAATTTTATTTTTGTTAAGTGTGTTTTTTAATTGATTAATTTTATGATTTTCTGTGTAGACAGAGGTAATTTTATTTTTGTTAAGTGTGTTTTTTAATTGATTAATTTTATGATTTTCTGTGTAGGTAGAGGTAATTTTATTTTTACCTACACAGAAAATCATAAAATTAATCAATTAAAAACACACTTAACAAAAACAAAAATAAAATTACTTCTACCTACTTAGTGAAATTAGCTTCATTAATCTAATTAGAAACTTAATGCATAATAATCCTGAATCAAATCACAAAGAATTCTCAATAGAAAAAGAGAAAATTTCAGAGTACATATGTTTGCCATGAAAATTAAAGTTAAATTATTCCAGTAAATGATTAGCTAATGTCAATATTTGGACTTGTTGAAGGCTGCTGAGAATACCATGAATAGAGTATGTGAGCAATAAGGAAGTTTTAAAGACAACAGGAATGAAAAGAACACTTTTACTTACAATCAGAAAGAATTTGAAATTTCTAAGATATCGCATTCATCCATACACTGAATATTGCTGTTCAATCTGGTCTGGCACTCCAGCTATATATATCTAGAGATTTTCAACAAAATACAAAGAAGGATCTGCAATGTTATTGATTCCTAACCTGGCAGCTTGATTTTAGTCACTTTCCCACAACTGTCATATGGCTTCCCTCTGTATTTTCGATAAATATTTTCATGGCAACTGTTCTCATGAGCTTTCCTCCTTTACACCTCAGCCGCATGAATTTAAGTATACTAAATTTGCAAATAAGTTTTATTGCGTTACTTTTGAAATAAATGTAATTATAAGTTCTAATCTAATAGTTTTTTGGTTTTTTTTCTTGCACTAGTCACCTGTGGAATTCTCTTTCAGTTTGTTTACTTCTTACCTACAATGTTCAAAAATTTAAATGCAATGTCAATCACCATCATCTGTCTTTCTGAAACCTGTTCATTTCTCCTCAATAGATTTCTTGTTCTCTTTCACTTACAACAATCACTTGCATTCTAGTGACATTATTGCCTTCCTTGGGCTGAAATGATTAGGAAAAAAGAAAAAAAAAACAATGAGGAAAGAAGACTTGGAGAATTTAACACACTGGCTCTCACACAACCCACTGGAGTATCATGGCTGTATGTTTGCAAGGCTCCAGTGGGTTGTTTTCCAATTTCTTTTCTTTGTGAAGTATTGGGAGTGGGATGCTATAATTGATTACTGATGAGATAATGGTACACCAAAAACCCATTTTGTTTTCTTTTTGGAATTTCTACTCTTGATTTTGGGAGTCATTATATATAACTGTACCTGGCATTCAGGTAAAGTAAAAGATTGAGTAAACAGAAAATTTAACTGGTAAAACATTATGAAATTGGAAAAAAAAAGTATACTTTATTTACTTCAGTCAGTTAACTGCCATACATTGTACATGCTTGGGCAATCATGTCTCTTTCAATCCATGACTGACTAGGCAGAAGATTTTCCTGCAGTAGGTTGCCATTTCTTCCTGTGGTAGACTGATTACCATCCAAGGCTATAGAACCCAATCTGTCCAGCTATTCAACCCATAGCTTGGCGGGAGAAGAGATGGATTAATACCTTTCCCAAGGGTATTTGTGTGTAAGTGAATGCAACAAATTCAACTGAAATTCAAACATGGCTCTCCAATTTATAATTCTGAGACAATATCCATTGTATCACAGCACACATTTATTTACTTAAAAAACCAAAATAATACCTACAACAAGTAAAATGCACGCAATAATTCTAATCTACTAGAAATCACAAATAATCATAATGTCTGATTTCTTGAAAAGATATAAAAGAAAAAAATCTAAAAGCACATATTACTACATTACTAGGAAAAGTTGAATTGATTATTATTTTACTAGCAGTATAGCCTGGCGTTGCTCGGGTGAAATGAAAGCTTTAAAACTCATCCATAGTCCTGGAGCTCAGACTCAGCCTAAAGAATATTTGTGTGAAGTTTGGTGAGAATAGGATAAAAATTGTGGATTTGTATAAAGAACATACAGACAGATAAACAGACACACACACAAACATCTTGCCTTTTATATATATATATATATATATATACAATTGATTTTCTGCACTGTTGTAAGAACTGCAACCTTGAAACTTCTGAATATCGTTTCTTATGTTTTTGTCTATGAGTGTATCAAATTTGATTAAAATCGGACCACTCCTACTATAACCCCATTTTTTCGATTATCAATTTTCGATATTTATTGGGGGTACCTCGACACAAAATCTAGCTAAGAACACTCACAGACGCTTATAGTACAACTGTGTAAATTTTCAAGAAAATCGTTTCTGCCATTTCGAAGTCTATAGTTAAAGGATACACACACAGACAGACAAAGTTCCATTTATAAATAAGCTTAGATGTCTCTTATTGAAATACTCAAAACAAAAAGAAGGATTATCTTTACATTCAGCACAAAATGTATTTACTTTATTGTTTTGTTTTTTTTATCAGCTTCCTTTGCACTCACTGTTTTTCTCATTTTGCTATAATAGGATTTAGAATATAGTGTTGGGACCCTGGGACAGCAAGGGAAATGAGGCTTGAGAGCTAACATGTTAAGAGTCAAAAGACGTTGAAAAGGGAGACCACAGAGAGAAATAATAACCATCAATTGTCAAAAAATAGAATGTATGGTTATTTGCAAGAACAGTCCATGATACATCAAAATAAAGCAAGTACAAGAATTTAAATAAATTGAAAATTTGACACAAGAATCTTAAGGTGCATTGGAATAGTAAGAGATGACTTTGAAAAAATATAAAAATATTAAGATGAAAAGAATGCAGAACAACTATGTAATATCAATCTTGCTATATGGAAGTGAATGTTGCCCAATCTCTTTACAGATAAAGAGGAAACTTGTGGTAACAGATTTGGTTTTACATAAGGAAGCTCAGAATACTATGAATGGAGCATGTAAACAGCAAAGAAGTTTACTTAGAATCTGAAAGAGACAAATGAAATGTCTAAAGCACATAAGAAAAGAAGGCCTTGAAAATTCAACACACTGAAGGCAAGAGGGAAAAAGGAAAACAGCAAGTAATCTGCATAACAAGCTTCTGTAAATGGATGGCAGAATAGGGAAGGTGAGAAAAAAAGCCATGAAGTATAGGTAGTTATGGAAAGCTATGATCACCTATACCCTGAAGCGTCATGATACATAAAAGAAGACTAACAAAGTGTACATCTACCTAGGGTAAAATATCTGTCTATGCTGTAAAAAATGTTACACACAAATATTTATATAAGTAAAAGTTAAAAATGGAAGTATATTCCACAGTTATATATTTACTTTAAAAAGTGCTCAATACAAAAGTAGAGCATGAATATATGGTAACTATTATTTTCATAATAACAATGGCATACTGCAACTTGATAGCTATAAAGTTATGCTGTTAAAAGACCATCCATCATCAGGCAATAAAATGTCATTAATTTATTTTGCAATATATAGATAAGAAGATTGAAAATAAATCTAAATCTAAACTTATTTATAAATGGAACTTTGTCTCTGTGTATGTGCGTGTGTGTTTCTGTTACCTATAGACTTCGAAACAGTTGAACCGATTTTCTTGAAAATTTACACAGTTGTACTATAAACGTCTGCGAGTGTTCTTAGCTAGGTTTTGTGTCAAAGTACCCCCAATAAATATTGAAAATCGATAATAAAAAAAAAATCGGTTTATAGAAGGAGTGGTCCGATTTTAATCAAATTTGATTAACTCATAGACAAAGACATAAGAAACGATATTCAGAAGTTTCAAGGTTACAGTTCTTACAATAGTGCAGAAAATCAATAATATATATATATAAAAGGCAAGATGTTTGTGTGTCTGTTTATCTGCCTGTATGTCTGTATTTTTTCAGCCCTTTTATTTTAGTTTTTGCTTCAGCTTTGGCTCTAAGTAGGTATAATTGTAGTTCTTAGTCTCAGCCATGATACCATTTACTCAGAGGACTTATTTAGCCTTCAAAATTCAGTTTATGACGAAAAAAAACTTATTTGATATCGATACCAGGAAATCAAATTTTGACTTACATCCATTCATTTTTCTTTCAGTCTATGGTTTCGCTTTAACTGGAAACAACTATTCCTTTTTAGTCTTTTGTGGCAACATCCACAGAGTCTGAGCTCCAGGACAATGGATTAGTTTTAAAGCTTTCATTACATCCGAGCAACACCGGGCTATACTGCTAATGAAAGTATATTCCACAGTTATATATTTACTTTAAAAAGTGCTCAATACAAAAGTAGAGCATAAATATATGGTAACTATTATTTTTAAAATAACAATGGCATACTGCAACTTGATAGCTATAAAGTTTTGCTGTTAAAAGACCATCGTCAGGCAATAAAATGTCATTAATTTATTTTGTAATATATAGATAAGAAGATTGAAAATAAATAAATAAAAGAATAGATAATTCATTTTATTTAAATTTTAAATTCTCCCCAGTCACTGCAATCTTAGCCTATTTAAGTCTAGGATTAATAGTTATCTTTCCTACATATCTGTCATCCTCAGGATGATGATAAATAATATCTAGCCACAAGGCCTCTGATAAGGAAGTTTTGAGGAATATGGAACCACCTCTTAATTGCTGTTGTTCCAAAGTCCATCCTAACCTGGAGTGGTAGCACCTGTTAGGGTCCCAACTATGGGCAAATTGTTAACCTCAATTAGATTTTTATAGCCAAAGTAGCAGAAATAACTTTTGGAAGAAGAAAAATACTGCCAGCAATACATTTGACTCAACAAAAACACTCTTTTGAAAAATTTATCAATGAAATCTGATCTACAAAATGATTTCTTACAAAGAATACATATTCTATTCATATCTTAAAAATCTTGTATAAATCTTAAATAACCTATTGAGGTCGATATGCTGCAAAACAAAATAAATCAAACCAAACCCATATATCTGCATAAATTAGGTCACCTACCCTGTAACAATCTACCTTGAGTTGCTCCTGGGCCTTGTAAAGGATGAACAACATTGTTAAACAAAAAAAACTTGTTAACTTTTTTTTCCCTCTCATTACTTTAAAAATACTACTGCTACATGTTGTAACTGACTGTTTCCCACAGTAATAATTTAGTAAGACGAACTGCTGGTAAAATTTCAAATAAAAACTAAGTATTTGTAGTAGGATATTTTATTGCTTAGTCGCAATATTGGGTCAGATATTAATATATTATAAAAGAACTGAATTAGAAATAGTGACAAACAGTTCTCATATACTTGTGGCAGAGTTGACAATTATTTATATTTGACTCCAAATAAATTGTCTTCTACCAAAATTTCTCAACAAAATCCAAAGAAGGATCTGCAATATAATTGATCCTGACTTGGCAACCCACCTTCAGTCACTTTCTCACTGACATGATGAGGCTTCCCTCTGTCTTTTCTACAAGTATTTTCATGGCAACTGTTCTGACAAGCATTTTTTTTTTCTTGTTCCCTGACTCCAAGAATTTACATGTGCTACTAGATTGGCATCAAGGTCCCACTCTTTTACCATCAAAATAGTTAAATATAACCATCTCTTCTACTCTAACAGTTTCTTTTCTTGCACTTCTTATTTGTGGAACTCTCATTTGCTTGCTTCCCTGATAGCTACGATCTCCAAAAGTTTAAATGCAATGTCAACTGTCATCTTCTATCTCCTTGATTCCTATCTTTCTCTTATCCTTTCTTCAACATCCCCTGTACCTTGTTTTTTCACTCACTGTAACCCCCTGCACACCAGTAGCGATCATGCCTTGCTTGGAGTGAAATGATTATAATAAAGCGTGAAAATTTAGTAAAAACAAAAAGTTGAAATTCAATTCAAACACAGTGTGGATAAAAAAAACTGAGAACACAGATTTGTGATTTCAAATAACATTGCAATAAATATTTTTTTAACAAATGAAACAAAATCTTTATAATTGTTTTGATGAACATTCCTCTATGGTATCTTGACTTTATGAATTTAAGGGCAGTACTAGATTAGCAACTAGGTCTCATCATTTTATCATTGAATAGTTTAGGTGTAACCGTAAATTCTATGCTAAAAGTTTCTTTTCTTGCACTTCTTTGTGGAACTCTTTTCAGGCTTTTCACGTTCCAACCAAATCTGATCTTCAAAAATTTAAATATAATGTTGACAATTCTGTCTTCATTCCTTTTTTATTGTTCTCTCTCCTTAATATTTTTCTTTTACTTTCACACTCAGTAACCACTTGTGTCATCATGGCTTTATTGCCTTGTTTGGGGTGAAATAATAAGAAACATTATTAATGAAAAAAAAAACAAAAAAAAACAAAGAGAAAACTGACCCCAAAAGCATCATTAACAACATAAACCCTATCACACGCAGTGGAGCAGAGGACATCAACAACCCCTTGCCAACAACAAGGGGACAAGTCATTGATTCTTCTGTAACTCTACATATAATCCCTTTATACTCTGGGTAAGGTAGACTAGTTACCAACCAAGGCTATAGAATCCAATCTGTTCTGCAATTTAACCCACAGCTGGAGGGAGAAGAGATGGATTAAAAACCTTTCCCAAGGGTATTTGTAGGTAAGTGAATGCAATAAATTCAGCTGGAATTCAAACTCAGTTTTCTGATTTCAAGCTGACATCCACTTCATCAGAACACACATTGACCTTCATTAACAACACTTGCTACAAATTCAAACAAAATAAAAAATATACAAGAATATTTTTTTTTGCTGACTATTATTCTATAAGCTCAAAAAGAAAAAAGATTTGAAAAAGAACTGACAGCTTTTGACACAAAGTCTTCTAATCTTCAATGTTTCTCTGAGTATATCTGTCCACAAGGACAGCTAGATAATTCTTGTTGTAGACACTTGCTAAAGCATATTTGTGTTTGTTTAAAACTGACAAAAACAACCTGTCGTTGAAGAGAATTGAAATTTCTATTGCACATAATGAGGAAAAAGGGCTTAGAATATTTAACATTCACAGAATATGTTGAAGGCAAGCAGCATATAACCTACCTATTGCTTTCACTGTCTTCAAGATTTATGAAATACCAATTCAAGACAAAGATTCCTTGCAAGATATATCAGTCACTCCAAATGCCTTGTCAGTGAAATATGATAAAGTTTACTAACATTAGAAAATAAAAACGTTTCTAACATTAGAAAATAAAAGTTGTTTCATTTAAGTCATTGAAAAAAATAAAAAATAAAAAAAAATAGAAAGGCGCATTTGAAAACTTGAGAGTCAAACATTCTCTTGACATTTTTCATTTTTTCTGTTCTGACTAAATTATATTTTTTTATCCAATATGTCTCTACAGGATGTGAATGATCACGCTCTCCACAATTTCTCTTGTAGCTCTAAACAACAACAAAAATTAAAATAAAACAAAATTATACAAAAAAGTAAAATAAACAAAAGTGAAAGAAATAAAACTATTTGATATTTTGTCAACTTCTGTAAAGCAGGTCTGGCTGAGAACTTTTCTTGTCCTGGGTATGACAAGAAACTACATCTGGTAGCAAGGTTTCCAATCAGGTGATTGGAAATTTTGAGGAGCGTGGAACTTACATGGAACCTTTAAACTGCTGTTCCCAGGTCCACCCTAACCCAGAGTGGCAGCATCTGTTAGGGTCCCAGTTATGGGCAAATAATGAACCTCAGCCAAACAAAAATCAACAGTACATTTTTATAATAAAGTGAGCTACAATACAATTTTATAACAAAATGATGATGCAACAGTAAAAAATAAAAATAAAAAATACATTTTTATAATAAAACTACTAACCAAGGCTATAGAATCCAATCTGTTCTGAAATTTAACCCATAACTTGAGGGAGAAATGTAAGAAAAGCGAGTGAGAGTGGCTGAGAGAAGAAGAGAGTGGGTGGGCAAGTGAGAGTGACAAAGAGAAAGAAAGAGCATTTTTAAGGTCAGAGAAATTTTCTTTATTTCAGCTCAAAGAAACTATAAACATTTTTATTACTTCATTTCATGATCTACAAAATATATATCTAAAAAGACATACCTTTATTCTGAAAGTATAAAATTATGTACAAATTATTTACATTTTGGCATTAAATAACCCATAGTGGTTGATATGCAGTTAAACAAAATCAACCAATCAACATGAAAGAACTCTTTCATGACATTAGTTCATATAATATCATACAATTTCTTAAAGAAATCAAACTATGTCTAAACTTATTTATAAATGGAACTTTGTGTGTGTGTGTGTGTGTGTGTGTGTGTGTGTGTGTGTGTGTGTCTTCCGTTACCTATAGACTCCGAAACGGCTAAACCGATTTTCTTGAAAATTTATACAGTTGTACTATAAGCGTCTACGAGTGTTCTTAGCTAGGTTTTGTGTCAAGGTACTCCCGATAAATATCAAAAATCGATAATTGAAAAAAATCGTGTTATAGAAGAAGTGGTCCGATTTTAATCAAATTTGATACACTCATAGACAAAAACATAAGAAACGATATTTCGAAGTTTCAAGGTTGCAGTTCTTACAATAGTGCAGAAAATTTGATATCGATACCAGGAAATCAAAATTTGACTTACATCCATTCATTTTTCTTTCAGTCTACGGTTTCACTTTAACTGTAAACAACTATTGCTTTTTAGTCTCAGGACCATGGATTAGTTTTAAAGCTTTCTTTACACCCAAGCAATACCAGGCTATACTGCTAATTCCAAAATATAACTTCAACAAAAATACAACATAAAAGAACTCTTTCATGACATTAGTCGATATAATATCCTACAATTTCTTAAATCAAACTTTATTCCAAAATATAACTTCAACAAAACTACAACAGAAAACACATTACTGCCTCTGGTAGTTATGTCCACACCAACCTGTATATGCACAAAAGCTACCATGTATTCAGTTGTGAAAGCAGAATAACATTTTTATTACTTCAAAAAGGTCCCAAGAAAATTAAATTTCAGCATTAAATAATCCATAGAAATTGATATATCATTAAACAAAAAAAAACAACTAAGAACTTTTCAACACCCCCTCAAAAAGTATGTCTGGCTACAATGGGTGATGTTTGTTTGTTGCTTTTTGAAGTATACACATCCTATCATTGTCTCAACTGCCATTGAGAACTTGAAAACCTAATTTTCAGGAGCATTCTTAAAAGTATCTTCAATTCTGTTTATACCAATGCTCTTTTTCTCTCTCTTTGAGTATCTTTAGCAACAGAAGCCAATTTATGTTATTGGACCCTTGAACCTCTAACACGCATCATTATTTTATTTTATTATTATTATTATTATTATTATTATTATTAAGGTAGAGCTACAAATTATTATTATGAAAGTAAATTGTTAGCAGTCATGAAATGGTTTAGGAGAACAATAGAAAAAAAGGAAAACATTTGAACTTGATTTTTAAGGTCAGAGAAATTTTCTTTATTTAAAATCAAGGAAACTAATGAGAGAAAGGAAAAAAATAAAAATAAAAAATTTAGCAAAAATAAAAGACGAGTGGACAAGCAAGTGAGAGTGACAAAAAGAAGTGTTTGAGTTTTGTTTAATGGCATATCAACACCTCTGTGGGTTATTTAATGCCCAAAATGTGGGGTTTTAAGGTATTTTTTTAATGTTTGGTTATAGTGAGAAGGTTGATTTAGTCAGATTTTGATGAAAAACTATTTTTTATTTTATTTTAGAAAACTGAAAATATCTTCTAGTTTTGTATTAAAAAATATATTGCTGGTAATATATTTTTTTCCTTCAAAAATTTATCATGGTAATTTTTTTTTTCTTCAAAAAAGTATTGTTGGTAATATTTTTGCTTCAAAAAAGTATTTTTTTTATTTTTTTTATAAAAGTCTATTTTTATGTATATATTTCTATAAAAATCTATTTTCATACTTTCATAATGTTTTGATCCCAGTTTGGGGGTTAACTATTTGCCAATTGCTGGGACCCTAACAGTTGCTACCAATCTGGGTCAGGATGGATCTGGAAACAGCAGCAATTAAAAGGTGGTTCAATGCTTCTCACAACCTGTGAAACAGAGATCTAAAAGTGAGTCAGGTCCATTAGGGTTATAAGAGAAACACCTGGGGAAACCCACCACTTGGGTAAGGGATTGAGTGATTGAAAAGTTCATAGTATATACTCCAGCAAGATCTGTGGCAGAGTTTTCCAGCCACTTTGCACGGTGGGCATTAAAGTCTCCAAAGACAAATATACGAGAAGAAATGGCCTTATCAATATTTTTATGGAACAGTCAGCAGATGAGGGGGAGCAGTAGAGAAAGAAAAGATATCTAACCGAGCTTAGTAGAGAGAGACATAGAAACATATAAGAATGATTTGGAGATTCAATAGAGATCACCCAAGCTAGAGAGAGATGTTCACTAACATAAACACAAAGTCCCTGCATATGGACATTGGAGTCCTTCCTGAAGAGGGGAAGGTAACCAGGGATGTAGAACTCAGAGGAGGGGATGCTCTTCAAAATTTGCAGAGGTTTGACTACAGCTTACCAGTATAAACATCCAGTTCATCATTTGTTTTTTTCTTACATCACTGAATAAATGGTTTAACAAAGTAAAGATTTAAAATAGAAAAATATATTAACAGTGGGATTAAAGGTATACAGTGGGCCCAAAAACTGAGTACTCCTGCTGCATAAACACAAAAAAGTCATCACACTGACAAACTTTTGTCTTGTTCTTCTCCGGTGTTTGCCCTCCATGTGATGCACACAAGACAGCAAAACTATTTTTCTAGAGACTATAAATGGAAGCTATCCCCCCCCATTAAAAAAAATGCTTTTTTAAAGATTCAAAGATGATGATTAAAATGCTAGAAGATGAAGAGACTAAAAAGGTGAAAGAGGAGAACAGATTAAAAAGGTGAAAGAGGAAAAGAGACTAAGAAAAGGAAGAGTGGGAGAGGAAGAAACTAAGAAAAGGAAGAGGGGTGGGAGAGGAAGAGACTAAGAAAAAGAAGTGTGGGAGAGGAAGAGACTAAGAAAAAGAAGTGTGGGAGAGGAAGAGACTAAGAAAAAGAAGTGTGGGAGAGGAAGAGACTAAGAAAAAGAAGTGTGGGAGAGGAAGAGACTAAGAAAAAGAAGAGTGGGAGAGGAAGAGACTAAGAAAAAGAAGTGTGGGAGAGGAAGAGACTAAGAAAAAGAAGTGTGGGAGAGGAAGAGACTAAGAAAAAGAAGTGTGGGAGAGAAAGAGACTAAGAAAAAGAAGTGTGGGAGAGGAAGAGACTAAGAAAAAGAAGAGTGGGAGAGGAAGAGACTAAGAAAAAGAAGTGTGGGAGAGGAAGAGACTAAGAAAAAGAAGTGTGGGAGAGGAAGAGACTAAGAAAAAGAAGAGTGGGAGAGGAAGAGACTAAGAAAAAGAAGAGTGGGAGAGGAAGAGACTAAGAAAAAGAAGAGTGGGAGAGGAAGAGACTAAGAAAAAGAAGAGTGGGAGAGGAAGAGACTAAGAAAAAGAAGAGTGGGAGAGGAAGAGACTAAGAAAAAGAAGAGTGGGAGAGGAAGAGACTAAGAAAAAGAAGAGTGGGAGAGGAAGAGATTAAGAAAACGAGGAAGGGACTAGAAAAGCAGGAGTAGGGGAAGAAGAGACAAGAAAAGGCGGAAGAGAAAAAGCCAGTGAAGAAAAGAAGAGTCTATAAAACAATTGAAAAAGAAATCAAAATGTCTAAAAAGAAATTAACAAAACAGATCGACAGCAACAAAAAAATGAAAAAGTAAAACAGCTTGCCATAATGTCTCAAATTCATTTGCTGATCAGATTTCAGTTTAAATCTGCTATTCCTAGAGAGCAGTTCATTTGTGACTTAAAAAAGACATAAATAACTAAAAGGAAGTAATGTCTGTGTCTTCCAGCTTCTGACAAGTACATACCATTTGTGCATAAAAATAAGATAAAGCTATCTGTCAAGACCTCATGTTGGCTATAGTTCTCATTGTTACAACTAGCAATTTCAACAGGGAAATTATAAAACCTAGCTGCCAATATAGCACTGTGTTTAATTTCATGAAGTCAAGATATCAACATGGAAAGCTCATCAGAAAAATTACTATGAAAATATTTTTAGAAAAGGCAAAGAGAAGCTAGTGGGAAAGTGATTGATGCCAACGTGCTGATTCTTCTTTTGATTTTGTGAAGAATTTAGATATATAGCAGAAACACCAAACCAAATAAGACAGCAGAATTTGATGCAGGGATGAATGGTAAGCTTCTAAATGTACAAGATGAAGTCTCATAAAAAGAATTGTCTCAAATTATTTTTTTAATCATTTCACCCCAAGCAAAGCATTCCACTGCCACTATTGCGCATAGAGCTACATAGGGGAAGGTAAAGAGAAGGAGTGGTTAGATATAAGAAATGTCAGAAGGAAGGTGATAGATGGGTAAGGATACCGAGAATGAGGGTTGGGCAGATGGGAAGAGTGTTTGAAAGAATGGGAGCGAGTTAGTGTGTTAGGAGGTGTCTATTCACCTTACATTTAAACTCCTGGAGATTGTAGCTGTTGGGGAAGCAAGTGTATGGAAGGGAATTCCACAGTCAGGAAGGGTGAGAAAAGAAACTGTTGGAGTAGAAGTTGCGGTTGCATTTTATCGGTTTCACTGTAAAAGGGTGGGATCTAGTTGCTAATCTAGTATGACATAGGAAATTGATTTTTCTAGCAGCAAATTTGACAATTGATTCAATCATTAATCATTCATTATTTTCATGGAGAATGTCAGATCAAGAAGGCACAAAAAGACCTTCTCCTGAATGTTAGCATTAACTGTACTGATGGAAGGTAAAAATGTTTCTTCAGGATGATTAACAGAAAGTAGTTTCCTTTTAGAGGCATTAAAATTAACAAATCACTTAACCTAGTTAACAGATTGAAGGTAATTTTTTTAAACGAGCTGCCGATTTGATTTTATTAAACCGATCAGATTTGGTATTGGGGCAGGAGTAAATAGTTGTCATCAGTATAGATACTAAGTCAGGAACTAGAGACATCAAGAAGATTAAAATAAGGAACAGACTGAACTCAAGAATGGAGATCTTCTAGAAGAGTGACCATTTAAGACAACTTTCATTTAGCAGTTTTATAAGAAAGATTGAATCAGATCACAAAAATGGCCTAAAATACAATAACCCTTTGATTTTTGAAGATGACTGGCATGTCAAACCCTGGCAAACATCTTTGAGATATCTGAAGTAACAGCTTGAGACTCAATTCTTCTCTAAAGCTTTCAGCAATAACTGTGAACACATCAGTTAACCTAGAGAAGTGAATACCAAATTGTTTTCTGGAAGACTCTGAACTCATTGAGCATCTCCCCTCGCAGAGTTGAGTAGAGTCTCTAGTACTTTGCTAAAGAGAGGTAGAAGACTAATAGATAAACAGCTGAAAGGGTCAGAAAGTTTATCAGGGTTCTTAAAACAGAATACGAGAAGATAATTTACAACAATCTAGAAAGCACAAAGCAGCAAATGGTCTATTGGAGAAAATCACAGGGATACCATATTTATGTAACCATTTCTTAAAAGTTCTATGCTAACAGTTTCTTTTCTTGCACTTCTTGATTATAAAACCATTTGGGCTTTCTGTTTTTTCTGTCAACTACAATCTGCAAAAATTTAAATGTAACATCCATCATCCTTTTGTCTCTTTGAATCTTGTTCTTTCATTGTCTTCTTTGTCTCTTCCACTCACAATAACCCCTTGCTTTTTTTATTGCCTTGCTTGGAGTGAAATGATTATAAAAATAAATTTTTGCCTCTTTATAGAGAAAGAATAAGTCCCTAGTGGACTATTTTCAGTCTGTGTTTCTTATAAGAGCTGCTTCAACTTGAAGACACACTGCAAATCAAAGTGATTTCTCCACTTCAGCAAAGTTGTTTATTTCTGAGCATGTCATCTGCTCAGGTTCAGTTGTTTTTTTTTTGTTTTTTGTTTTTTTTGTGAGCCAACCAATTGTTTATTTTGCAGCCATGCTGGGCAGACTTTAGTTACGGTTTGTGCCCTATCAAAACCATATATGGTTTTGAATTAAGAATTGTTCTCCTTGACTCAATTACACCCATGACTAGTGAGTCCAGTTTTCTTATTTAACTGACAGCTGGCGGGGGGGGGGGGGATAAGAGGTGAATTCATGTTTCTAAAGGATGTTTGTATAAAATTGAATGTATCAAACTTGAGTGGAATTCAAACTTGGCCTACCAATTTCTCATTCCAAGCCCCCAATTATCACACCATCTGCACATCTAGTCTGTGCTGCTTTAAATCATTAAATGACATTCTGGGATATTGAATAATAATAAAAATATTTGAAATGCAGATGAAAGAAGTAAGAATAAAAAAAAAATTAATTGACAAAGATAAGCTATTATTCAATTACTTCATTGCATCAGCTTTCTTGTTTTTTTTTTTTGTTTTTTATTACAATGCCACTGTACATGCAGGACTTCCCTAGAATGGACACATGTGACAAGAACAATACACTCTTTTCGAATAAATTAAAATTCTTAGAAGTTTAACAAACATCTAAGGAAGGCCAGAAGGTACAAAATATTATGACAAAAGAATAAAGATTAGAACTGGTTTGAAAGTATTAAACAATAGAGCCATGTTTGAGCATGGGATCTAGGGTACTATAATTCACATTAAAAACAAAAAGAAATGAGAGGTAATACATGACAATGGAGGTGAGGCATTGTTAAAATGAGAAGAAAAATATATTTTATCTTTCACTTCAGACAATAGACAAAAATGATAAGAGAGTTCATAACAGGATTCTACTGCATATTAAGTAGTTAGTATTGCAATTGTAGCATAAGACCATATGAGGAGAAAATGCCCATGTATGAGCTTTATCACACAGTAGAAGTAGAGGTTTTCATTGCAGAGCAACCTCAGCTGTTGCTGATAATATTGGACTTCTGGCACCTTCATGGCTGTCTTTGGTCATTTACGTTGAGCTTCTGTGAGTAGGTGTCTTTGGTAAGTGCCCAGCCAAAATGGACAAGGCACAGTAGTAACTCAAATAGGCCTTCTATTCTGGGGTTGAATTGATGATGGTCTCTATAGTATTAGAGTGACTCAAAAACAAATTGTTGAGTGTGGCTGTATGGATAGTTTTTAATTGGTTAGAAAACATTTTTATGGTTTTATTTTAGAAGTGGATATATGGAGCTAGCCTAAAATTAGGTCAATTTGTGCCATTTGAATGATGGGTTTTTGAAGCTCATCAGTCTTTGTTCCAAAAAGACACGATACATTGTATAATAGTAGCAGAAACATTAATTTACCTTAGGGGTAGGATAATTGCACAAAAGATCAAGTGACACTGAAACTTGTTACCTACTAGTCAACCCAAACCATCAAAAATGGGATATTTTATCAAGTTCTTAATAATATTAGGTTTTTATAGATGAGTCTTTAAATATATCATTTCCAATTCATTAATATGTAGTAATACTTAGTGGATCTGTTTATTACTTAATAACAATAGAAAATCGACCCCCACCTTATGTTCACTAGAATCTTATATTAATTCTTGCTTATACTTCCTGTTAAGTTCTTATTAGAAGGTTTTCTTATGAATCTTGAAATTTCTCTCCCTTGCATTTTGTCTGTTTTCAGATCTATACAACCATATCTTCCAATTCCTTTCTTTCATCTTGGATCTTTTCAACATTTCAGAGATGACTTTTTTTCCAGAATTTCTGGTAAGAGGAGTTATCCTTATTTACATTGGTTACATGCAGACTATTGTTCTAACAGCAACAAAGATGGAGACAATAGTCTGCATGTAAATAATGTAAATAACTTTAGAGATGACTATTTCTTTGCATTAATTATTCCAAGTTCATTATTGTTATCACAAAAATACTGCCACCTGGCATTGTCAAGACAACATTAAAAGACATTACAGACAAAAGATCGCCCGGTTCACACTCCACCCACGTCTATTGAACAGGTGTCGAGGCTCATCCCTTGTTCCCTGTTCAGGATGTGGTTTGCGGCTTTCTCTTTTCCAATATTTTCACTTTTCTCTTATTTTTTTTTCACTTGGAGTAGATAGACTAAACTATCGCCCGGTTCACACTCCACCCATATCTATTGAACAGGTGTAGAGGCTCATCCCTTGTTCCCTGTTTAGGATGTGGTTTCTGGCTTTCTCTTTTCCAATCTGTTCACTCTTACATAGCCCCCTGCACATCAGTGGCATTATCACCTTGCTTGGGGTGATATGATTAAAAAAAAAAAAAAAAAAAAAAAAAAAAAGAAATGCAAAATATAACAAGTATTCTTTGTAATAAAATCTCAAGACAAAAGTGTACACATTACTTTCTTTAGAAGAAGATTCAGACTAACAAGCAGCACCCCAAGATAGAAAAAAAAAACAGCAAAAACGAGATATTGGCTCGATAGTCAGGTGCATAAGAGGAAGCTGAAAAATTCTAAATCTGACCAAGATTGAATTTTTAAAAAAAATTGATTTGATGTTTTGGTCATTTGGAGAAATTTTGAAAAATGGTTTGATCTGAGAATTTAAAATATTTTAAGATATTTTATGTGGTTTTCTTTGTAGAGCAAACCTATTGGGTATCTTCTCAGTGTATAGTTTGATATCACTTGGGTGAATTAAGTAATTCTACAGTTTTGTCTACATATCTAATTTTGTTGAAATTAGACTGATTCAGTAGTAGTATTTTTCAGAAAAAAAAGTTTCTCCCCCTACACCTTTTTTTTTTTTTTTTTTATTTTCCATAGATTATATGCCTGATGAAGGCTGAAGAAAAGATCAGCCAAAACATTGTTATAGCAACATCAAAAACATGAAGGGTAAAACTGTCTAAAGAAAATTTTCACTAAAATTTTACTATCTCAACAGGAAAAGTTAGCAAAGAAGAAACAGTATTTTGAAATCTCAGCAATGATTTTTTTTAAACAAAAAAAAAAACAAAATGTGCAATAATTGTTTATGCTATTTGTTTTGGATAAAGATTAAAGTGAAAATAGTCGGTAGCAAATGCCAATTGATTAGCACCAACACTAACCAAATAGTGATGTTCTTCAATTAGAACAAATCTTTTAATCTAGATTTAGTTGGTGACCTGACATAGGAAATAATTATAAATTCCAAGAAATGCTATCAAGACCGTTAATTTGAGCTGAGAAACTACAGCCTATTAATTTAATTAGAACTGATAAAAAAAACTATTTTTTTTCAAACCAAGATCTAATGAATCTCCATTTAATGTCCATAAGCCAGAAAAAAAAAATAGTTAAGTTGTAATGAATGCATTAGGTATAAATTACTATATATAGATATATATGTATATGTATATATATATAAGAAGCAATAACACAGAATCAGCCCATGCAAGATGATTGCTAAAAATTGTGAGTGACAAGGAAATGAGGAATGAGTACAGACAGCTGCTTTGCTGGGATAGTGATTTACAGAAAATAAATCATGGCAGATGTCAAATTTTGCAAAGAAAAGATTGAAAGAGAAAATCGTCATCTCTGCTCACTTGGATTTTTGCAAACCAAAAAAGCCAAGCATGAAAAAAAATAAAAATTTAGGAAAAGACAAAAAAAAAAAAAATTGAAAAAAAACACACAGGCAAGTGTAATGAATGTGATATTAAGGAAATCATCAATTCTAAAATAAAAAGCAAGACATTAGAAAAGAATGAATGAATGCCGTACAAAGACAAATCAGAATCATATAAAATATCAAGAGATTTTAATTTGTTCATTTATAGAATTAAATCTGAATAAAGAAAATTTCTAAGTCAAAATTTAGTTGCTAAATCTAAGATAACAACCCAATCATTTTTATCATAATTGACAAGCCAAGTTCAAATTCCAGCTGAATTCATTGCATTCATTTACGTGCAAATACCCTTGGGAAAGGTATTAATCCATCTATTCCTTCCAGTTATGGGTTAAATAACAGGACAGATTAGATTCTATAGCCTTGGCTGGCAACCAGTCCACCGCAGAAAGCAATGGCAACCTACTGCAGGATAATCTTCTGCCCAGTTAGTTATGTCTCTTTTGAGACATGATCGCCCAAGCGTGTTTCACGTATGGCACTTAACTGACTGACTGCTAGCAAATAAGATAATTGTGAATATTTTATCAGTAGAGAATTTAGAAGCACATGCACACAGACCATAAATTTTTACAATATTTATAAGAAAAGAGTGCTCAGTATCTGAAAAAAAATCTGTCTATATTTCTGAGATAAATTATTCTATTTTCATTATTAACATTGTTTGGGCTGTTGTCCTCATCTTTATTGTTTTATTCACAACGTTTCAGCTGTTGATTAATTTTGGTGATCGTACGAGAACTAGTGTTTTAATGTGATAACCGTAAACCTAAAGTGATCCTTGAAACCTGACAAACAGCTTATAACATCAAAAGGTCAGATAAGTGTTCCAGTGACCCAGTCTGCAAGCAGACCAAAATTAACCTAAACAAACCATCGTTATCCAGGAATTTAAAAGATAAATAGTTTTGTATACACACCACTTAGGATAAATTTAGTTGCTATTACATGTCTTACTATTAAAATGATATTTGTAAAACATTTTCATGCAATGCCACTTGGAATAAAAGAAGATCAGTTGCTGTTTTTGTTATCAACATGACAAGATTCTAGTTTTGGCAAAATTCTTTGGTTTCTAAAACAAGAGAAACCAAGTTGTATCTTTAAGATTCATTCACTACCATAAAGGGAAATAAAATGTTGCCAAAGTACAAAAGTCAAACAAAAGCTTTTTTTTTTAATTGATAAATCCTAAATATTAATAAATCTAAGTGTACAAAGAGGGTGAGTTCATGAATTTGGTGACACAGTAATTGCGAAAGAATGTGCATTGTGGTGCAACGAATATCGGCCAAAAATGAGAAATCAGAGAGCTGAGTTCAAATGTCAGTTAAATTTGTTGCATTCACTTATGTACAAATATTCTTAGGAAAGGTATTAATCCATCTATTCTTCCTCCAGCTATGGGTGAATAGCAAGACAGATTGGTTTCTATGGCCTTGGGTGGCAAACAGTCTACTGCTGAAAGAAATGGCAATCTACTTCAGGAAAATCTTCTGACTAGTCAATAATGGATCGAAAGAGACATGATTACCCAAGCATGTATACCTCAACCAGAGGATAAAGTGGTTTGCATATGGTCAACACCTCTACTTGTAAAAAAGACAAGTTACAGAAGCATTGATGAACCCTCTCATTGATTGGCCTATGCTATTAATTGTGAGTTCAACCCCAGGGCTAAACAGTGTGTTGCTGAACTCAGTTGAAATAAAGTGAGCAATATTAAATAAGAACTAAACAAGATATCCCTAGACATGGGCAATGGAACAAGAACAATTTATCATTGTATATGAATATACATTATCTCAATCCTACTTATACAAACTAGAATGTTTATGCACTTACATACATGAAGGAATAATTATGGTTTTTCAGTTACTTAGAATCCGTTAGTTTCTTGGAACTTCAAATAGACACACCATCTCTCCTTGAATTCAAGTGTCACAAATTATACTAACATTTGTTTAACAAGTCAAATACACATGAAACATGATTAACCAATGAAAAATCAAACAACACAAAAGTAAAAATACCAGAATTTCTTTCTTTTTCTTTATATCTCAATTTCTGATGAAAATTTAATACAAGTGAAATATGTTAGAGTAATAATCATCTATTTGCTCTTATCTTATAACTAGCAGTATAGCCCAGTGTTGCTCGGGAGTAATGAAAGCTTTAAAACTAATCCATGGTCCTGGAGCTCAGACTCAGCCTAAAGAATATTTGTGTGAAGTTTAGTGAGAATCGGATAAAAATTATGGATTTGTATAAAGGACATACAGACAAGCCATGATTACAATTAAATCTAAACTTATTTATAAATGGAACTTTGTCTGTGTGTGTGTCTGTGTGTGTGTCCATTACCTATAGACTCCAAAATGGCTGAACAGATTTTCTTGAAAATTTACACAGTTGTACTATAAGCATCTGCCAGTGTTCTTAGCTAGGTTTTGTGTCAAGGTACCCCCGATAAATATCAAAAATCGATAATCAAAAAATCGGGTTATAGAAGGAGTAGTCCGATTTTAATCAAATTTGATACACTCATACACGAAGACATAAGAAACGATATTCAGATGTTTCAAGGTTGCAGTTCTTACAATAGTGCAGAAAATCGATAATATATATATATATATAAGGCAAGATGTTTGTGTGTGTGTCTGTTTATCTGTCTGTATGCCCTTTATACAAATCTACAATTTTTATCCGATTCTCACCAAACTTCACACAAATATTCTTTAGGCTGAGTCTGAGCTCCAAGACCATGGATTAGTTTTAAAGTTTTCATTACACCCGAGCAACACTGAGCTATACTGCTAGTAAAAGATAATAGGAAAAAAGAACACTAGCCTATAAAACTTTATTATATCCTAAAGGTAAGAAACAAAATATAAATCAGGTATATGGCATATAAGGCACAGGTGAATTTTAAAAGGTATTTTTAGTAAAAAAAAAAAGTGCACCTTATATGCCATGAAATATTGTAAATAAAGAGTTCAACACAAAATTCCCTGTGTGAAATAACCACAATGACAATGGTAATAGTAATACCGAGTTACCAACGATATACAAACACAAAAATACACTTGGCCCCTAGCCACTCAGCTGTCTCTATAACACTGGAAGAGGTATCTTATGTCCTCCAGTGTTTGACTTTAGAAGATCCCTATTATCTAATGCAACCTT
Source organism: Ascarosepion bandense (assembly GCA_037127315.1). Lineage (NCBI taxonomy): Eukaryota > Metazoa > Mollusca > Cephalopoda > Sepiida > Sepiidae > Ascarosepion > Ascarosepion bandense. Next base: position 2,398,863 of record JBBBDQ010000322.1, on the reverse strand, counting down.
CCCCATTTCTACTCTACACCCTGAAAGTCATACAGACCTGATGAAGGCTGGAGGATACAACATCCGAAATGCTGTGATCATAACAACAATAGTTATAAACATTATTTACATGTGCACTATGCACACGTAAATAATGTTTATAACTATAACTCTTCATTGTAGAAATTTGGACAGAAATTAGTCCCTAGTCAATTGAAACAAATTCAGTGTGTTGTAATTTTATTTTCCATTAGTGAATACCAAAAGAAGTGGGCAGAAAAAGAGCTCAGCAAACAATTTGGTCTTTGACATTGTTTTTCCAGTAATTCCAGATTGCAGTTACTTTTAGCGACAGAAAACAGAGACTGTACACTTTCTCTGATACTGTACCAGAAAGCATAATACAATCCATCATCTCTTGCAACAAAAGGAGATTAAAATATTGTCTTTGATATGTACCAGACAAGCAGTTACCAGTTTCTGAATTTGAACACCATCTCTGGGTCAGATAGACAGATTTTTATCACCAACCTGAAAATCCTGTTATAAACTCATAAGAAGCTTAATTTCTTCTGCTTTTAATGCATTGATTTATATTGGAATATTTTATTTTGAGGAATTATATATACCTTTTTATTTGGATTACTATATGCTCACATTTTGGCCATTGTACCCTCAGGGCTTCTTAGGCACTGTCACACTTGCTAACTTTTTGAACTTTTGAATCAAACCTTTTATTTAATCCATAAATGTAGATTGTTCTCATTCTGCTTTCCATATAAATTAATTCTCTCTAGCCTATTCACCCTTATTTCTCCTACTGAAACAGAGTAGATATGAATTTAGTATTACCTGACACATTGAATTAATAACTGTTGGGGAATCTCTGTAACAGGAATGAGATATGGAAGAAAGATTTAGTCTCCCATTTAATTTCCCTTGTTATGGGCATTACTACATCTGTGATATAATAACACAGTAGTTCACAGACAAAATGGAATGACTGAAAAGAAAAAGAAGGACAAACATGCTTTGTTCTCAGGCTAAGTCATACACAAAACTATATGTGCATATATACATATATCCCACACAGAATAATATATCACATATCTCAACACAGGAGAAACAAAAAGGAAGGGTTATATATATAAAACGGAAAACTCCTGTCTGAAGAAGCCATGTTTAAGAGTCCAGATTCAAATTGGCTAGATTCATCTATAACCCAAGTGAAGAAATATTCCTTGAATGGGAAGCAGCAAGTCATGGGTTTTCCCAAATTAAGGACTGCAAGCTGAAATATAATTCTATAACTGGGAAAGATGTATCCCCAAAGGAAACAGCACCATGTATTTATAAACTGAAGGAGAGCCAGATTGAGCCTCAACCTGGGCCAAAAGGGTCTAGGCTAACAGAAAACAAATTCATGTGGTGATTACTGTAAAACAACCAAAAAGTTTCTGCCACTTTAATCGCTGTATGAAGTGACGTCATTAAGTGTCCATCATATGACCCACATGACTTATATCCACCAAAGGGAGATAAATGCCTTCTGTATCCCTACACCTATTTGGATTATACCTACCTTGTCTGCCAAGATGACAGCTAGTTGGCGCTGTTCAAGAATAGAAGAATAAACTCTTTTGCTGTGGAATATAATAGTGAAAACAACAGGGATTTCTCTCGGCTGGAGAAGATTTCTTGTTAGTTTTTAGAAATAACAGATTAGTAGAGTCATATGACAGTGAGTGTATATAAGAAAAGCTAAAATTTTGCCTGTGTAATAGTGCTACCATAATGAGAAGCCAGTCGGGGGTGGTCCCAAGGGAGTATTAGTGCACCAGCCTAAATACTGTGTGTATGGTCATTGAACTTTTTTCTTAAAAAATATGTTGATAATAGTGATTAATAGATTTGAATTTCACAGAATACTTGTCATAAAAGTAGTCATCATATATGCCTTTGATTTATGAGACATGCATGCACTAGAGAGGATATGTGATGTTAAGAATAGTAAGCCATATATTGTCTTAGACTAGTGAGAACAGTAACCACTGGAATGTTACAATAAAATTCTGCACTAATCATTTGGGACTAGCTGTGTTTAGTTATCTCTGATCAGAGAGTGAAACCTGATTTTTTTATATCATTGATCTGGGGTGGAGTTGAGTGGAATGGTTTTTCCATGAAGGCATAACATCAGAAAGATAGAGTTGTTTGGTTTCAGCTACCTATTATAATCCCTTGAAACTATCACCCGGTTCACACTCCACCCACATCTATTGAACAGGTGAAGAGGCTCATCCCTTGTTTCCTGTTTAGGATGCGGTTTCCGGTTTTCTCTTTTCCATTCTTTTTACCCTTACATACCCCCCTGTGCATCAGTGGCGTTACTGCCTTGCTTGGGGTGATATGATTAAAAAAACAAAAAACAAAAAAAAACACACTAACTTAATTTGTCTCCATGTCTTGGCATGGTGATTCACTTCAATATTATGTCTCAAAAACATCGAGCAGTAATAGCACTGATCTATGAATTAAACTAGCATTAATGCTATTTTCATTAATACATCATATTTCTATTTGGTCATCTGAGTTTCCTTATGTACAACATCTTATTTTTAGTTGGTCATCTGAGTTTCCTTATGTCCTAAATGATAAGAGTGAACAAGTTGTTTGGATACAGGAAACATTCAGCATTCATTGGTTAAAATGTTAACATTATTGTCAGTTGGAGTTTATGATATCTTAATAATAAATTAGACATCTAAAGTCCACTAAATTTTATAGCTTTTTTAATATTGACACAAATTTCTATTCAAGCCTTTAGTTTAAGGTACCATGGAAAGTCAAGTTAACTTTTTGATTATACCATTTTTACTTATAAATACATGTGTTACCCATTTTTGTTCCTGCTACTGTTGGATGATTCTGGTTGTAGTAATAATTCAATGTTCCATCAGACCATTGAGGAAGCCAAGTGCATGGTTGACCTGAGGTAACCTCCTATCCACAAAGTATGGACCCATGTGATAGTCCCAAATGCAGCTGTACAAATGAGCTGCATGACAAATATATAAACACCCACCCTAGAGAGATGAGCCAACTCTTGTAGATAATTGAATAAAATGTAATGTTGCATATGAGGGATCAAATATTGTTTTCTTTTGTAATGTACAACACTTCATTACATGGTAAATACAATTGCCGCTGGAATATACAATTTTCCTAATATACAATTAACTGGGAAGGGAGCTTAATAACAGGGGTTGAAAAATTATTTAAAAATCAAAAATGTGCAAAATTAATAAATAAGGTTGTCTAAATAAGACCAGGAGTTTCAGAAAATGTAAAAATAATGACAAATAAATAAAATGAATGCTCCCCTCCCATCTATGAGGCATCAAAGAATGGTTGGTTGATTAACAGCATATCAACCTCTATTGGTTATTTTATGCCAACATCTAAACATTTTGAACACAGTTGTATGCTTTCAACTAAATATATTTTGTACATAGTTTTATAAATATATAATTTGGTTTGGTTTATTTTGTTTAGCAGTATATCAACCTCTGTGATTATTTATTTGTTTTTGCTTAAGAGTTGACTATTTGCCCATAGCTGGGATCCTAACAGGTGCTACCACTCCAGTTCAGAGTGGATTTATGAACAACAACAATAATAAAGAGATGGTTTCATTCTCCTCAAAAGTTAGGTTGGTGCACACTTCGTAACTAGTGACTGAATTGGAATGTGGGTGATGCTATTTTTTTCTTAACTGCCATCTCCCTTCAGATAGTAGAAGATCATAGCTCTCTACAGTTTCCCCTTCTGTGAATTCCCATGAACTCTTGAGTAATATAGTGGTTTCCTGTTACCATCTACACTGGCTGCCACTCAAGGCTATAGGTCCCGGTTCATCCTACTGCTTAAGCTTATAGCTAAAGGAAAATATTCATGCCTTTCAAAAATAATAAATAAATAAAAACAATGCAAAAGCAAACCCAACAAACTAGACCAGCATTTGAACACTGTTCGCTGATAATTATTACACTATCCATAAAATCTGCTCAAATAAAATTTTGTCACTAGCTTAAAAGTTGCACTCTGCAAACTTTTAAGCTAGCTCCTGTGGAGGGTTAATTGAGCCTTTGTTCCCAAACAATAGAGGACCCTGATCTAGCTTAAAAGACTGCAATGATAATTTTGGAGAAATAACTTTGAATTCCCCAATTCACTCTATGGAACTTCAAAACATCATTTTAACTAATTCAGGCTATAAGTCCAGTTCAAGTCAAAAGTCCAATTTGGGCCAAAATTCCAGTTCAGGCCAAAAATTAAGTTCATCAAATCACGAACTCCATGGGACTTCAAAATTTCATATCACAAAACCTTTTACATTAACTCTGATTCCTTTGCATTTTAAGTAAATAAAATTGATTTCCTCAATTCAAAGTTTTGGGGATTATTTTAAACTGAATTGAAAACATAAAACTTTAAATTCACAAAGTTTTGTGCTACTTTAAACTCTTAATATAAATTAAAAACTTAAAATCACTAATTCTGAATGTTCAATCACCAGATGAAAGACAGATTTTCAATCTTGGAATCATCCTGATTCCCCAAAAATGTATGTCTATGTAGAGCGATGTGCATTGTGGTGCAGTGGATATTGGCTCGGAGCAAGAAATCGGGGAGCCGAGTTCGAATTCCAGCTGAATTTGTTGTATTCACTTACACGCAAATATCCTTGGGAAAGGTATTAATCCGTCCCTTCCAATTATGGGTTAAATAACAGGACAGATTGGGTTCTATAGCCTTGGCTGGCAACTAGTCTACCTCAGAAATCAATGGCAACCTACTGCGGGATAATCTTCTGCCCAGTCAGTCATGTCACTTTCGAGACATGATCGCTCAAGCATGTATCACGTATGGCACTTAACTGACTGAGTCAGAGTTGGAAGCAATTAAGGGGTCATTGGAGTCAGAAAAATTATACAGACATTGAACCCAGTTGAATTTACACTTTATATGGCCCTAGTTTAGCCAGTAAAGTTATACAGTGCATGCTCCTTATAAATACATTATAAACAAATCATGATTTTATATTTATTATGAACTGTAATAAATCTGTACTTACTTATTTCCAAAAATATGTGTGTAAAAATTTTATTATAGCATTTTTATTTTTTATTGTTATTTCTTCTAATCAGATTTTATCTCTAATTCTGTTAGAAAATTAAAAAGAATAAGGAGATATTACATAAAAGCCACACTATTCTTTGATATAAACCAGTTATTACGATATATGCCTATTCTAGTTAGGAGCATATCCATGAGCTTTATGAGATATGTAGGCCATGATCAATTAATTACATACAGAGGAGTCAGTGTTGGGGTTACCAAATTAGATGAGTTGGAGTCGAAGGTTTTGTGTTCTGACTTCACAGCCTTGCAGATAACAGAAACCATATCATGATATGAATAGACTTCTGATTGTGAATTTTTTTTTTTCAAGGAGGTTTTTAGGTAGCTGAGACAAGAGCATCTTTTGTGAAAACAAACACACAAAAAACAATCAAGAGACTTTAACAGAGCTATTTTAATGGCTATGAGAATCATGCCTCCTCTTTTAGAATTCATATTCCATTACAGACAGACAAATCGAGTGAATGATAGACACATCCACACATATGGCCTGAAGCTAGTTTGAGAATTAAAAACTGACAGTCACCATGCATTTTGATTTCTGTGTTCACAGAGATATTAAGGACTCTTCTGCCATAAATAAAGGAAATTTTAAATAATCTCAGGCCACCAAAAATAGCAGCATTTTGAAATTATGTCGTACTTATGAAACATATTACTCTGAATTTTCTTGTTTGTGTTCAACTAGGTTACACATGCTTGCAGTTGATTTATTTTTCAGTTGCACTGATTCAAAGCAAAAGATGCAGAGAATTCCATGATGGATCATGTGTGCAATGAGGTTTTCAGATAAATGAGAACAAAAGAGACATTTTTACATAGATTCTGAAAAAGAGAGCTCAATTTTTTTTTATACATAATGAGGAAAGAGGGCTTGGAGAATATGACTCTCACAGGACATACTGAAGGCAAGAGGGACAGAAGGAAACTACAAATAACCTACCTAATGAGTTTATGCAAACGATTGGCAGAATAGGGACTGGAAGGAATAATAAGGGGTCAAACATGGCTTAGAGATACAAAAGATCAGTTGTGTAGAGTCATAATGGCAGAGTAGGAACTGGAAGTGATAATAAGGAGACAAACATTCTTTAGAATTTTTTTTTTTTTTTTTAATCATATCACCCCGAGCAAGGCAGTAACGCCACTGATGTGCAGGTGGCTACATAAGAGTGAAAAAATTGGAAAAGAGAAAGCCGGAAACCACATCCTAAACAGGGAACAAGGGATCAATCTCTTCACCTGTTCAATAAATGTGGGTAGAGTGTGAACCGGGCGATAGTTTAGTCTATCTACTCCAATTGGAAAAGAAAAAAAAGGAAAAGGTGTGAAAAGATTGGAAAAGAGAAAGAGAACTACAAAAACTATAACGCATACGGGATACACGTTTGGGTGATCATGTCTCAAAAAAGACATGACTGACTGGGCAGAAGATTTTCCCGGGGTAAGTTGCCTTACTTTCTGTGGTAGACTGGTTGCCAACTGAGACTGCAGAACTCAACCTTTTCTGTTATTTAACCCATAGCTGGAGGGAAGAGACGGATTAATACTTTTCTCAAGGGTATTTGCGCGTAAGTGAATGCAACGAATTCAAATGGAATACGAACTCGGCTCTCCGATAATCTACTGCGCCACAATGCAGAATTTGACAAGCTTACTGTTCTTTTCAGCTAAGCAAACTTCAGACTTGTTAACGACAGTAACATTTTTCTTTTCACTTATATTTTTTTTCCATTTCGAAATTGCATTCTCCTCATCTCTTGGTTGATATCTTTTTAGCTTTCTGTTTCTGTTCTGTGATCTTTTCCTACTGTATCCGCAATGTATCAAACAAAGAAAAACAAAGTTTTAAACTATTTGATAACACCCACCCCTTCTTTCCCAAATCGGCAAACAATTACTAAACAAAATAACGACTGGTGTGGTCAGAAACTTACAGATCAAAAGCGTTTTTAAATTCAAATGATTGATTAAACAAGCAAAAACATAAAAGGTAAAAATAAAATGAGATGAATGTCAATTTTTGTTTTCGGTCCACATATTGTTCTACTTCAAAGCACAGTTCAAAGTTTAATTTTAAAAATTAAACTCACCGTCGAGAATGAGAAATAAAAAAAAATAATGTCTTACTTACAGTGTTTGTGTACTGACAGAAGCGGGAGTCAAGAAATTTAGAAAGTAGAACGGTACAGTCAAGGCGGACATAAAATATATGTATTCATTTAGAGAGATAATTATTTTCTCTTTCTTTAACAACAAGTAACTAAATCAACACCATCGCCTGTCAATTCGTTAAGAAAAATGTTAGAATGTATTTCCCGTCTACACGGCTCCTTTTGTTTTTCTTAGCCAGACGACTTAAACTTGGCTCTTGTCAGTTTCGTCAGGATGGTGGGCGGAGAAGAAGGTTCGAGGTGGGATAGAGTGGTGGTCAAGATGTTACAACGCCGAGAGGGCGGGTGAGATGCCTAAAAAGAAAAGGAAAACAATGATGTGATAGACATTCGTATCATGCACGCGTGTATATATGTATATTGTATACACTACTACACTTAAAGAAGGCACACAAATACACTTTATTTTAAGCCATAAATATTCACTGTAAAATCTAGCATTAACTATATATATATATATTAAATGGTTTTAAAAAAAAAGAAAAAGTTTTTTGATGTCATGTCTCTTCAGGACGTAGACGATTATAGCTCTCCACACATTTCTTTCTTCATTATCTCCTCTCAATTCAATTGCCATGACTTTTTTTTTTAATCGTATCACCCCGAGCAAGGCGGTAACGCCACTGATGTGCAGGGGGCTACGTAATAGTGAAAAGATTGGAAAAGAGAAAGCCGGAAACCACAACCTAAACAGCGAACAAGGGATGAGCCTCTTCACCTGTTCAATAGACGTGGGTGGAGTGTGAACCGGGCGATAGATAGATCTATCTACTCCAATTGAAAAAAAAGAAGAAACCAAAGTGAGAAAATTGGAAAAGAGAAAGCCGGAAACCACATCCTAAACAGGGAACAAGGGATGAGCTTCTTAACCTGTTCAATAGACGTGGGTGGAGTGTGAACTACTTGGAAAAGTTAAGTCGAATAGTTTCTTGCTGTCTTATCCACAGGTTTGATTTTTCCTTCTCTTAGACTGGTTGGCAACCAGTCTAAGAGAAGGAAAAATCTAAGAGTCCAATCTACCCTGATATGTAACCCCTAGACGGAAGAAGAGAAAGAAGAGTACTTCAGGCCTTTTCCAAGAGAACTAGATAGATATAAGGATAGATAGATCTCGCAAAGCGATTCTTAGAATTATAAAAGCTTAGCGAACCGGTTGCTGGATTATCCGAAAATAATCTTATATATTAATAGCCGATTGTCAAGGTAACATGTTAGTTACACTATGCTCGTGTGGGCGCCTAGTGAAAAAGTGTGGTAAACGTAGTCATAAATTTGATCGGTCTTCTATTGGATCTTCAGACTGCAGCGATTTAGTTCGAATGTGGCTAAGAAACCATAAAGTAAAAAAGTATCATACATCTACACAGAAATATGAGAAGAGAATTTTAATCTGGAAATATAAAATGTTTATCATTAAAATGGTTTAATTATTTTGATATGATAAAGTGATTTATTACAATTCTCAAATTGAAAATAAAATAAGCAGAAAGATCCAAAAGATCACTTTCCTTTATAGAACCTGTGTTTATTTATTTTTTTAATCGTATCATCCCGTGCAAGGCGGTAACGCCACTGATGTGCAGGGGGCTACGTAATAGTGAAAAGATTGGAGAAGAGAAAACCACATCCTAAACAGGGAACAAGGGATGAGCCTCCTAACCTGCTCAATAGACGTGGGCGGAGTGTGAACCGGGCGATAGATAGATCTATCTACTTCAATTGAAAAAAAAAAGTGAGAAGATTGGTAAAGAGAAAGCCGGAAACCACATCCTAAACAGGGAACAAGGGATGAGCCTCTTAACCTGTGATGACAAATAGAGCAACTGAATTTCAATTAATAATGATAAAAATAAAGTTTAAACTAATCAACTTGAGAAATGTATGAACACTTTGGTACCTAATGCCATTCCAAATTTGTTCTTTTGTCACTGTTTTTACACATACAAGACAACTTTTTTTAATGCTCACTCTATACAAGGCCCACTCTAAGTAGAGAGTTACTGAAGGTGGTTGTGGTAGCAATAAGAATTAAGGCCAGTTTAGGCAAATATGTGGGAAAGGTAGCAGCTAATCCTAGATTTGAAAAGATTAAGATCGTAGTGATCAGGAAAATAACATGATTTTTAAAAAGTAAATTCTAGCATTGAATTCTATCTTATATCTATTCTTTAGATTGTAATATCTATGAAGAAAAAAACTTTAGAAATACATATAAATTAATATTTAATAAAAGAAAATAATTAGATTCAAATTATGGCAGACATTATGAATCAGTCATTTTCAAAGTATAATTTTCCTTTGAATTTTCTGAAATGAAGAATTCTCTTAATTATTCACTGTATTCTCTGAATATTTTTTTTAGATCTTTTTGAAGTGTGGAATTTGAAATTTTATACAGTAGAGAATACTTATAGATTTCAATTGACCTATTTTGTTTGTGAAAGAAAAATCTTAAAAATCCAAATAAATCAAAATTTAGTAAAATGAACAAATTAAATACAAATTATAGCAGACACATTATTATAATGTAATTAATTAGTTTTAGATAAAATAATATCTTTTGATTGAAAATTATTAATAACATACAATATTCCTACTGAATGGGGCTTATGACCCCGGGTGATCTAACGCCGTGTTCCTGTGCGAAGGCGCACGGTTTTACAATGTATGCAAATGAGAGCCGCCCGTTGTAATTCGTATGCAAATAAGCAGGTGAGAAAGGGGATAAAATGAAGAAACGCGGCAATTTGGGCAGTACGAATTTAGTCGGTTGACAAAGTGTTTGTGCGAGAAGACGACGACGACGACGACGACGTTGGAAAGACGAGGAAACCAAGAGAGTACCTGTTGTCATCAAAATATTTGTTTGCCTGAAACACAGACGTATTACAGATTTCCTTTCAGTTACAGGACCGGTTCCTACAAATTTAGGATGCCACCACTGTGTGTGTGTGTGTAAATATACATATTCTATGTCTACAGCACGACTCGAAGCTTCATGCTCTATGCAATCATCAGGTGCATCTAATATTACAATGAGCACTGTTTTATTGACACTAAAATTATATATACACGCACACACACACAGAGTGCGATGGGTAAATTTTAGTCATTTTATATTTTTAATTTTGCGCATGCGCGTTTTTTTTTTTTTTTCGTTTTTGTTTTTTGTTTTACTATACAGTAGAGCGAGCTGGACTCCATCTATGATAAAAAAAAAAGCACTACGACGCAATTTACTCCGCCTAAAATTTTGAAATGGCACGCTGTACTGCTTGGCATTCACGCTAGAAACTCCAAACACCTATCATGGTGTTTGGAATGATCACTAGTAATGGCGACATTATTCCTTCATCAATTTTCCCATAGGGTCTCAGACTCAACACGGAGACCTACATCAAGTGCTTTGAGGAGGTAGTGCTGCCCTGCGTCAAGAGGACTCTGCATCATGGCACACAAACGGGACTCTGCATCATGGCACACAAACGGGACTCTGCATCATGGCACACAAACGGGACTCTGCATCATGGCACACAAACGGGACTCTGCATCATGGCACACAAACGGGACTCTGCATCATGGCACACAAACGGGACTCTGCATCATGGCACACAAACGGGACTCTGCATCATGGCACACAAACGGGACTCTGCATCATGGCACACAAACGGGACTCTGCATCATGGCACACAAACGGGACTCTGCATCATGGCACACAAACGGGACTCTGCATCATGGCACACAAACGGGACTCTGCATCATGGCACACAAACGGGACTCTGCATCATGGCACACAAACGGGACTCTGCATCATGGCACACAAACGGGACTCTGCATCATGGCACACAAACGGGACTCTGCATCATGGCACACAAACGGGACTCTGCATCATGGCACACAAACGGGACTCTGCATCATGGCACACAAACGGGACTCTGCATCATGGCACACAAACGGGACTCTGCATCATGGCACACAAACGGGACTCTGCATCATGGCACACAAACGGGACTCTGCATCATGGCACACAAACGGGACTCTGCATCATGGCACACAAACGGGACTCTGCATCATGGCACACAAACGGGACTCTGCATCATGGCACACAAACGGGACTCTGCATCATGGCACACAAACGGGACTCTGCATCATGGCACACAAACGGGACTCTGCATCATGGCACACAAACGGGACTCTGCATCATGGCACACAAACGGGACTCAGCACCATGCCACACAAACAGGAGAACCCAGTCTTGGCTGTCAGACTTCAATCCCATTGATTATTATGCGCGGAGCGAGATAACAAAACAACTTGTAAAACCAATAATGAACTGAAGGCAAGGATTATGCCAGCATTCTCTAACTTAAACAAGACCGAGTGCTTTGCTCACAGATTCTCCTCCAACTCCCAATTTGACTCGTCTGGAGTAACTGCACCCGACTTCTCCCCTTAGAACTGAGGCTCAAATGAGGGATGTTCACATAAACCCCCTCTCTGGTATCTAACAACATTTCAAAGCTTGACTCCCCATAAGGCCAGCGGAGGTGACGGAATCCCGGTGATTGTCTTGAAGAATTGTGCCCCTGAACTCTCCTCTGTCCTCTCCAAACTCTATAATTACTGCCTCTTTGTTTCCTGTTTTCCTGCCTACTGGAAATCCTCTTCTGTGGTACCTGTATTTAAGAACTCAAGAGAACCCTCAAACCCCTCTAATTATCGTCCTATCAGCCTTCTACCGATTTTCGGCAAAGTGTTCGAGATTATCATCAATGCTGAAACATCTCACCGCCTATAAACTGTTCTCCGACAGAGAGTATGGCTTCCGCTTTGCCAGGTCTACTGCTGATATACTAACTACCATCACTGAGTACATATACCAGGCCCTCAATAAGAACGGCGAAGCTCGAGCTGTTGCTCTGGATATCACCCTGGGTCATTATGTCGGGCCAGGAAGTTGTTCTCGCCTGAATCCATCTTGAATGCATTGAATATTGTTGTCATATCTGGTCGAGCGACCCTGCTATTTATATCTGGGTTATCGACAGGATCCAGAGGAGAATCTGTAATGTAATCAATCCCGAACTGGCAGCTCGACTCCAGCCACTTTATCACCGACGAGATGTCTTCCCAATGTCTCTTCTACAAAGATTTTTACAGCTTCTGCTCCAACAAACTTAGCTCCCTGGTGTCCCCACCCCCTACAAGAATTTACTCGAGCAACCAGACTGGCGACAAGACTCTACCCCTTTACAGTCAAAACAACCGACTTCAGCAATCGTTTTTACTCTAGTAGCTTATTTTCTCGCACTTCCCGCCAGTGGTACTCCCTTCCGTATACTTGCTTCTCTGATAGCTACAATCTCCAAGAGTTTAAATGCAACGTCAATTGCCATCTCTTATCCCCTTGACTACCATCCTTTTCTTATTCTTTCCCTAACACCCCCGTATCTTGTTTTTCTCCTTTTTCACTCTACTCTCTTCACACCAGTATTCCCATCCTTCTCTTACGCATTCTCTGACACCTCTTTTAACCGGCTCCTCTTCGGTCTCTTTTCTCTTCGCTCTTCTCTTATGTTAACGTACACTCTCCTCTTATGTAGCCCCCTGCGTACCTTGTTTGGAGTAAAACGTGAAAAAAAACAAAAAAAAAAACAAAAAAAACTGCAAAGTGTAGATAAGCCGTAGCCATAGAAAACGAATGAATCGATTTAATACACCATAGAAAAATGTGCTCAATTTTTCGGCAACTCATCATCATCAATACCCAGACTGATTCTTCTTCTGGATCCTTTCGGTCGGTTTTCAGTTATCTTGGTGACGCCCATTTCGTCAAGCTCTTGGAAGACTGCGGAATATGGAGTAAATTCAAACACTAGGTTCTCAACTTTTGAATTTATGTTTGTCTTTCTCCTAGACTGGTTACCACCGAGTCTGTCCTGCTTTTTGCCTATGACTGGAGTAGGTGGGGAAGAAAAAGTGGATTTGATTCATGCCTTTCCCGAGGGTATTAGCATGTAAAATAATATAATGAATTCGAGTGGAATTCGAACTGTTCTCTAATTCCTTAATCCGGGACGCTATCCTGGTTAAAGAGTCGGTTACTACGTTCGTGAAAAGCTTACAATATTAGACTGCTGATTATTTCGAAGCACTAACAAATTATTATCAGAGGAGGAGTGATCGAATTTCGAGTCTCGTTGACCATAAACGCCCGAAAGGAAAGATATTTGTGCTGAACAACACTTATTGTAATGAAACGGATAGCGTACCAGTTTGGCAATGTATAGTTTGGGCGTGCACTTATTACTCAGTGCCCCAAGAAGGGGAGCCAAAGTTGGTTTTAGTAAACGCATTATACATATTATCATCCTATTCTGTCAGCAACACCTACCTTCGTTATTAATTACTGACAATAACTCTTTTCGTCCTCATTTTCAGCGCATAAATTCTGTGTTTAATTTTTTCCTTCTTAGTGCAGAAAATGATTCTAATTAAGGGGTAGGGGAGTAATGTAGTAAAGTCAGTGGGCGACGATAACAGAAACCAAAACATTGCCGGCGTAAACCGTGTTCAAATAGTCAACGTTCAAATATAACCTTGTTTCCTTCAGAGTCCTCATTACAAAAAAATATTAAATATAAATCTTTTTTTTTTTTTTTTTTTTAAATATTTTACATACAGACACTTCAAAATTTTTACTTTGCGTTAACATTAATAGGAACTGAAAAACATTATTTAGGTAAGAGAATCAGGTACTGAAAATTTAATTGCGTAATTAAATGGCGTCATTTGCGCTGGGTACTATATATATATATATATATATATATATATATATATATACCCATGGTTAGTGTTCTCGGGTTAATTATGGTAGCCTTGCTAGTAAAAAGGGTTATCATCGTGTTATCAAAGGCGATATTTGACATGACAGACGGAAGCCGTCAAAAAAAAAAAAAAAAAAAAAAAAAGTATGGTGTCGAATTTGACAATTTTATGTAGCTTAATCGTACGCTTCGTTTTTTTTTTTTTTAAACTTTTTTTAAAAAATAACCGTCTACGGATGTGCGTTGTGGCGCAGTGGATATTGACTCGGAACGACAAATCGGGGTGTCGAGTTCAAATTCCAGTTGAATCCCTTGCATTCACTTACGCACAAATACCCTTGGGAAAGGTATTAATCCGCCTCTTCCCTCCAGTTATGGGTTAAATAATAAGACAGATTGGGTTCTATAGCCTTGGCTGGCAACCAGTCTACCGCAGAAAGCAATAGCAACTTACTGTGGGATAATTTTCTGCCCAGTCATTCATGTCTCTTTCGAGACAGGATCGCCCAAGCGTGTATCACGTATGGCACTTAACTAACTACTGGTCTAACCAGTACCTCTTTTACTTATATATCTCAACGAAAGAACGTTTTCTCTTTTCTGATGTCGTGTTTGGGATCAGTCCAGGCTGTAAAAATATTGTATGAATCCTAAAGGTTTTACTAAACAAATATATTACTTTGAAAATAGCTTTATAGACAACGAAAGCGCTTAAAGTTCGAATAATATGTGAAAGGCCTTGATCTCGATGTCAAACACCTAATCAAAAGAAAAAATACTAAAAATACTTAACTAAGAAATATCGTTGGCTTTTACAACGTGCATAAAAGATACTGTTCAAATATACTTATAATAAAGAGATACTATTCACATTGAAAATAACGAATTAGTTTAATTGTCAATAATCCCTATTTTCAGTGGTCATGAATTAATGCAAGCCTTTTTAAATAGCTTGGTCAGTCAGATCAAGACTTTATATAGATGACAACCATGTCGCCAAACTTCAGCAATATTTAAACTATTATCTGTTTACAACCGTTTTCTCAGATCAATGACTGAAAATAGCTTTAAGAGAAAATGACACAATCAAAATGTTGACATTTCACACCACTTCAGACAAAAAGTAACGAAGGAAGGAAACCTCTATCAAAACTGGATTTGAGAAACTAGTTTTGCGAAAAAGATTTTATCACTTTCAACCGACAGCAGAACTGGGTGTTCAGGTGATGAATGTCGAATGCTTCTTTATAAGTAAGCAGCAACTATTATCATTATTGATAAGAACAGGTACTACACTTTGATCCCAACCGGCTGGCCAGGTAGTAAAAAAAAAAAAAAAAAAAAAAAAATTACCATAGTAGCACTGACTGCTTGGTCAGTGAATGCCGAATGTTTCTTTATAGGAATAAAGCTAATATTATCATGACCGAAAACCGGCGCTCTTTATATGCACAATTATTTGAAAAAATTATACTCATTATTATCTAAACTTATTTATAAATGAAACTTTGTCTGTGTGTGTGTGTCCGTTACCTATAGACTCCGAAACGGCTGAACCGATTTTCTTGAAAATTTACACAGCTGTACTATAAGCGTCTGCGAGTTTTCTTAGCTAAGTTTTGTGTCGAGGTACCCCCAATAAATATCGAAAATCGATAATCGAAAAAATCGGGTTATAGAAGGAGTGGTCCGATTTTAATCAAATTTGATACACTCATAGATAAAGACATAAGAAACGATATTTAGAAGTTTCAAGGTTGCAATTCTTACAATAGTACAGAAAATCGATAATTTATATATATATATATATATATATATATATATAAAGGCAAGATATATATATATTTATATATATATATATAAAGGCAAGATGTTTGTGTGTGTCTGTTTATCTGCCTGTATGTATTTTCTTCAGCTCTTTTATTTTAGTTTTTGCTTCAGGTTTGGCTCTAAGTAGGTATAATTGTAGTTCTTAGTCTCAGCCATGATACCATTTACTCAGAGGACTTATTTAGCCTTCAAAATTCAGTTTACGACGAAAAAAAAAACTTATTTGATACCAATACCAGGAAATCAAAATCTGACTTACATCCATTCATTTTTCTTTCGGTCTACGGTTTCGCTTTAACTGGAAACGACTATTGCTTTTTAGTCTTTCGTGCCAACGTCCAAAGAGTCTGGGCTCCAGGACCATAGATTAGCTTTAAAGCTTTCATTACACCCGAGCAACGCCGGACTATACTGCTAGTTACAGATAAAAGGCAGTGATAAAAACAGTAAGGGTGACCGTCCTACTCCGAAAGAATCACATAATAATAATAATAATAATAATAATAATAATAATAATAATAATAATAAGAAGAAGAAGAAGAAGAAGAAGAAGAAGAAGAAGAAGAAGAAGAAGAAGCTTATAAATACCTAGGTGTAAATGAGAGCGAAAACATTCACCATAAAAAAATGAAAGAAATAGTGCGTAAAGAGTACTATAGAAGGCTACGAATGATATTAAAAACTGAATTAAATTCACAGAACAGAGTTATGGCCATTAATAGCCTTGCAATCCCAGTTGTCCAATATAGCTTTAACATCTTAAACTGGACTCTAAACGACATCAGGCGAATGGATGCTAAAACAAGAAAGCTTCTTTCTAAGCATAAGATGCATCATCCAAAGGCTGATGTAGACCGTCTATATATACCCCGTAAAGAAGGTGGGAGAGGTCTTATTCAGCTGGAATTGTCATACAAGACAACAACTATTGGCCTACTAACATACATAGAAACAACAAAGGATTGGATGATACAATTAGTAAGGCAACATGAAGAAAGAAAGAAAAAATATTCAATAATAAAAGAAGGCAGTAAATACAAACAAGATTTACAGTTAGTAGATTCTGTAGAAAAGCAAAACAGAAGCCAAGAACCAACTATTGCGGCAAAAAATATGAAAATGAAAGCCAAAGATAAAGCTCTTGAACAGATGAAACAGCGCTGGCAAGACAAACCTCTGCATGGCCAATATCCAGAACGTGCCAATAAATCCAATGTTGACAAAGTTAATACTCATCGATGGTTACGTGCATCTGGATTAAAGTCTGAAACTGAAGGCTTTATTCTTGCAGCACAAGACCAAAGTCTTTTCACTAGAAACTTTCAGGCAAATATTATGCATAATAATATGGATCCAAAATGCAGGTTTTGTGATAAACACCAAGAAACAATAGACCACCTAATCTCAGGCTGTTCTGTGCTTACCCCAAATGAATATAAAAATCGCCACGATAGAGTTGGGCAATATTTACATTGGGCAATGTGCAAACATTATATGGAAAAGCTGTAAACAAACACTGGTATGAACATCACCCAGCACCGGTTACAGAAATAGAAGATGTAACCATTCTATGGGATTACACCATCTACACAGACAGAAAAATTGAAGCAAACAGGCCAGACATTATTGTTAAAAACCAGAAGGAGAAAACTTGTCTATTAATTGATATGGCTTGTCCAGCGGATTGTAACATAGCAATCAAGGAATTTGAAAAACTGTCAAAATATAAAGACCTGGAAATTGAAATAGAAAAAAATGTGGAAATTGAAAACAAGAGTTGTGCCAGTGATAGTAGGTGCACTTGGAATGATAAAAAATGGAACAAAACAACACATTGAAAGAATCCCTGGAAACCCCAGCTTAAGAGATATACAAAAAATTGTCTTATTAAGTACAGCCCACACACTAAGGAAAACTTTATCTATGTAATGCTGGGGATGATAGAGAAGATAGAAAAACATGAAATGGAGCCATAACAACACGTCACTACCTGCCTTAGGTCTCCCCGCAGACTTGGTTGGTAGTGAGACCAAAGCAGAAATCGAAATATGATGAAAAATGACATGATAATAATAATAATAAAAAAACACAACCTAATAAATATTAATTAACTAATAGAGAACACGCCAATGAAGACAAGAGGAAAATTGAGGTCGAGTTAATATCATAGTTCAAGTTGAGTCACGTACAAGAACTAAATTTTATATTGCAAAACCAGACCAAAACAGTTAAGGAATGTCGCCCTTCATACCAACAAAAATATTTCTAAAAAATAAATAAAATAAAATAAAATAGAGATCTCAAATCATAGGCCGTGTGATGTTTGAAACAGCAGTGTGACAGCTGTTCAGAGTGAGAGACAGTTACCACTGAGCGATGATGAACAGAGGAGCCAAATTTCGTTTGGTCTGTTTTATTTTTTTAATATTCGTTAATATTTTATCCGTGACTTCTGCTTATACAGCGCAACTCCATACACTGTGAATATAAACGTTAGATCAGGCACAAAGCAAAGATTAAGGAGCACCTCGTGAAGATCGAATTCACTACTCAATAAGAACTGATCGACCAATGCAAGCCTATGTTAACAGTGACGTCAGATCAAATGGTTAAAATGGCTCTGACCGAGAGAAGTCTCTGAAGATTATTCTCCTATAAATTACGTGGACTGGTGTTACAGAATCATAAAGAACTGTACCAAATAACAAAATATTTCTTTTGAACTGGAAAGCACATGTAACTCGATAAGAAAATAACGACATAATCAAGATGTTTCTGTTCCACACTACTTCAAACGGTTAGGATGGAAACCACCATCAATACTGAAAAGAGCAATAACAGCTACTGGACTTTAGTAACCTATTTTCCTGGAGTTTGTTTTAAGAGAAAGATTTTATAAAATATCAATCAACAGTAGTACTGGCGACTTAGTCAATAAATGGCACTTCTTTTCTTATTAAGAAACAGTTAATGTTGCCATTACTATTTGTAATGATGTCATGGCACAACCCAACTATGTTAGAGCAGCTGAGAGAAAACACTGGAATTACAAGAACAAAATCCTTAGCAGTTGAACGCTTAAGGAGAAAGCAAATGAGAAAAACACTTGCTGGCATGGCCCAGTAGTTAGAGAATAAATATGTAGGGATAAAATAAAAACTACGAAATAAAAACTACGAAATAAAATGAACATAAAAAATATCCCAGAAGTCCTCTGACAGGAAAGACAATTTACGCATGTGCAAAAAAAGAAACTTCCTGGCGCCAAAAATAAACTATCTCTTTTTCTGTTGGACTTTGACTGGTAACGACGTGCCGACTGTTCGGGAAGGAATTTCTCCAACAAGAGTTGTTGGAATCAAAACATAAAATCAGTGTCCAAACTGTCTCTCTAGTGTCTCTGTATCTTTCCTTTTCTCTTTGTCTATTTATTTCAGCGACGAAAGCTATTCAACAAGTCTTGGATGTTTAGGTGAAAGAACCAACCCAGGAGTAATAACCATAACATCCATAAATAGCAGTTAAACAAAAATACCAAAGAATACAGTTATGATGGAATACTGAGGGGAAAATCAAATGGATTTCTATTTGTTACAGCTTATCAACCTTCAAAGTGGAATAGCTGATTTTTTTTCGAAATTTAACAATTTGTCAGTGTTTACAGTTAACGTGTTTTCTAGAATTCCCGGTTTAATTTTTTACAACCTGAACAGGGTCCAAGAGCCACACGAGATAGAGTAACATGAGGAAAAAGGCTTGTGCCACAAAACGCGCTCGAGGTGCTGTCACAAAATATAGGAAAACTTATAACAGAAAATATTAATTTAACAATTTGTTTCAACTGCCTACTTCAAAGTGCCCTCCCCACACATACCGAAAAACAATAAAAATAAAAATAAAAAATTGCTCACAAAGGCAAACTTCCGTACTACATTCGGCTCGTGCATTTTTTTTTTTTTTTGATATGTGAAAATGCTACCACAAAATTTGGACAATTTGAATAGCGCGTACGAACTGAAAATAATTCCTACTTGTGCCAGGATATTTTATGCACAAATAATTAAAAAAAAAAAAAAAGTAATCTAATACTTGTGTTCTCGAGTCTGTAATAACCATATTTACGCTGGTTTATCAACTTTCTGAAAAAAATTTAAAAAATATTCTTATTCCACCGCCGTTTATTCAAACCCTCCCTTTTATTCAAGAACCGAAAATAAATGCAAGAGAAAGTTATGAGAGAGGTATTATTTGTATTAAGATGACAAGAAATATTAAATGAGTACGCGAGCAAGAAGTAAAGAAAGCTAAGAAAAAACAGTGGGTGGATGACAAAAGAGAGAGGTAAGTGAAAAAACATAACACGACGAAACAAAAAGTAGAGGTGAAGAATGAAAGAAAGAAAGAAAAAACCGATGGGATGAAAGAAGAAAATTAAATCCAAGAAAGAAAGCAAGGAAGACAAAACGCAAACCGACAGGAAGATGAAGAGAGTCATTCAGTTAGTTAAGTGCCATACGTGAAACACGCTTGGGCGATCATGTCTCGAAAGAGACATGACTGACTGGGCAGAAGATTATCCCGCAGTAGGTTGCCATTGCTTTCTGCGGTAGACTGGTTACCGACCAAGGCTATAGAACTTAATCTGTCCTATTATTTAACCCATAACTGGAGGGAAGAGAGAGACACGATAATTCAACAAAGATAACACTGACAGCTGGAAAGATATCTGAACAATAAAACGAAATAAAAAATACTTGAAAAAGAGAGGGAAGAAACAAGAGCAAAACTTTAATGACAATAAAAAGGTAAGTAGCAAAGAACTAAAAGAATACTAGTCCCATGCAAGTTGGTAATTAGTGTTTTAGTGCCAACTGGTTTGAGACCAAATAACAGCTTATTTGCCTTTTATGCAAGTAGATGCACTTAAAGCAATTCAGAAAACGAACACGTTTACACGACGAGTGACCAGTGCTGTAGACATGTTCATTTACAAATTTCTTTATTCTTACGATAGCACTTAACTATGAAATGAGTCAGAAACATTATCAAGTGAGGAAGTCACTGAAAGTTTGTTTTGGACGGAAGATTTTTTTTTAATTTTTTTAGCGCAATCAATACTATTCCCCATTGTTACCATTGGTTTGACTTGACAAGGCATTCTGTATTCCGTGTACAACTATCAACACAACAAAGAAGCTTGCCGCTTCGTGTAGGAAAAACAGGATTTCTGATTGGTTCACGAGGCAGGTTGAATCATTAACATTCATTTTCGTTTTCACCGCCTGATGGCGCTATTAACTTCATTTTGAGTAGAAAACTTTTCACTATTTTTCTAATTTTGAATATGGGCTGCAAAGATAGCCTTTCAAAAAAAAATGAATGGATTTATTTTTAATCTGACATTTGTATTACTTCAAAGAATATTATAGTCGATACTTCGTATTTTAAATAGATACAGTTTAATAGATAAAATGTAGTATTACGTCAATCAGCCTGTGCACCCGAGAAATCTTAGTAAAGGAAAATGCGTTCTCCTATGTAGAGGAAACCACCATTTGATCCAGTGTGCTTTGCCACCCAGCCACGAAGGACGTCGCAGCAAGCAAGGTTCTAAAAAAAGAAACTAAATCTTCTTCACCTAGATGATTTACTCGAAAAATTTGTTCTCGTTTTCGTATCCGAAATGTATTAAAAAAAAAAAAAAGGTCAAATTAAAAATAGATGCATTAATTCTTTAGAAATTGTTTTATTATTCCAAATATTATCACATTGGATACTTCGTATTTGAAATAGACGCCTTATTTTAATTTATTAAACTGTGTGTATTACGTCAATCGGTCTGTGCAATTGAGAGATCAAAGTAAAGAAAATGCATTCCCTGATAGGGATCGAACCTACGTTCCCATTTGTATGCAAAACTCGTGAAAGTATATTTTTTATTAAAAAAAAAAATTTCAAAATGCATGCTTAATTTTCCTTCTGCAAGGTAACCAAAAAGTTCTGTCCGTTTTTAAAGGAAAAAAAAAAAGAAAGAAAAAAACGCTTCACAGTATGTGTAACTTATATTTAGTCTTCAAAGTAGTCGGCATCCAGCACCTTCTACCAACGTGTCTCCAGCTGTTCACTGCCCTTGCAGTAGAACTCGGGTGGTTTTGCTTCATTGGTGAAGGATTTCCCACGAAGATGATTATCCAGCGAGTGGAAGAGGTGGTAATCGGATGGCGAAAGGTCAGGTGAAGAAGGTGGATGGCACAAAGTCTCCCATCCAAGTTGCTGTATGGTATCCATGACCACTCGTGCGTTGTCATAGAGGAAAAGCACACCTTAGTGAGGGTCAGCATCCAATGTCTGGAACACTTGAGAGTTTCGTACAGAACCCACTCTTCATCACCAGTAAGTACTCGATTGAATAAGGATGCGGTACGGTGGTGAGAAAACAGCGATAAGCAGCCTGCCACTCGTTGTACCTTGTGAACTTCCAACAGCGTTTGCGGAACCCACTTGCTCAGTTTGTACGTCTTACCTAGGCGGTGCAGGTGCTGTCTTGCAAGTTCACCACACGTTAGACTACTGTTCTCTTCAATGGCCGCCTTTAGGACTCCGTCATTCAAGATCTATGGTTGTCCACTGCGAGGCTCATCATGGAGAGACAAATCTCCCGACTTGGATTTTCGAAACCAACGCCTTGCAGTACGTTCATCCACAGCACTATCCCCAAACACTTGACATATGCGGCGACTTGATGCAGCTGCTGATAATCCCACTTTGAAGTCGTAAGGCAAACAGCCCCGAACGAGATCTCTAGACACTTCCATCCTTCTCACAGCTGTCCGGCTTATAGCTGATGGCCGGGCACGGTGCGCGTATTTTTTTTATAACGTCTGATGTTCCTAGTTCCGGCTGTCCGAATATGAAAACAATTGCTACACGCATTTCGTATATATTTCAACTTCATTCAATGACTAATCAAAAGATGGACAGAACTTTTTTGGTTACCTTGTAAATAATTTTCAATGCATTTCTAAAGTAAAACAATTTCCTATGACTTTCTATAAACACTTTTAGCATCTACTGTATCACTGTACAAAATTCCGTCGTCCGGGGTTTTTTTAATATTGAAAATCCGAACGTACGAATTCCAAACAATAATAAAATAAAAATAAAGAAAAAATGAGTAAGCCTATTGAATGCTTATTTACAAACATATGTAAGCCTGTAAATTTTTATTTACAAGCATAAGTGACTTTAAAAATCAAAAATGAATAACAATACTCGTTAGTTGATTTAAGTCTTTGGGTAGTTGGCCCACAGGTAAAAGCTACGGTTGAGGAAAGATTTTCATCGTCAGCGAAGGTTCGCTAACCGTTCACGCTGCTGTTAAACATGATTTGTTTGAAGTTGTCAACACGCGTTTCTTACAGAAACGCTGGGGAGGGGTAATTACGTAGCTAGGTCTTCTCTTTGGTTTGAACGACTTACAGATAGTCGTATCTCTGCTCCTGAAAGTCGAAATCTATGGGTTTTTATAATTTTTTCTCCAGAAAGTAGGCTCGAGAAAAATAGGGTTTTAGTTTTCTCTGATTGGTCAAATATTGCACATGATAGTGTTTGACTTGAACGGTGTGTAATGTGACGTGGAACCTTTTTGGCAAGTTTGGAAATATTTTCTGTTATTGGATAAAAAATAAAATTTGTGCGTGTTTTAATATGGTATGTTGGAAATAAGGCTTATTTTCCATATCACTATTTACTTTGCTTCAAAAATGTACTTTTATGCTTTCCTAGTGTTTCGATTTTTGTATAGGGGTTCACTATTTGCCCAGAGCTTGGACCCCTAACAGGTGCTACCACATCGGGTAGCAAACCTGGCAGCAACAACGATTAATAGGTGGTCCCACGTTCCTTAAAACCTCCGATCTCAGTGGCCTTGCTGCCAGATGTAATTTATCGTCATAACCAGGACGTAAAAAGAAAGCGTGATTAACGTCTTTGCTTTTATTACTAATCTGTACTTATTACGGTAAATGGGTTACGGTTAGGATTTCTGATCTTTTTCATTGAAGATTCCTTGATTAAACGCTCGAATTGAATCGAAGAGCCAAGTTCGAATTTCAGTCGAACTCATTACGTTCACTTACGTGCTAATACCATTGGAAAAGGTATGAATCTTTTTTTCTCCCCAGTTATGGGAAAATAGCAGGACATACCGGGTTCATGCCTCAAAAGAGACATGATCGCCCAAATGTGTATCATGTATGGTACTTAACTGACTGATTACTTGGTGTAGCCAGTTAAAATTATTCTTCTTGAACCTGGAGACTTCGTGTGGAGAATTGGGTAACAGCCATACAGTACTAGGTGATACCTTCTTGATTTCAGTACCCTTTCTCCTAGAAAGATTAGTCTACTCTGCTATTTAACTAGGTACCTCCGCAAAATCACTGAAAAAACAGCATAGTATGAAGGGAAAAGGCCCCAAACTAAATAAAAACAAAGTTTTATCGGCAAAATGTTTATATTATCATTAAGAGGATAGATCAAAGAATTTTGTAATTATTTTAAAATTTTTTATTTATTTCTAACACGTCGAAATTTTTGTAGAAAGTCTGTTTTTTTCTTACGTCATTGCGAGCCCTAAATTGCTGCAACGTTAATAAGTAAAAAATTACGTAATATTGCACAATGCACTTTTTTGACAGTGAAAGACACATTAATTTGGAAATTCTCGCAAAAATCAAATAATGGTCGAATTTTGCTGTAAATTTCAGGACTTATTCCTAATTGACCGATATCAATGTTGAAATAATTATTTTGTATAAAATATTGGTAAAAATATTTTTGTTTACATATGTTACCCCCCACCAATTAATTTCCACAAATGCTTAAAAATTCGAATGTTGTCCACAATAAGCCTAATATAATTAAATTCAGGAGTCATTGGGGAATGCTAATCAATAGTTATTTTTTTCTCCAATAGAGTCCCTTTTCTAAAAAATAGGTCAGAATTGCGAAAAATGCAATAACTATGCCAATTTTGATGTGGATAAACTTCTGATTGTTTTTATGAACAATATAAATTAAGCGTATCATAGTCTGAAAAGGAAAAAAAATCAATGAATAATGAATTTTTACAAGAATTATTTTCATTTTTTAAATTTTTTAATTATATATATAAAGTTTAGAAATGATTGTTAAATTTCTTCCTCAACGTGTTCGGCTAGGGTATGTAATTAATGCATGAAGAATACAATTACTAATCGAAAATTTAAAAGCTTAATACAAATGATTGAGCCAATGGATTTTTAAAATTTTAATTGTGTGCATTTTTACTGCCCGTATTTTTAATGGTACGGATAGCCGTACGTGATATTTATCATTAAAAGGTCACGTGATTCAAGGGTTGTCTTCCCTTACATAAAAAATTACATTCGTATAATTTTGTCGCCTTCCCTACTTTAACCTTGTTTACAACTTCCGGTTGTCATTATGTCACTCGACACTTGAGATAGACCGTGTAGATCGGATTACCTTATCTGTTAAAATGTTATAGCAAATATTTCAGAGAGTAAGCAAGTACATTCGTATGAAAACAAATAAAGGTAAGTTTTAACTTAAAAAATGACTTCAATAACGTGTCAGCGACGTATATTTTATTTTTGTCAGATTTTAAAAACAGGAATGTGGCTACTGTTTAAAAATCTGTCATCAATCAATAAAATGGCGGTACTTTTAATTTTTTTTTTTATCTGAAAAATTTTAGATTCCAATCAATATAATTTCGCTTTAAAATACGCCAGTGTATTTTGTTTACTAGAATTACTAAATTTAATCTCTTGACTTTCAATTAAAACTAATTTTAAACCTAAAATATAACTTGTATCGAAAATTTATACTGAAAAGTAGAGGTACCTATATTTAACCCATAGCTAGAGAGAGAGAGGGAAGAGGGAATTTACAAGTTTCTCATGGTAATTTGTGCAAAAGTGAACGCAACACCCTCAAGTGGAATGTGAAGTCGGTTCGCCAATTCCCACATCAATGACCCAGTCACTACACCACGCCCGCAAGCAATTAGAAATGGTCATACTAAATAGAAATATTTTTAAACGACTAAATGAAGAGTTACACGGAAAAAAAAAATTAATTCAAATTAAAACCAATGAAAATAAGAAAATACTCGTTTGTAAATTTATAGAATCATTTGCCTTCAAAGAATTCATTTTGTGTTATTCGAGAGAAAAAGTTAAATGAGCAACTAAAGACATTATGGTTTAAAAGTTTATTAAACAAACTCCAAAAGTATAAGTAGAGTGGGGGCGAATGCACATTGTCTAACAATATTCAACAAACAATAAAAGAAACTACAAGAAAATAACTAATCAGCCCCCGCAACTCATAATTTATTTCTACTGGATAGACGATAGTCAACAAGTGAGTCATAAATTTGAGTCTTGCAAGTGCTTCACCAATGTTGTTGTCGTGTGTCAAACGAATCAATACTGAATAGAATAGAAGGTACCTACGATAGTTATAAGTAGTTTTGCGAATCTATCTATCTCTATATATCTATATATATATATATATATATATATATCCCTCTCTCTTATATATATTAAATCCAAAAAAGAAATAGCATGTCGGTAAATTCCCCAAAAAATAATTTTATTAATATTAAAAATTATCCCGGTTGAGGGCTCAATGTAAATCGTATTATCTATTTAAAGAGCCAAATATGTATATTATATCGAATAAAATTCCGAACTCTACATACGTTCAAAAATTTATGTTTTTTTTTTATTTAAAATTTTTTTTCTCACCCCCTCCCAATTTTTTCTTATTTATGTAAACTTCCTGTGTATGGATATGTTTTGGAGCTATCCTTCCGCTTTGTGAATTTTTTGTTCCATATTTGAAATAAAGAAAAAATTGTTTTTGATCGTTGCTGAAGAAGCGAGATTTTTCTTGCTGAAATAGCTATACAACATATGTAGAATTCGGAATTTTATTTTATTTTATAAAGTACAGAGCCACCGTTTGAAAAGGTTGCTGCTGTAGTTTCCGTAGCAAATAGGCTTTTACTTGATGGAGTTGCTTACCTCATGTCTAACCAGTTTTGAATTCAGAGTTGCCATTTTCTTAGATTGGCTGCCAACCAAAATTGAAGAGCCCAGTCTGTTTACCCATAATTTGATGAAGACGAGATGGATTCATATCTTTCACAAGGGTATTTGCACGAAAGTGAATATAACTAACTCGACTGAAATTGAACTCTGTTTGTCGTCTCGTTCCGAGCCTTTGTTTCGATCTTCTTAATTGCTCCAATTTTGTTACCTTATGCCAGACTTAGCTACTCTTAATTATAAAATCTTACTAAAAAAAAAAAAGAAAAAAAAGATTTTCTTATATTGTTGCCAGAAAAGGATACAAAGAATCAGTCTGTTTAATGAAATAAATATAATCAGGAAGCAGTGGAGACTCATGATCGCTCGCGTCCTGAAAAGTCAAGACACAAAAATGATAAAATAAAGATGTGCTACTGACTACTGTTTATAGTAGGCAAACAGTTACTGACAGGGAAAAATGCAAACAGTGAGCATAGTTCAAATTCCGGTTGAGAATCTGCGTTCCCTTCGCACTAATGAATATAACATCGTTTCTAATCACACTTCTCAGTTACCGGTAAAAAGAAAAAAAAAGACAGCAGGGTAGACCGTGCTTTCTAGTTCTGGGTGGAAACCAGTTCAGAAGGACAACTTTCAAACTTGGTCCTAAACCCAGATAAAGGATGAGGGTTGGGTACATGGCTAACAAGTGTACACTATATAAACCTATTTGCTACTGAAATCGATGGTGTGGTTGTAACCCTATGCTTCACAAGAAATCTGCAAGAAAGAAATTAAAGTGCTACTAAAAAAAAAAAAAAAAATTAAAGAAAATGAGCAGCTGTTATGGCTATTATACACGTTTAAACCTCATTTTATATATATATATGTTGTGTGTGTGTATTTAGGCAGAAAGTTTTGTCGATTTATTTTATGCAAATTTTTTTCATATCGTCTGATAAGCTTAATAGCATTATCGTTGAAAGAGGAAAGAAAATCGCAATATTGATACATGTCTTTATTTAATCCTTTCTAAACTTTCGGCTTACATCAGCCATTATCAAAGATGAAAATAGTGTTGTTTGTAACGGGCAGTTCGCGGACGAACGATAGTAGAAGTCGTCTATTTTGTTTGGCAGTGGAATATATATATACGAATACACATATATACAGTCGTACGTGATACACGCTTGAGCGATTATGTTTAAAAAGAGACATGATTGGCTGGGTAGAAGATTTTCTCGCAGTAGGTTGCCATTACTTACTGCGGTAGACTGGTGGTCAAAGAAGACTATATAACCCAATCCGTCCAGCTATTTATGAAGGGAGAAGAGACAGATTAATACCTTTCCCAATGATATATGCGCGTAAGTGAATGCAACAAATTCAACTGGAATTCGAACTCGGCTTTCTGATATCTCGTTCAGAGCCGATATCCACTGCACCACAACGCACATACATATTACTCGTCACTAATTTGTTCCACATAGAAACTATAACATTCAACAAGCAGTGGGAAAGAGGCGAAAAGTAAAGATGTATTACTTTTGATATTTCCAAACTGGAAAAAGGTAGGTTGGTGGTGTCTTTTATGTTTCTGGTGAGACCGTGTAGGTTCCACTGCATGCTCTGCTGCTTTGGGCTTATGACGTCCGTCTTCTTCGCGAGCGATATAACAACTGGTCTGGGCTGGGCTGACACGTCTCGTCTCGAGGGGGCGGTAAATAGCAACTGACTTTCGTTATTTTATACTGCAATCACTCACAGGCCGTCAACGAGACCACCGTGACTTAAACAACCAAACGGAGATAATTGCCACTTTGCATCCCTACACTCGTATGCCTCTGTCATGATCTTGTCAGCATCCGTTTGTAGAAACAACTGTCGCTTTAAGGTAATATAATCGGAGTCGATATATTCGCCTATCGTGCGGTTCACACTCTTCCTTGGTATTTTGAACATGAATAGAGGTTTATCCCTGTTTTATTTTTATTTTTTTTAGGAATTTGTTTCCGGTTCAGTCTAAAGTATCCTCATTCTCTTTTACACGCAGTAGCCCCCCCCCCTTGCGTCTTAGTGGCATTATTACCTTGCTCGAGGAACTGATCTAAAAATAAAAAAGTCTAGTAAATATTATCAACATTTACTGGAGTTAAATATGTTTAGTGAGTGAATTAGACGGATAATTTCCCCTATTACTGGAGGTTGAGGTTTAAAATCCAAGATTTCGAATATAGGCTTTCAAAATTAAGTCACAAGGTTAGTGTAAGAGACTCGTACCAGACTAAACAGATTTAGTATTGATATCAGTAAAAAAAAAAAAAAAAAAATTGGATAGAAGAAAAATAAATCAGGTCTATGAAAGAATCAACTTTGACCCGTGGTTATTTGCTGGTTATTTGGGACTGGCATACGATTACTTTACCCTGGTTCTGATACTCCTTTATCTCAGAGAGATAAAAGTTGTAACTTAAAACCCTAAAATAGATAAAATTATTTAAGATAAACAAGCGACGAACAGATATACAGTAGTTCATTTATCTTCAGTTTCAGTTAGTTGCAGTCAAAAGTAAAATTAATAAGTTTTATTTATTAATGGTCCCAAAGCACAAGAGAAATTGATGTCGATAATTTGAACATACTAAGTCAAAGTGTATGGCTTAACTCTAGAGCATTCGCTTATTCACTTAAGAAAGAAAAAAAAAACGCCGATGTTGCAATAGCACGAATTGAGCATCTTGCCATTACATAACTGTTATTCCAGTGATATTGTTATACTATTTTTTTTTATTTTTAGTTGTTAGTTTTTTTTTTATTGTATCACTTATTGTGCTTAATTTGTAAATTATGAAAAATGACTACACCCACATCCAGAAAAAAGAGAAAAGAAATAAAAGAAAGAGAAATAGAAGAGAGATGAAAGAGAGAGAGAGAAAAAAAAAAGAAAAGAAAAAAAGAATATGGAAGAAGGCAAGAATACAAAACCCAAAAGAATAAAACTATAAAATTAAACAACATAAAATATAGGTTTCGTATTATCAGCGATTTGAAACATTTATTTTGTTGATAAAGTGAAAACTATTGTTTACATCGAAGTTTTAAAATAGCAATTTATAACCCCCTCTCTATTTTCCTTAAATAAATTAGTAATGAATTCATTTGATTTTTGAGGTTGTGAAGAAACTTGATAGCCTAAAAAGTGTCGAATATGCATAATGATATCTGCTTTTTGTAGAACTTTGACCGAAGAAGGTTTATCCTTATCAAACTTAATTACTTTTCACCATTCAGATTAAGAAGAATCCAGCCTGTGAGTGATTTAGTTCGTCACATTGTCAAGAATACGCATGATTCAAATTCAAATTCTTGAAAGATTTAACATTCAGTATTTATTTGCGTTTCCATGCTCACAATATTTGTTTCAATACCGAGGAAGATAAGTTTATTTACCCCGATTTCCCTACTGAGATTAGATGTGACACAAAGTTGGGTTTAACGTGGAGATCCGGAACGCGTACACATTTTTTTAATCATTTCACCCCAAGCAAGGCATTCCACTGCCACTATAGCGCAGGGGGTTACATAGGGGAAGGTGCTGAGAGAGCGATTGGATATAGGAAAGGTCAGAAGGAGGGTGATAGACGAGTAAGGAGGTACATAGGAAGAGTATTTGAGAGAATGGAAGCTAGTTAGTGTGTTAGGAGGAGTCTATTGACCTTACATTTAAACTCCTGGAGATTGTAGCTGTCGGCGAAGCAAGTATGCGGAAGGGAATTCCACAGTCGGGAAGTGCGAGAAAAAAAACTGTTGGAGTAGAAATTGCGGTTACATTTCATCGGTTTCCCTGTAAAAGGGTGGGACCCAGCTGCTAATCTAGTATCTCGTGCAAATTCGTACCTAGAGGGCACCAGTGATCTAAGTTCATCGGAGCAGAAGCCGTGAAAGTATTTATAGAAGAGGCACAGGGAAGCCACGTCACGTCGGTGAGAGAGTGACTGCAGGCGGTCAGCCAAGTCGGTATCGATCACATTACAGATTCTCCGCTGTATTTTGTCAAGAACCCCGAGGAGAATAGCAGGGGCACCCGACCAGATGTGACAGCAGTATTCAATACACGGGCGGATGGTAGATTTATATATGTGCTGGATAGATTCAGACGGGAAGAACTTCCGGGCCCTGCACAGAGAACCGACTTTCATAGCAATGGATTCGATGTAGTCATTCCACTTGAGGCCCGCTGAGAGTGTGAGGCCAAGCAGGCGTAGTGTTTTACTCTTTGGCAGGCAAGCCTGTTCCATGCTAATGGGAGGTAGGTGCGGTTGTCTATGGTGATTAATTGATAGGAGCTTCGTTTTGGAAGAATTGAAATTTACGAGCCATTTCTTACCCCAACCACCACGGATTGGGGGTCCTTTTCAAGCTCGACAGCGAGGTTCGCCTTGTCGCCCACACCAAGTACAAAAATTGCTCAACCCCCGAAACCGTTGATTGCGCAAGCATTGACCTGATTACCGATTCCCCTCTCTCTAATACAATTGGAGGGGTTGCTGTCTCGGGCAACCGTTCCCTTTGACCAGGCACCTTACAGTTTTTATTCTTCCCAGCTGTGTCTTTCTTCAGACATGACCACAACCAAAACGCGTTCCACTCGAAGACAGACATAACCGAGAGATGATCATCCTCCCGCAGCAAGACAGTATAATTTATTTACACTGCCCCCTCCCCTGGGTAGAGTCCACCGGTCAAAACTGACCCATTCCCTGCATACGCGGTAACTGGGTACTAAGCTTGTCTTCTTCTATGTGCCCTGTCTCTTCAGGACGTAGGCGATCATGGTTCTCCACGTCTCGCTATCCCTTGTGGCTCTTAGTATGTTTGCTCCTGTTACTCCTGGCAATCCCCGTTCCGTCATCCACCTGACCAGGTTCTGCAAATATGTTATCCGCTGCCTTCCTCTGTCTCTTTTTCCTTCTAACTGGCCAATCAGTATCGGGTTCTCCAGGCTCTCCTTCCTCATTGCGTGTCCCAGGAACTTCAGTTGTCTCTTCCTGATGCTCAGTATTAATTTCCTTTTGGTTGCCATTCTTTCCAACACCTCATCGTTGCTTGCATGCTCAGTCCACGATATCCCCAGCATCCTCCTGTAGAACCACATTTCCGCTGCTTCCAGTTTTGTCCTCATTTTCGATTATATTGTCCAGCATTCACTGCCGTATTACAGAACTGACATCACATAGCAATCCAGCACTTTTTTCTTTGTTTCTAGTGAAATTTTCCTGTGTGTTAGTACTTTACTCAGCTTCTGGAACGTGTCCTTTGCCATGCCAATTCGCCTTCGGATCTCTGTGTCGCACTTTCCATCTCCTGTTAGAACACTTCCTAGGTATTTAAATCTTTGTACTTGATTCTGGTATCCCCCACCTGTATTTGGCATTTTGGGTTTTACCTTTTGCTGATGACCATGCACTCAGTTTTCTTAAAGTTTATTTGTAGTCCTTTTTTTGTCACTCTCCACCGCTACCTTCTGTATGAGGTCTTGTAGTTTCCTTTCCGTGTTTGCAATCAGCACTGTATCATCTGCATACCTTATGTTGTTCAAGTTGTGGCCTCCAATAACAAATCCTGGCGTGTCATCTAGGGTCATCAAAATATTCTCGTTGTACAGGTTGAACAAATCCGGTGATAAGACACATCCTTGTCTTACGCCTCTTTCTATCTTTGTAAATCTGCTGAGATCGTTACCTGTCCGTATGCAGGCCGTTTGCTGCCAGTAGAGATTCTTGATTACTCTTATGTCTTTTCCGAAAATGTCGAGGTTGCTGAGCATCTCCATCAATTCTTTGTGTCGTATCTTGTCGAATGCCTTCGCATAGTCAATAAAACATAGGTACAAGTCTTTCTTCATTTGTATTGCCCTTTCGGAGAGCATCCTAATCATGAATATGGCGTTCCTTGTACCAGTGTCTTTGACGAACCCGCACTGTTCCTGCCCTATCTCTGGCCTGATTCTGCTTCTCGCTCTATTCATCAGGATTCTGACAATCAGTTTTGTAATGTGACTCATTAAGCTGATAGTTCTGTGTAGTTCACACTCGTTTGCACCTGGTTTCTTCGGCAGTGCTATAAATATCGACTTGCATAGGTCGTCTGGTATTATTCATTATTCCACTGCTATAAATTTCGTTTATTATATCGGTAATTCTTTCTATGCCATATTCTTCTAAGGCTATCAGCAGCTCTATCACTATGCCGTCTGGACCAGCTGCTTTGCTTCTGTTCATTTTGGCCATTGCAGCTTCCACTTCGGATTTTAGCATTTCCGGTCCATCCACCTCCTTGTGTATTCTCGGTTGTTCTCTCCTGTCGCAAAAAAGATCCTTTATATACTCTTCCCATCGCTGGAGTATTTCCTCTTTCTCCAATATGATTGTTCTATCCTTGGATTTTATGCATCCTGCTGAGGAGCAGGTTTTTTGTCCTGTCAGTTCTCTTACCTCTTTATGCATCTCTGCTTTATTGGTCCTGCTCAGTCTCTCTCCTTCTGCACATTTGTTGTTGAGCCATTCCTCTTTAGCTTCTCTGCATCTGTTCCTTATCTCCCCGTGAAGTTTCTTGTACTCTGCTCCATGTCTTGGCGTTATTTTTTGTCTCCTTTGCATCATGTGGAGAATCTCTTCGGTCATCCACTCGTTTTTTTCTTCTGCGTCTGATTTCCTTTGGGGCTATGTTGTTCGCTGAGGTCACCATCGCTTCATTTAGTGAATCCCATTTTGAGCGCCCTTTTCCAATTTGTTCTTCATATTTCTTTCTCACGCTGTTATTGTATTCTTTCTGCAGGGTGAGGTCATTCACAAGCGTGTCGTATTGCAGCCTTGGTGATGTACTGGGCTTCTTCAGTCTTCGGAGATTCTTAGCTGGTCTTAATTGGTCTTACCGACCCACCAGGTGGCAAGGAAGTATAATGTCGGGATTCAAGGGACCAGTTTTATTACAAACTGCGCTTTTTCATTGCATGAACGGAATCGATCCAGTTATTTCTTGATTGGCGTACCAAAAAGCCTCTCCAGCTTCTATTGCGTCGTAGATATTTACGACCATATCACGTTGAAACACCGGTTCTCGTGCGATTGTAGTAAGCTTGGGTGTAATGGATGACGGCACGGAATTGAAAATCGGAGAACAGAGCTAGTTTCAATTTCAGTCGGGTTCGTTATATTCACTTACGCACAAATAATTGGAGTAGATAGACTAAACTATCGCCCAGTTCACACCCCACCCACGTCTATTGAACAGGTTAAGAGGCTCATCCCTTGTTCCCTGTTTAGGATGTGGTTTAGGGCTTTCTCTTTTCCAATCTTTTCACTCCTATGTAGCCCTCTGCACATCAGTGGCGTTACCGCCTTGCTCGGGGTGATATGATTAAAAAAAAAAAAAGACTTAGAAATTGTATGAACCCATCTCTTTACCCCCAGCTAGGGATTAACTAGTAGAACTTAAAATCATTATCTCTAAAATATTCTTACGATCTAAAAATCTGCTAAAAGTTTGGTAAGCTGGAAAAAAGAACGATCAAATGAATTCATGTCTTTCTTGGATACATTAGCCAAAAGTGAATGCAACAATTTCGGTCAGAATTTTGAAACATTTTGCGCCGATAACATGCATATCCGAAGGTTAAGAATACCTGCTTGAATTATTCATCCTCTCTATTATGATAAAGACTATATATATATATATATATATATTCTGTCACGCTCATAGTGAATGAAGAGAGAGACAATATTGAGGCAGCGTCGACACAGTTTATTCTCTTTGCTACCAGTTATGAAAGTTTTTTCTGCGTGTTTACGTTTTAACAGTCCCTTATTTTATTTGTTTTTTGCAATAAATATGTAGTCGAGTAGTGATTATATATATATATATATATATATATATATATATATTGTCACGCTCATAGTGAATGAAGAGAGAGACAATATTGAGGCAGCGTCGACACAGTTTATTCTCTTTGCTACCAGTTATGAAAGTTTTTTCTGCGTGTTTACGTTTTAACAGTCCCTTATTTTATTTGTTTTTTGCAATAAATATGTAGTCGAGTAGTGATATATATATATCCTCTCTATTATAATAAAGACCGTTTTATATATATATATATATATAAAATAACACTCTCAAACATTTTTCCGTCATTTTTGACGGCTGGGGTACACTCGTATTATATATTGGCGTACTCTCGAGTGGAGTCACGCAGTTACCAGGCAACAACATTCCACTTATAGTGCAAAATGTGTGGAGGTATTGTTTTAAATATTGACTAAAGTACCTCTTCACCACGATTTCAAATATTTTTCATCTTGCTCATAATTACAAGTGATATTCCAGCAAAACCAAATTAGCACGTGTTTCTTTAATCAATTTGCTTCTTTTAATGCTTTTACATGGGTAAACCTCAAAGATAAAACCAATAGGTTCATAAATCACAAGTCATGTGACTCTCCACAGTCGGAAGGGAACCACAGTCCAGCAGAAAAAGATGCAATATGTGGTGGTTTATATTGGGCAAGATAACCTGATGAGCCCAAACTCTCTTCACGCTGTTTTGAATTCAGAGTTTTTCTTCTCCTCCAACCGGTTTATACCCAAGACTATAGAACCCAATTTGTCCTGCTATTTACCCAAATCTGGGAGTTCATCAATGCCTTTGTTAATTATATACACGTCAACTCTCGTGTATGTATATATAAAGAAAAGGTGCGAGAAGCCGTGAACGTTTTGTTTAAAGTGTAAATTTATTGTTGCTATTATTATAATTATTACTTGCTTTTTGTATGATGTATTAAGTGTCCATAATGGTTTTTGTGTCGCTACACGTGTTTCGAGTCTAAAGTTGACTCCCGTCAGGCGAATAAACTTGTGACTTCACTTGTCCATTTGCTTTTCTGATGGCCAAGGTACTTTTTTTTGTTTGTTTGTTTTTTAACACTCGCATGTTAAGTTTCTTCTGTCGCCTTCATTGACCGTAAAAGTTTTTTTAATGTCTTGTGAAATTTGATTTCGTCTTTATACTTCAAAATTGTTTTCAGCGATTTTGATGATTCTACGGGTCATTTAGTTCTTTTTATTGCTTTTCGGATATTATTTTAATTTAGCGTGTATGTGTGTGTTTCGCGTGTGTGTGCGCGCGCGCGTGCCTTAGGGTTTTTATGTTGCTTGTATTTTTTTTTATAAATATTTTTTCCTGCATCATGAGTATGTCATAATCTGCATTTTGGTAGATAGACATTACTCTGGATTTACCTCCACTGCATTCATGTAAATGTTGGGAGACATATAATTTCCCGTTATTGGCTAGTTTAATGTTACTGCTATGCAGGGTTATTCTTTTATTCAGCAACAAAACGTTCACGTCTTCTCACAGTTCTTCCATACCAATTTTACCTCGTTGGAAACAACCCCTATTTTTGTTTGTTTATATATATATATATATATATATATATGAGAGAGAGAGAGAGAGTCATGTTACTAAATACTATTTCATTTAAACAAAAACAAAATAAGTGACAACACTTACACTCGAAGGGGAAACATTAAAATTAATTAAAAAAATAAAACACAAAACAATGAAGCCGACATAGCACAAAAGCCATAAATTCATTGGTGATATCGTATGAAAGGGAAAATTCAGATATTGTAAAATTTATATTTCCACTTTAACCTGAAACCAGAAAAATGGTCCAGAATATATATATATATATATATATAAACTTTCGTTAGTCTTTAAGCATATTTGTCTGAATGAAAAATTGCTGTCCGAATACATCCAACTCAACACCTCATGAATATCGGAAATAAACCATTATGATATGTTAATCACTTGAAGATTGCTTTGATGCATCAAAATCAGTCGTGAGTAAAACAGTATATTTATTAATATACATTATATTAATAGGATGTGCGTTGTGGTGCAGTGGATATCGGCTTGGAACGAGAAATCGGGGAGCCGAGTTCGAATTCCAGTTAAATTCCTTGCATTCACTTACGCGCAAATACCCTTGGGAAAGGTATTAATCTATCTCTTCCCTCCAGTTATGGGTTAAATAATAGGACAGATTGGGTTCTATAGCCTTGGTCGGCAACCAGTCTACCACAGAAAGCAATGGCAACCTACTGCG
The DNA here is from genome assembly GCA_037127315.1 of Ascarosepion bandense. Classification (NCBI taxonomy): domain Eukaryota; kingdom Metazoa; phylum Mollusca; class Cephalopoda; order Sepiida; family Sepiidae; genus Ascarosepion; species Ascarosepion bandense. The sequence goes on along the minus strand of JBBBDQ010000322.1, from coordinate 2,361,574 downwards.
AGATAATCTTCTGCCCAGTCAGTCATGTCTCTTTCCAGACATGATCGCCCAAGCGTGTATCACGTATGGCACTTAACTGACTGATATTAATAGTGTTTGTTTGACGATTGCAAAAGCGTGAGACCCAGGGTCACAAACTCACATCAATCCAACTGAATATATTTATTAATATATATTCTTGCTCTGTTATACAACATTGATCACACTACCATTCATATCTGATTGGTATTTCTATACTAATGTGTAGAGACTCGTATACCCACTATATACATGATTCGATGTAGTCTTTCCACTTGTAGACGGTTGAGATTATACATATAGATTAAACGTTTTAAAAATGTTTAAATGCAACATCTTATATCTTCTTGATTCCCATGTTTCTCTTATCCTTCCTTTGACATCCCCTATATAATTTGTTTTGGGTTTTTTTTTCCTTTTCTTTACACTGACTGCGCACCAGTTGCGGTCGCACTTTGCTTGGGGTGAAACCATTATATGAAATGTATATGTATGCATAATGGTGTGCAGTCGGTTACTGTGAGAGAAAAGAAAAAATAATAAAAAGATATAGAAGATATCCAAAAAAAGGATAAGAGAAAGATGGCAATTGAAGTTGCGTTTATATATATATATATATATAACTGTGTGTGTGTGTGTGTGTGTGTGTGTGTGTGTGTGTGTGTGTGTGTGTGTCCGTTACCTATAGACTCCGAAACAGCTGAACCGATTTTCTTGAAAATTTGCACAGTTGTACTATAAGCGTCTGCGAGTGTTCTTAGCTAGGTTTTGTTTCGAGGTACCCCCAATAAATATCAAAATCGAGAAGATCGGCTTATAGAAGGAGCGGTCTGAATTTAATCAAATTTGATACACTCATAGACAAAGACAAAAGAAACGATATTCAGAAGTTTCAAGGTTGCAGTTCTTACAATAGTGCAGAAAATCGATAATATATATAAGGGCAAGATGTGTGTGTGTGTGTGTGTGTGTGTGTGTGTGTGTGTGTGTTTATCTGCTTGTATGTCTGTACTTTTTTCAGCCCTTTTATTTTAGTTTTTGCTTCTGGTTTGGCTCTAAGTAGGTATAATTGCAGTTCTTGGTCTCAGCCATGATACCATTTACTCTGAGGACTTAGCCTCCAAAATTCAGTTTACGACGAAAAAATCTTATTTGATATCGATACCAGGAAATCAAAATTTGACTTACATCCATTTATTTTTCTCCGGTTTCGCTTTAACTGGAAACAACTATTACTTTTAGTCTTTCGTGCCAACGTTCAAAGAGTCTGAGCTCCAGAACCATGGATTAGTTTTAAAGCTTTCATTACACCCGAGCAACGCCGGGCTATACTGCTAGTATATATTAATTACTTTGTTTTTGGTCATAGTAAAATTAGACCGTACTCGGTTGTATTAAAAAATGTTCAATACAATTATATTGTAGAACTTTTGAATATTCTTCATTTGTAAACGAGTTATTACGCAGCCTTGGTTTCTACAATGTGGTGTCTTCAGGTGATTTACAATAACTGATTTTACCGTTTCTTTTTTAACAACGTTCACATAGCGGGGAATTTTCTGTTTTGGAACGTGCAATTTTCAAAGCTAGAAATTATGACGTTTTCATCCATGGTTGTATGAAATAACAGGTATTTGTTTGTATGGTTACACTTAGTCATAAATTCTGTTCTTTCATTGAGTAAGTCATTTTTGTTTGGGAATAACATAATAGCTAACTTTTCTTCCTGGCACAGTCTACATATTTTGCCACCATTGTAAGGTTTGGCTGCCTTCACTATACTCCACGTTATGTCTGGGTCTTTTCCATTTTGTAATTTCAATTTTCCACACGTGGCTAGTACAATTTTTTAAGTTTTCTATTTTAAATGTAGACCTGTGATTGAACTATCTGGTCTTAAAAGTATCTTTGGTTGAACCATTACAATTAAATAGTGAGTTAGATCCTCACTGGGTGTCTCATAATTTCGGCCTTGTGCAACATCTAAGCTGCGCTTAGAAAAATCACCACACAAGTATGGTTAAAGACTAACGAAAATTCTTTAATATCTTTTTTTTATATATTACGGACCATTTCAGGTTAGAGAGAAAAGATAAATTTTACAATATCTGAATTTTCACTTTCATAAGTCATCACCAATGAGTTTTTAGCTTTTGTGCTATGTCGGTTTCATCGTTTTCATTTTATGTTTTGTCTTCATAAGTATTGTGTCACTTATTTTGTTTAAATGAAATAGTATTTGATAACATCACAAAAAAAACTCTTTGATAAAGGCTTATAGAAGCCGAAAGCACTCAAATATTGGACTCTTGCCTCTATAAATATAAAATAAATTAATGTGTGTGTTTTCCCCTACTTGGAAACTAATTGTCTTAATTCCCCTGAATTTATGCAAAAATGAATCCTAAACCTTGCTACGAGATTTAGGTAAATAAGCATTTCTGAAGAAGTTCTTCAATATTGAAAACTAATTTACAAAATACAGTGACTAGTACAAAACAATCTTGTTGAAACTTCCAGTTCCAAATAAAATAATCCTCATATCTTTAGAAAGTAAGTAAATATATAAAACGAGATTTTCGGATCATTCAATAAGCAAAAAATGAACGAGACTTCTGAGGATTTTAAAACTTGGCGTAATTTTAAACGAATTTAATATTCGAACAAAAACTTATCAGGTTTCTGAACTTGTTTATTACTGTTATGGCACAGCGCAATAAAATAGTAGGCGGGTTGGTTCATGCACATGCTTAAAATCGGAGCGGGACGACGGCACATGCACAAAGTGATAAAAAGCCCATTAGATGATAAACTTAGAAAAAAAATGATTGTATATTTTTATTTAATTCTCTCATAAAACTAACATTTCATATATCTTAAAGATCTGGCAAGTGTTTAAAAATTTAACAGATAAAATGGAATTCCAGAATCTAAACACGCATTGGAATAGCAACCAATGCCTTCCAAAAGCTAAACAAAGTATTAAGAGACAGGAAAATAACATAACACAGAAATAAAAACTGCTGACTGTTATGTAATATCAGTCCTTCTCTATGGCAGATGAAGATCAGTACGCTGGTTACCGTGAATTTTACGCAAGAATTAACACAAGTTTATTTAAACGATTGCTTCACCGCAAGAAAGGAAACAGAGCTACTAAGACTCAAAAGGGCACTGAGAGTCAAAGAATGAGAAAAAGAAAAGTATTAAGGAGAGAGAACAATAAAATAACAAAAATTAAGACATAAGTTAAAGACTAACAAATTTAAATTGATTGAATTTAATAAAAAGGAAGCATATTTAATTTTAATGAAATCAGTAGAACTCTTGAATACAGTATAAAATAACTATTTAATAACTTCTCTAGTGTTATTTATTTCTATTAACTGAGATTGTGCTGACATCAGTGGTGGAGCTGCTTAAGATTAAAATTTGAGCCCAGATTTTTATAAACGAGTTGCTTATTAAAAATAAATCTTGAATATATTGCTAGTTTACACCTCCGCTTTCTTCTGTCCATTATCGTGACATGATAGTAGTTTTGCCAGAAGCCATTTCCTGTTGCCATTTAATATCTCACAGGTTACACATCTAAATATTAGGTTGTCCCTAAAGTTCGTAAACACCTGCAAAAACTTGAAATTTTACTCGCCAAGTAATCTAAGGTTACCAGAAAACACTTGCAAAAAATTGAAATTTTACTCGCAAAAACAACAAAAATTATTGCTCAAAATAAAGACCATCATTTTCCAAGACTTTCTGCCATCGATCTGCAAGCTTTCGGATCTGGTCAAAGTACCATTCAGCCGGCTTCGAATCAAAAAATTCTTGACACGCTTCCTCGACTTTATCAAACGAGTCGAATCGGCGGCCCTTCAGAAAGTGTTGCAGTGAGCAGAAAAGGCCATAATCTGATGGAGCAAAGTCAGGACTTTAGGCTGGATGTGGCAGAACCTCGACGCCGTCCAGCTCTTCAAACTTGTCTTTGGTTTTCCTGGCGGTGTGTGCCTTGGCATGGTCCTGCTGCATCAAAGCGTGCTTTCGGTTGATCAGAGCCGGGTACTTTTGCTTCAACTTTTCGTAAACCCGCTCAAGTTACTGACAGTAAAGTTCGACACTGATGGCACGACCATTCGGAACCAACTCAAAATGCATGATTCCTTCAAAGTTCCACCAAACGCACAACATGACTTACTTGCCGAATCGATCTTGTTTTGTAATCGACGGTGTCTCTTGCCCTTTCTGAACCCATCGCTTGTCTCGATTGTGCTGAACCAGACAGACCCATTTCGCAAGTGTTTACAAACTTTTGGGACAACCTAGTATAATAGAATGGATCGAAAGAACTGTTTTGAGAAAACAACATAAAGAAGGAATTCAATTCATTTGATCCTAGAAGCTAAACAAGTATTAACAGGAAATTTTCGTTAGAAATGAAGAAAAGGTGCTGAACTGATATGTAATATCAATCTTCCTATATGGCAGTGAATACTGGACAATTCTCTCACAGATGAAGAGGAGATTTGGCGGCAATGAAGATGCAGTTCTACAAAAAGATGTTGAGAATACCATGGACTAAATATGTGAGTAAAGGCGAAATTTTTAATGGAAATTAAATAAAAAATACTTGTTTGTTTCAAATTTCAATGAAAGCCACCTTCTTTAAAGATTAGCGCCTGCCTTTGTGTAAAAGTACACATTTTTACTCGTAACTCACTCTTTTAATCAGAATTTCACATTTATAATATTTTGAATGTAGATCACAAGCCTGTCTAGATTTAAGCTGTAGATCACAAACTATACCAACACCTCAGTTTTTGATAAAGTTGATTCATTGCTTCCACAAAAATCTTAACATTGTTTTCACACTAAAAGTATAACTGCGAATAAACCCGAATTATAATGACTTTTTTTTTTAAACGTGACACACACTTATCAAGAAAATGGAATACCAGAATCTAAACACGCATTGGAATAGCGACAGATGCCTTCCAAAAGCTAAACAAAGTATTAAGAAACAGGCAAATATCATAAAGAAATAAAACCTGCTGTTATGTAATACTGGTATTTGGTTGGGGATCACGCACAGACTTTACTTGTTGTTACATCTGTATATATTCTTTTGATTATTGACAATACTTATTTTTAAAAAATATCTATATGTCTGACCGACAATTACGTGTTATATTTAAACCTGAAAACAACAGTACTTTTTTTTCTTTTTGATTCCGTCATGTGTATGAAAGTGAACGGTTCAAAGGTAAGCAAAAACACTTGAAATTTTCAAAACTGCACCTGTTGTCATATTTTAACAGATAATGCCTCAGAAAATGCCAAGCACGAAGTCAGCGCCACAATAAAAAATTTTTTAAAAAAATCAAAAAAAATCTGCCAACTACGAGTTATTTTGTGCTTTTCAGCCAAGGTGTCAACAGAGAATGCAAAAACGAATGTAAGTGTTGCAATAAAAAGTAACTGTTAACTAATTCAGTTATTTCCACTCTCTAAACTTAATGGATGAGAGTTAAAAAAAAAACTACTTATAAAGATTCACCTCCATTACCTAACAAAGACTATTCACAATGGTAATTGAAAGTCGGATTATGGCAAATTATTACGAATCTAAACTTATTTATAAATGGAACTGTGTGTGTGTGTGTGTGTGTGTGTGTGTGTGTGTGTGTGTGTGTGTCTGTCTGTATCCGTATCCGTTACCTATATACTCCGAAACGGCTGAACCGATTTTCTTGAATATTTACACAGTTGTACTATAAGCGTCTGCGAGTGTTCTTAGCTAGGTTTTGTGTCGAGGTACCCCCGATCAATATCGATAATCGAAAAAATCGGGTTATAGAAGAAGTGGTCCGATTTTAATCAAATTTAATACACTCAAAGACATAAGAAACGATATTCAGAAGTTTCAAGGTTGCAGTTCTTACAATAGTGCAGAAAATCGATAATATTTATATATAAAAGGCAAGATGTTTGTGTGTGTGTCTGTTTATCTGTCTGTATGTCCTTTATACAAATCCACAATTTTTATCCGATTCTCACCAAACTTCACACAAATATTCTTTAGTCTGAGTCTGAGCTCCAGGAACATGGATTAGTTTTAAAGCTTTCATTACACCCGAGCAACGCCGGGCTATACTACTAGTATATAGATAAGGCACAGATCTGTCATTCTCTTTAGAATGAAAAGTTCAAGAAATTGCCATTGTTGTAGGTAAATCCTAATTAATGTTTGATGGTGGTGTTAAAATGTTAACAGAATTTAAATTATTAAAAAAAAACAAAAAAACAACAAAAAACAAAAAACAAACTGTATGAAGCATATACAAATTAAAAACTGAATCAATGTCAATGTTAGACTACATAGCAGAGTTTGAACAGCTAAATAAAAAATATCAGTCAGTCAGTTAAGTGCCTTACGTGACACGCGCTTGGGCGATCATGTCTCTTTTGAGAGATGACTGACTAAGCAAAAGATTTTCCCCGCAGTAGGCTGCCATTTCTTTCTGCGTTAGACTGGTTGCCAACCAAAATTATTGCACTCGGTCTATCCGGCTATTCAATCCATAACTGGATGAAGAGATGGATTCATACCTTTCCCAGGGGTATTTGCGCGTTAAGTGAATGCAACGAATTCAACTGGAATTAGAATTAGGCTCTTCTATTTATTGTTCAGAGACGATATCCATTACACTATAACGCACACCCAAATTAGAAATATACTTAACTAATTTGAAAACCGACACTGATGTATTATTGTCTCTGAAGTTATTATACAGTGCAGTTCTTAGAGAACAAAAACAGTTGGCTTTAACTTCTGGTGTCTGGGGAAACTTTGGTGTATGGAGCGTCCATACCACTTCAAATTCTGCGGACTTTAATAAATTTCTATCGAACTTTTCGGTGAATAATAATTATGAAAGCAATAGTAAAAATAAAAGAAATAAATGAAAATTATCTAACAACGTGTTTATTGAAGAGAAACATGATACGACAAATCCTTATTCATTACACTTTCTTGCTAGGTGTGTGTCACGTCGTAAAAATCATTATAATTCAGACATTTTCATTACAGCACGTAAATCTTAATCGTCTTCAGCGTAAAACTGGTATTTGGTTGGGGATCTGTACAGGCTTTACTTGTTACATCTGCATATATTCTTTTCATTATTATTGACAATACTTATTAAAAAAACATCTATATGTCTGACCGACAATTTCGTGTTATATTTAAACCTGAAGACAACAGTATTTTTTCTTTCTTTCTTTTGATTCCGTCATGTGTATGAAAGTGAACGATTCAAAGGTAAGCAAAACACTTAAAAAATTCAAAACTGCACCTGCTGTGTCATATTTTAACGGATAATATTCAAATATAGATAGAAATTTAAGAACAAATAAGCCAAATCTTGAAATTAGCAATGGTACCTTAAACTCAAAATGAAGTTTATAAAGACAAAACAAAAAAGTCTTCAATGTTAAAAGCGGCTACCAAATACGACATTAAATGCAATACCGGATCTATTTGAAAGGCAAAGAAATAACTTAAATAAGGTTTAAAATTTAAATGTTCCTCTGAATTAAAGTTTCAAAATTAGAAACTTGTCAATAGTCCTTCAGTTCATTTTGAGCAGGATCTTCAGTTTCTTATTGAATATAGCCAGCGTTAGTGCTTTCACAACTTCACAGGGTAAAGAGTTCCAGTTGGCAATCTAAGTTGGATATTGTCACAGTTTTCGATTATATTTTTATTATCTTTTATGAGTGATCACTCATCCACTTGTTTACAGAGGTGAAAATCTTGTTCAAGTTCACTTTATAATAACTATTCAGTATTTTGCATACTGAGCACAGATCGGTGAGGTAGCATATTTAATTCTAATTGAGCTCTTTTGTCTTATTTACAAATTTAATTACTATTTGTAGACAAGATTTATGCACTAAATGTAACAAACATTACGAGCCAACGGTAATGGTAATTATGCTTTAATCTTATTGAGTTATGTATAAATTTAAAATTCATACAGTTTGGGACACGTGAAGCGTATCTGCCTGGAAATAGATGTCCCCACTTGCTATAAAGCTATAGTGGGGAGTTCATTCTAGTGGAGAGTAGTTGTAGGTTGTTACAGATTAACGGAATTTGGCCTCGTTGTAGATAGCCCGCTATAAGTCATAAAAGATTTTAAATCAAGAAAAGCAAATTGAGTTTAGAAACAACATTTTATATATACACATATCAATTAAGGTTTTTACAATTAAAGTCATCCTTTAAGTACGGGTCCAACGGATGTTAAAATGTTCATGGCAATAAATGCAGAAAAGAGAATTTATGCGTATGTATATGGGAGCGTTGTAAATAAGGAATGCTTTTGATGTATCCGCTCCTTTGTTCGGTAAGTAGTTTAGAGACAGCGAAGGATAAGATGATAGGGAAGGGAGGCGAGCATAGTAATTCGCTTGACTTCGGTCAAGGGAGATACTAATTACGCTCGTCTCTCTTGAGTCTGTCTGTGTGTCTATCTGGCGATGCTTTCTGTATCGGCTTTTTATTTCATCTTTTGGATCGCAGCAGATCATTTGGGAATTCACATTCGTATTTGATTCTGGGCTTCCCATTGGCCGAAAAATAAAGTTCGCGCAGGTTCGCAAACTGGAATTTCATATTTAATTAACTTTTAGTTTTCAACCGGAACATCTGCGTAGAGCCGGGGTGCGCACCGACAAGTTTTGGTCATTTGCTTTCTGGTCGTGAGAGTGCAAACATCCGGTTCCTCGCTTTGCTCGTTTGGTATCACCACAAAGCAACTCCTAGTCTATACGCCGGATGTGATTTTCGTTTTGCTTAATCATTTCACCCCAAGCAAGTCAGGAACACTGTTAGTGCGCAGAGTGTTACAGTGAGAGAAAAGACTGGGTACAGGAAATATTGAAGAAAGGATAAAAGATGAACAGAATTCAAGAAGATAGAAAATGCCAGTTGACGATGTATTTAAATATTTAGAGATTTTAGCTATCAGGGAAGCAAATAAACGGAATGAATTTCCACAGGCGAGAAAAGAAACTATTCAAGTAGAAGTGGAGTTACATTTAACTATTTAAACGATAAAAGAATAGGACCAAGCCAATCTAATAGTGCGCTTAAATTCACATGATCGGGACACCAAAGAAAAAAGCTCGTCAGAGCAGTTACCATGAAAATATTTGGAGAAAAGAGGGAGGGAAGACATGTCACGTCGGCAACCTCAATGGGTTATTTAAGATAGTTTCCTATTAATAAAATATGTATTCTTTGTAAGAAATCATTTTGTAGATAAAGTTTTTTTTTCCGGATTTTACAAGTTTTGTAACAAATCTTCTGTTTATTTTTTTGTTTTTTTAACTCGACTCGCATTACAATTTCCAAGAATATCACGAATAATAATTTCTTTCGCTCCGTCGTATTAAGCTTAGGATTGCACTTCTTTTTTTTTTCTTTTTCACATGCAATATTACAAGGCAACCTTAAACAAGGCAATTACGTGTTACAAAAGTATCTTAAGCAGGGCAATTACGGGTTACAGACATATTTTAGGGAAGACGGTTTTTATCAAGAGTCAAATGTATTGCTGATATTTTTACTGTAAAAATTCATTTTTATACTTTCATAGTGTCTTGAACCCAGTTTAGGGAATTAACTATTTGCCCATAGTTAGGACCTTAACAGGGTGCTATCACTCCGGGTCAGTGTGGACTTATGAACAACAATTTAGAGGTGGTTCCACGCTCCTCAAAACCTCCCAAATCAGAGGCCTTGCTGCTGGATGTAGCTTTTCGTCATACCCAGGATGTCTGTACGCCGGAACAAGGAAAATATACATGAGTGTAGAGCAGGTAACCTACATAAAGGTCATTAAAATAATATGTAATGTCATTGTACAAACGTAGAAATATTGCTCGAAAGAAAGAACAAAATTCCAACCTTTAGGATGAATGATGAAGCGGCTCTTCCATGAAAGGAAAGCCAAGAGAAAACGATAGTTATGTATTCATGACATTGAATCCGGCGTGTAGCTACAGAATGTAATATATTTTTGTGACCTGACAAAAATATGACCGACATCAACAGCAGGAAACATAAACAGGACCGACAAAAGTGTCGTTACATCAAAGACAGTCGGTTTCAAAGGCAATAACTGACGAAAATGAATAACAGATGTTCCTGGTCATAGATGGCACAATTAAGCAAAAACCCGAGAAGGTAAAAAAAAAAAAAAAAAAAAATGCGTCAAAATTTCAGCTTATATCAGTTCGGGATTTTCGGGCCGAGAGGAGAACATCGAAAGAACGTAGAGAGGAAGAGACGACAACTCCCGCAAGTCAACGACTCCCAACAACTCCCTCGCATGTGCGTAATTCCCTCTGACTACCACTCCACATAACAACCACCGACGAAGAATAAAAATGTAAGTATATATATATATATATATATATATATATATATATATATAAAGAAAGAAAAAATCTAAGTAAGAGCCAACAGACCAACCTAGGTTCATCCTACGGCTCGTCAGGGTAAGTCGGCTCTTTGTTGTTCTACTATTGTATTGAGCGCTTTAGTGTTAGGGTTTTTGTCTCGGCTTTTTTTTCTTTCCTAGGAGAATTTGACGTATATTCAAGTACTTAGTTTGTTTTTGTTTTTTTGTTTGTTTGTTTTTTTTCCCCACCGAGTTTGTTCTCGGTGGGTTTTTCGAGACGAACTGAAATATATTATAACAATTATTAGTAATAGCATTATTATTATTGTTTTTATATATATATATATATATATATATATATAGAGAGAGAGAGAGAGAGAGAAACGTGTTCTTGTTTGTCGTTATATTTTAAGACAATCGTTATTGCTGTTCGTCGAGATCCGGAATAGCGGCAGTATTTAACACAGAAGACGTGTCTGTGCAGTGTATTGGCTGGCAAAAAATAATATTAATAAAAGAAAGGTTTCCCTACTACACAGTTAAAGGGAGCTATCTTCCCTCTACCAGTGGCTAATAACTAACATTGATACAATTTTATTAACCACTGTGAACGTCGACTATGGGGGGTGCCAGCGCTTTTCTTGCTCCTGTCTGGAGTAAAAATGCAGGTCATAAGAATGATTTACCTACGGCCAGAGCTCTCCACAGTTTTCTCATTTGTTCTTCTAACATGTCTTCTTTTACTCTTCGGTTTTGTTGCTGATCTTTTCCCATATTCCTACAGAACGTGACACATGATCAGTTTTATGCGAAAACTTAAGATTTTCTGTATTCACCAACCCTTTCTCATGTAACGGAAATGTTTTCTTGATGTAACGAAAGTGCTGATGTGGGGTTTGAATCACCAGATCCTGGTTTCTACGGTGGCTAGCATAAGAGGAAAACATACACTTTGATCTCAGCCCCAAAACCAAATAAAGTAGTTATAATTCGAGCTGTAGTTCCAGTTCTGAAATTCCTTTATATGGCGGCTGGCTGTTTACTCCTGCTTCTCTTGGTCTTGTGAGTATTAAATTATCGAAATCATTCTTCATTATGTGCCACAGAAAATAGCAACTGTCGCTGAGTTTGCTTGTTGTTCATATTCGCCTTAAAACTTCCTCATTATTCATATGTTCTGTTCATGGTATTCTCAGCATTCGTCAGTCGATCCACAAATGTATTGCTTCAAATCATCTGCAGGGATATTGTCCAGCATACACTGCTATATAGATTAGATATTACATAACTGTTCAATATTGTCTTTTTCTTTAATATTTCTGACGCGTATGGTCTGGTGCTCATGCTGTAAATCTAGAGATTTTTTATAAAATTCAAAGAATCTTCAATGTTATTGGTCCTGACTTGACATCTCAGCTTCAGTCATTTTCGCACCGCCGTAATGTAACTTTCTTGTGTCCTTTCTATAAATACTTTCATGCTAATTGTTCTAATTAAAAAGCGTGTTACTAAATTGACTGCAAGATCCCATCATTTTACAGTTGAAATGGTTAATGTAACCGTAATGTTCACGATTCTAGAACTCTTCATACGTCTTCTTGTCCACTCATTTTTTCAAAAATTTAAATGCAATGTCAATTGTTATTTTCGGTTTTTCTTACTTTGTAATCTTATTATTCTCACTCCTAAATTCCTTTTCTTTTACATTCAGTAAACGCCCTTCCACCCTGCAGCTTAGTGGCTTTACTGCCTTTCTTGGAGTGAAATGATTAAAAAGAAGTTTCTAATGGTATTTTCTTATATTTCTAATACTTTGCTTAGTCAGTCAGTTAAATGACTTGAGGCATCCATGGGCGATCAGGTCGCTTTCGATCCCTGACTGACTAGGCAGCTTTTCCCGCAGTAGGTTAACAACCAAGACTAAAAAAAACTCAATCTGTCTTGCTATTTAACCCATAGCTGGAGATGGATTCATACCTTTCCGGATGGTATTTGAGCGTAAGTGAATGTAACAAATTCAACTGGGATTTGAACTCTGCTTTCTGATTCCTTATTCCGAGCCGATATCCACTGCACACATGGCCGTATCTGACTACCGGGCACACCGATCCGTGCAATCATAGTGAAAATCCGGGCAAGGAAAAATGTCAGAAATCAAACTAAACAATTCACGAACAAAGAAAGAAAGAAAGAAAGAAAAACGAAGAAAACATCCGAATGAACGCAGTAAAAATCTGTTTGTTTATTAATTTTGGGAGAAAAGACTGGTTATACTCAGAAAGTCCGAATCCGATGTCCTGCTTTCGTTCACGTTCTGTGCTTAATTTCCATTGAAATAGCCGAAAAAATCCGCAAAAATCATAGTTTCTGGAAACGGATGACACTGATGACGTCATCACATTGTCAACTAAGAAATCCGGGCAATTTTCTGTGTGCCCGGTGTTTTTTTAGCATCAGCTACGGCCCTGACTGCACATCAAGTAGTGTAATTCACATCTCATATACTGTGTAACGACTAGTAAAGCATTGTTATATGTCTGCAGGGCTCGATATAAAAAAAAAACGGAATAATTAAACTAAAAACCTTTTTTAAATTGGATCCCACAAGCTAAGTTGGATTAATTCAACGTTCTCTCCCTAACAGTCTCAGGATATTTCATTGTAAACTACTTTACAAGATCATGACATAAGAATTCTATTTGTTAATAAAGCTAAGGTTATTCACTCACATGAACGTATTAATATCTTATTTTATTCATAACGCAATTGTAAATGATATTCTTTGATAAGGTGTTTGTACTTTTAAAGGGTGTCTTGATGTAACCGTAGAATAGTTTGCAACATATCCCTCACAAACCAGTTTGCTTTAACTATATCATCTGTTAATTTACTTTAAATAAGTTTATATTCAGACTCCAGTTATTAGATGTTGGATCATTCTAACCCTAAATCATCTGTAGAATTCACGAAAAAAACAAAAAAAAAAAAACAAAAAAAAAAAACACGAAAGGTCACACTTTTCCGAACAAATGGACTGGCCGAAGAGCTTTGATCTAAACTTATTTATAAATGGAACTTTGTGTGTGTGTGTGTGTGTGTGTGTGTGTGTGTCCGTTACCTATAGACTCCGAAACGGCTGAACGTATTTTCTTGAAAATTTACACAGTTGTACTAAAAACGTCTGCGAGTGTTCTTAGCTAGGTTTTGTGTCGAGGTACCTCCAATAAATATCGAAAATCGATAATCGAAAAAATCGGGTTATAGAAGGAATGGTCCGATTTTAATCAAATTTGATACACTCATAGACAAAGACATAAGAAACGATATTCAGAAGTTTCAAGGTTGCAGTTCTTACAATAGTGCAGAAAATCGATAATATATATATATATCTAAGGCAAGATGTTTGTATGTGTGTCTGTCTGTCTGTTTATTTGCCTCTATGTCTATATTTTTTTCAGCCCTTTTAGTTTTTGCTTCAGGTTTGGCTCTAAGTAGGTATAATTGTAGTTCTGAGTCTCAGCCATGATACCATTTACTCAGGACTTATTTAGCCTTCAAAATTCAGTTTACGACGAAAAAACTTATTCGATATCGATACCAGGAAATCAAAATTTGACTTACATCCATTCATTTTTCTTTCAGTCTACGGTTTCGCTTTAACTGGAAACAACTATTGCTTTTTAGTCTTTTGTACCAACGTCCAAAGAGTCTGAGCTCCGGGACCATGGATTAGTTTTAAAGCTTTCATTACACCCGAGCAGCGCCGGGCTATGCTGCTAGTAATAACATAATCAACAGAAAGACAGAACACTTGGAATGAGTTAACTTGGTTTTATATTCTTTATTGCAGAAGAATGTAAACAAACAGCGTGGAGAACCTAAGAAAATTAGAAGTCCTACCAGGATTTATTATCGGTGGGTACAGGCTTAACATAAGATACATAAATGAAATTATGTTGATGACATGCACAAAAATGAAACTGTAAGGACTCTTTGACAAGGTAATAAAGGAAAGTGAGAATAAAGGATTTACAACTTAAAGAAAAACCCGTCAGAAACTAGAAAGTGTTATAACAAACAATGAAAAAGGTGACACAGAAATCTGAAGTTGCACTGGGATAGTTAAAAGTACCTGCTAAAAACTAAGCAAAATATTAAGAAACAGAAAAATTCTATTTGAAACAAAGAAAACAGTGCTGAAATGCTATAGTACAGTGAATACTGAACAGATTCATCACAGATATGTAGTTCTACAGAAGGATGCTGAGAATACCCTGAACAAAACATTTGAGCAACGAGGAAATTATAAGGAAAATTGGAATGAAAGCAATCAGAAAGAGACAGTTGAAATTTTTGAGATACATAATGAAAAAAAAAAAGGGCTTGAAAAAATTAAGGGTCGCATGGCTATTGAAGGTGAGAGAGATGGAAAGATACGTAAATTCGTTAGGTTGATTATTTGCTTTAACTGGGTAGCAGAACAGGGACTAGGATGGATATTAATAAGGCAAAAGTTACTTAGAGTTATAGATGACAGTGAGATGTGGAATGTCATGATCGCTCAAGTTTTAAGGGGAAACGGCACATAAAATATTGAAAAAAAAAAAAATCATTCCACCTGTTTTGTCAAATACTAATGGAATAAAGATACATATTTTCATAATGAGATTTACAGTCGAAAGGCATAGATTGTATAGAATTCTTCCCTCCAAATAAGTTAAGACTAAGAAAAATTGAATCAGGAATATGAGGAAGATAGAGTTAAGATAAGACAGCAGTAAACTAAAGGGCGGGAAACTGGATTTTTTTTAACTCGTTTCAGAGATGAGGAGCAACCAATCCACTTTGGTAGTGAACAAACCACTTAAAACTGGTCAGCAAATCAGTGAGAAAAGCTGACAACACATACTTCCATTTTAACTTCCCCTGTCCACACATCCTGACGTTCTCTTCCAATAAAACAAATTGTTACAAAAGCAATTTTATGTTTTAGTTTTTATCATGCTAGCACAAACGTGTAAATTCAGATTTCATGTCAAGTTGTCATAGCAACAAATGCTTGATAGCCGAGATATGATCCCCCCCTCTCTCTCTCTCTGTAGCTCCGCAAATATGGATGGTTTTAGAATATTGAAGACATAAAAACACCACTTCCATTTTGTGGGTTATCAACTTGACTTTACAAAAAGAAAAGAAAAAGAAAAAAGTTACTGTAAAAGAGGCTTAAGCTTATAAAAAGGCGTGCATTTTTCTCCCTAGTTGTTCTTTTGCAGCTTTTCAGCTGGTTTTAAGATGTAGTTGAACGTGACTATAAAAAAAAAACAAAAAAAAAAACAAAAAAAAAACACTGGGGCACGTTCATTTTTCATGGTTTTCTCTTCACTTTTGTACTCTCTCTCTCTCACTCACTCACTCACACACACACACACACACACACACACACACTTTTATAGCTAGTTTCATGATTTTCCCTTTCGTCACATGTAATTCCTTTTGTAAATACATGCATTGTCGTTTGTTTTCTACTTACTTTTATGTGTTACTCAATTTTACTTGAACTCATTGAGTCTCCAATATTGTTTGTGGGATACATTTTCCAGGAGTCCGTAAATACACTCTTGATCAAAATTTTAAGACCACTTAAAAATGGGGTTCATCTCTTGGGACATCCTGCATGCTCACCAGACTTAAACCAATTGAAAATGTTTGAGGATGGATGACAAGAGATGTTTATCGAAATGGCAAACAATATTCAACAAAAAATAAACTTTGTGAAGCCATCTTCAGAAGCTGGAGCAACAACCCCCGCACCTTAATGGAAACGCTTATTTCTAGCATGCCTGACAGAATTTTTGAAGTCATCAAAAGCAGTGGGGGTAGAACTCATTATTAAATTTGGTTGTTGAATGTTTTCATACACTTTTTGTACAATTTCGTAGAATTTTTGTCTCTGGTCTTATAATTTTGATCATGTGTAAATCGCCTCATTTTATAAAAATAAAAATTTCTAAAGAAAATGTTTGGAATGTAGCTTTTTGTTTCCATAACCTTTTAGATTGTAGTATTGGTAACCTTAAGTGGTATGAGTTTAAAATATATCTGTAAAAAAATATTTCTTTTTAAAGATTTTTAAATGGTCTTAAATTTTTGATCAGGAGTGTATTTACTATCCGAAGTGTTGATAACCGCAACATTATGGTGAATAAATATCTACCCTAATATACATCCCGTAACAATTTTAGCAGAAAATGCTAAGAAAATTGTGGCAACTCCGCCCACTCTGTAGTGTCTATAGATATCTCTTTCCGCTTTCACACCAGCCTCCATATTAACAAAATACCTGTCCGTTATCAATGCACTGTGAACCAGATACCTACTGTGATGATTCCCAGGAAACAATCTGAAACATTTTAAGTCTTCGATCAATCGTTATTTATCACGGAGCTTTTCCACTCCACATGGCACAAAAAAAAAACTCCCTCAGGAATACAAAAACGCCTCAACTGTCCATCTCTATAAGCGAAAAGGAAACAGCCAAGCATGCGACAACTATCGTACCATCTCGTTGCTCTCTACTGCTAAAATGTTGCTCGCCAGAATCCTACTGAACCGCTTAAACACACATCTCGAGCAAGACCTGCTACCAGAGCGTCAGTGTTGCTTCAGGAGTGGACGCAGTACCGTCAACACGATCTTTGTTGTGCGACAACTACAAGAGAATTCAGAAGCAGGACGTTGGTCTCTACACCACCTTTGTGAATTTTACTAAAACCTTCGAAACTGTCTGCCGCGTGGGACATTGCCAAGTACGGATGCCCCGCCAAATTCATCTCAATGGTCTAGTAGTTCCACGACAGCATGTGCGAGAGTCCAGGACGATGAAGATTACTCTGATCCGTTCCCAATGACCAATGGTGTAAAGCAGATACGCGTGCTGGCCATCGCCTTGTTCAGCATGATGTTAGTTGCCATGTTCAACAACGGCTTCCGAGATGGTGACATCCGGATCGACTTCGAGTGCCGGGTCGACGGAAAGCTCTTCAACTTGAGAAAGTTGCGGGTCAAAACTTTTTTTTTTTTTTTTTTTAAATCATCTCACCCCAAGCAAGGCATTCCACTGCCACTATTGCGCATGGGGCTACATAGGGGAAGGTAAAGAGAAGGAGTGGATAGACATAGGGAATGTCAGGAGAAAGGTGATAGATGAGTAAGGATAGCGAGGATGAGTGTCGGGCAGATGGGAAGAGTGCTTGATAGAATGGGAGCAGGTTAGTGTGTTAGGAGGTGTCTATTGACCTTACATTTAAACTCCTGGAGATTGTAGCCGTCGGGGAAGCAATCGTTTGGAAGAGAATTCCACAGTCGGGACCAAGTGGGCAGAAAGTAGAGGAGGACACCGCCCCTGACTTTCTCTTTGCCGACGACTGTGCATTAAATGCTTACACACAGTCTGAAATACAGGAAAGCATGGACTTGTTCTCCAAAGCATGTGACGACTCCGGTTTCACAATTTCCACCAGGAAGACCGAAGTCTTGCACCAGCAAATACCAGGGGTCACTTACACGGAGCCAGTCATAACGATTAACGGACAGGAACTTGCTGAGGCTGACAAGCTTGTCTACCTTGGGAGCATACTGTCACGCTCTGCCAACATCGACGAGTAATTGGACTACAAGATTGCCAGATCCAGTGCAGCCTTCGGCAGACTCCGCGACCAGTGTGGACACTCTGCAGCCCAAGCTGAAGGTGTACTGTGCTGTTGTTCTTTTTTCCCTAGTGTACGCCAGTAGAACGTGGATCGTCTACAGTCGCCATGCCAGACAGCTGAGCGCCTTCCATATGAGATGCCTGATAACGTTGTTCCATATCAAATACCAGGACAAATTTCCAGACACGGAGGTACTTGAACAAACCCAGATGAAGAGCATTCACACCACACTCATGCGCTGAACGCGTCTCTTCAACGGGTGTCCAAGGAAGAGAAGCAATCTCATAGTGGACAGAGAAAGCGATTCAAGGACACCCTCGAGGCATCCCTGAAACATTGCAACGTCCCCCTGTCTCCTGGGAAGAAGCTGCAAAAGACCGCCCTCCCTGCCTGGCGCACCTCAGTTAAAACAGGCGTAGCAGACTTTAAAGCGCAACGTATCCAAGGACCGCAGCAAAAGCGACAACCCCGGAAGGACAGGTCAAACTTCTCTTTCCAGCCAGACAGTCCATGCTCACATTGTAGCAGAAAATTCAGAGCAATTATTGGCGTGATTAGCCATCTCCGCACCCATAAGTTTCATAGTAGTAATGTGTGAAAAAAAGAAAAGAAAAAAAAAGGTTCTATTCGCTCGGGAAGAAAGGACATCAATCGCCTATCTGCCTTATCACCGATATCTTCCTACTCTTACGTTCATAGCACACACCTCATTGAGCAACTATCTAGCTTGAATGGCTCTTAAACATTGTATTGGTTAAATTTTAGTTATTAAAAGATAGATATGCGTGTCTTATATCCAACCAAATAGAGTAAGCTGTGGAAAAATCAATATATTTTTCAGAATGATTTGACGCTTCTTCGAAAAATAATAATTCTGAAATGTCAAGTCGTGTACTTTATATTTCAATTACTATGTAACTAGTGAAAAAGCATCGTAAGATGTTTACAGGAGGCGACATTAAAAAATAACTAAAATATGATCTTTTTAATGTAATATATTGAATCAACTGCTAAATCTGCTATTATGTAATTTCGTTCACCATGTCGTGCTTGACAATTTGGGCTCTCCAGAATCTATCTTACATATTTATAAGTCTACCATGCTTTATATACTGCTGTCACATCTGGTCTTGTGTTCCTGCTATACATTTAGAGATTTTTAAAATCGAAAGAAAAATATGCAATGTTGTTAGTTCTGACCTGTTATCTCGGCTTCAGTCACCTTCTCACCGCCGTAATATAGCTTCCCTGTGTCTTTTCTGTAAATACTTTCGTAGTAATTGTTTTGATGAACTTTTCTCTATGGTACCTAAACTTTATGAAGCAAAGTACTAGATTGGCTGCAAAGTTTCATCATTTTACAATTGAAATGGCGAGATGTACCGCAAATTCTATTTTTTTTTTAATCATTTCACCCCAAGCAAGGCATTCCACTGCCACTATTGAGCTTGGAGCTAAAGGTAAATAGAAAGAGTGGTTAGATATAGGAAATGTCAGAAGGGGGGGGTGATAGATAGTTGGGTGGGTGGGAAGTGTGTTTGAAAGAATGGAAGCGAGTTAGTTTGTTAGGAGGTGTCTATTGACCTTACATTTAAACTCCTGGAGATTGTAGCCGTCGGGGAAGCAGTCATGTGGAAGGGAATTCCAGAGTCGGGAAGTGCGAGAAAAAAAACTGTTGGAGTAGAAGTTGCGGTTGCATTTTATCGGTTTCACTGTAAAAGGGTGGGATCTAGTTGCTAATCTAGTATCTCGTGCAAATTCGAACCTAGGGAGCACCAGTGATCTAAATCATCGGAGCAGAAGCCGTGAAAGTATTTATAGAAGAGACACAGGGAAGCCACGTCGCGCCGGTGAGAGAGAGACTGCAGGCGGTCTGCTAAGTCGGTATCGATCCCATTACAGAGTCTCCGTTGTACCTTGTCGAGAAGCCCAAGGAGAATAGCAGGGGCACCCGACCAGATATGGCAACAGTATTCAATGCACGGGCGGATGGTAGATTTATATATGTGCTGGATAGATTCAGACAGAAAAAACCTCCGGGCCCTGCACAGAGAACTGACTTTCATAGCAGCGGATTTAGCAATGGATTCAATATAGTTATTCCACCTGAGGTCCGCTGAAAGTGTAAGACCAAGGAGACGTAGTGTTTTACTCTCTGGGAGGCAAGCCTGGTCCATGCTAATAGGAGGTAGGTGCGATTGTCTATGATGATTAATTGATAGTAGCTTCGTTTTAGAAGTATTAAAATTTACGAGCCATTTCTTACCCCAGCCCACTACGGATTGGAGGTCCTTTCCAAGCTCGGCTGCAAGGTTAGCTTTGTCGCCCACAGCAGATTTTTGATCGAGGCGAGAGTAAACTGTGGTGTCATCGGTGTACATACCTACTTGGGATCTTATGGTATAAGAGAGATCATTAATGTAGATCAGAAAGAGCGTAGCACCTAGGATGGAGCCTTGAGGGACACACGCGTTCGTATGGTAGTTCTGGGAGGCATGTCCATTCGTTACTATGCTAAGAGTTTATTCTATCGCACTTCTCACTTGTAGAACTCTTTTCCGGTTTTTTGCTTCCAAATCAACTTTGATCTTCAAAAAATTAAATATCGCTATCTTCTGTCTTAATTCTTGTTCTTTTTTTTTTTGTTAAATTAAAATCTTTTTAGCTTAGGAGTAGAACGATCCGTAACTTTGCCGTAAAATTCTGGCTTTCACTGAATCAACTGCAGTTGCTGCTGATTACTGAACTCAATGCGAACTGCCTGACCAATTATTCGCCATCAGTCAGTTAAGTGCCATACGTGATACACGCTTGGGCGATCATGTCTCGAAAGAGACATGACTGACTGGTCAGAAGATTATCCTGCAGTAGGTTGCCATTTCTTTCTGCGGTAGACTGGTTGCCAGCCAAGGATAAAGAACCCAATCTGTCCTGTTATTTAACCCATAACTGGAAGGAATAGACGTATTAATACCTTTCCCAAGGGTATTTGCGCGTAAGTGAATGCAATGAATTCAGCTGGAATTTGAACTCGGCTCCCCGATTTCTCGTTCCGAGCCGATATCCAATGCACCACAACGCACATTATTCGTCATATATACTCTATATTTCGCCTGAAACTGTCATATCATTTTGTTGCAAAAAGAGATTACTGCTAATTGAAAAGGCAAATCAAATATTTGCTTACACGATTAACATCCGAGTATTTTAGATGTTGCACAATACAATTGAAATGAATAAAGCATTGAACTTAAAACATGTTTCTATATAACCACTTAAAACCGGTTAAGATTGAATTTGTTGCGCAAAGTTCATCTGTTGATTGAAGATATATTTACTAGTGCCTGTGTTTAATTTATATTATAGAGAAAGTGTATTGATAATGTTGTGGATGCATAAAAGTTTTCCAGAGAAGGAGACAGAAATGAAATTGCTAATAATATTTGAATATATAACATTTCATTGTCTTAGCAAAACTGAGTAAGAAGGATATAAATAAAAAGATATAAATGGAAGAATGTATATTGAGATATCTTTATTCGTACTTACGGTGTGTAAAGTCCTATTTAATATGTTGAGTGATTCATATTAGAAAAGAGTTTCTTGTTGGTTTGCTAGTTATAAGCTTAAACATTCGTATGTTGTGTTATGTACAATGCGGCACGTAGATCGCTGGAGACTAAGTCGCGCGGAGTGGAAATGAGATATGTCTTGTCGCTACGGATATGCGTTGTGATGCAATGGATATAGACTCGGAACGACAAATCGGGGAGCCGAGTTCGAATTCCGGTTAAATTCCTTGCATTCACTTACGCACAAATATCCTTGGGAAAGGTATTCATTCGTCTCTTCCCTCCAGTTATGGGTTCTATAGCCTTGGCTGGCAGCCAGTCTACCGCAGAAAGCAATAGCAACCTAATGCGGGATAATCTTCTGCCCAGTCAGTCATGTCTTTTGAGACATAATCGCTCAAAGCGTGTATCACGTATGACACTCAACTGGCTTGTCTCTGCGGTATCAGAGAGAGAGAGAGAGAGAGAGAGAGAGAGGTTGCATCTTCCTTTTTTTTATAGCCTGCTGCTTTTTTACGACGTCATCTATAAGATGCGGCTCCGCTTTTTCTAAGTGTGGGGTCAGCATTCTCGATCACCCCAATAAACAAACCAAAAATGCATTATTCGTTTGTTTAAATTGTAAATTATATATATATATATATATATAAAATATATATAAACGGTCGAGTTTCGATCCCGGCCAGAAGCAAGTGGATGCGTCTAGCCACACTAATGACCTGTGATACAGCGAAACAGGCTTGTATGTGGATGACTAATATATATATCTCTCCTTGTAAGTACCTCAAATATCATCCACACATACGAAATATGAATAACTCGTAATTGTTGAGAATTTTTATTTAAAAATTATCATTTCCTGGAGTGAGTGAATATTTGCAATAACTAACTTTACATTATTTGGGGTGAAGTAGCAAAAAAGATCCACAACATCAAATAATATTCCACAAATTGTAAATAATACGTCCGATATCATTAATATGGCACCTTTGAGACCAGGCAACTGTCGGATGACATGAACCATCACTAGAAAGGAAAAGAAAACTTACCAGGATGGCTCTAGTCGTAATCGAGTTTCACTCCCACGAGATCTCCAGTCCAGTCGTTTGGAGATCGCGTGAGCGTGAAACTCGGGTTGTGACTAAAGCCATCCTTTCAGAGGATTTAACGTTGTTAAACGTGTTTTGCTCAGTCTAGGTAAGTGAGGTTTCTGTCAATTTACTGTTTGCTTTTAGATTTTTTAAATTTTTTTTAGTATTGTCGTTTTTGTTCGGGACTGTATCTGGATAAGTGTCTCAGATTTTGTCAAATTGTCCATTGATTCCACAAACGGTTTTTTACTTATATAACTCAGTGTTCATGGGAGTTAAAACTTATAAAGTTAAAGTACTGCTTTTTTAATAACAAGATTAAAATTTAAATATTTTCCGAATACATGCGGATAAAAATTTAAAGCGATCGATACATTTGTAAACAAAAGTTAATTCTCGGTTTTAAAAATCTTGCAAAGCTACACAAATACATCTGTGACACGTTATTTTTTTTAAAAATTAGCAAATTTAATGTCAAATTAATCTAATTTACACAAGTATTACTTATTTATAACATGAAATTTAGAATAAAACTATTTTTTAAATACAGAGTTCGACTTTCTGACCTTTCCACTGTATATGTTGACAGATGCGAGATAAGTGTACAGCGAACACAAGTGACATAATTGTGCAAAATTTTTCCCTGTAAGGGGAAGAAACTCTGAAACACATGACCTTTTAATTTACATAGTCAGTCAGTCAGTTAAGTACCATACGTGATACACGCTTGAGTGATAAAGTCTCGAAATAGACATAACTGACTGGGCAGAAGATTATCCCGTAGTAGGTTGCCATTGCTTTCTGCGGTAGACTGGTTGCCAACCAAGGCTATAGAACCCAACCTGTCCTCTTATTTAACCCATAACTGGAGGGAAGAGACGGATTAACACCACAACGCACATCCGCTTACAATTTATAATTTACATAGAAATTACCATAAAAAATTCAAATAAACAAAAAAATATTAAAAATTATTTTGAAAATAGTAAACTTTTCAATTCTCGATTAGTAAGTATAATCTTCGCTTAATAAGCTTTAAACTAACCCCAACAAATTTGAAGTATTTTTAAAATATTTTTTAAACTTTATAAATTATTATAATTAAAAAAATAAGTTAAAGCAATTCTTGTAAAATTTCATTAATCGAAAAAAAATTTTTTTATTCGATCTATAATGTCCTTAATTTATATTTATTCAAGCAATTAAAAGCTTATCAAATTAAATAATGTTGTAATTTTATTGCATCTTTTCTTTTATCATTGGGAGCAGATTTACAGGAATAACGGCAAAAATTAAAAAAAAAAAAATAGATGATTTACAATACATGCACCATTGAGTCTTGCGATTAACTAAAAACCAATTTTCCCAACAAAATTTTATTTCTTACTATTTCATGAATTTAAGTGGAGTGGGATAACAGATGGAAAGAAGAAATTACCAAAATCTTTTAAAAATAATACTTTAAAAAATAATGTCATTCATTTGTGAATAAGTCCTGAAAGTTTCATTAAAATCCGACAATTATTTGATTTTTGCAAGCATTTCCAAATTAATGTGTTTGTCACCGGAAAAAAATGACTTATGTAATATTACGTTTTCCATTGTAAACGCTCGTAACAATTTGGTTACCCACTAACTAAAATCAAAAAAGTTTTTACCAAAATTTCGAACGTGTTGGAAGGGATTAACATTTTTTTTTAATAATAAAACAATACTTTAATCTTTACTCTTGATAACAATGTAAACATTATGTAGGAAAAAGGTACGTTTTTATTAAGTTAGGGGCCTTTTTTTTTTTTCATAGTATGCTGTTTTTTTTGTTTTTTTTTTGTTTTTTGTTTTTTTTCAGCGATTTAGTGGAGGTTATTGCACTTAATTGCAGTCATTTCTTTTTTCATAGCACGTGCCCACTTGAATATAGAAATTGATCAAGACCGTATCACCGAAACACTCTGCATCTGTGGAAAGTTGTAAACAACGTGTAGCATTGCCCACGTAATTAATGGCGGCTGATTAAAAAAAAATAAAATAAAATAACCGGACCACTGAGTAAAAGATGGTCGAAATGGAGAGGAATGAATATAGAGTAATCGTATTCTCTCATTAGAAGACGGAGGAGTTAGGCAAAAGAAAAAAAAGAAAAGAAAGTGTAGCCGGTACAAGTTGTTGTCATCAATTAGTAACAGGAAATAATAAACATTTCCTGTATACCTACAAACATATTACGAAAAGAAGAGAGACAGACAAAATGAGTAGGGACATAACGAGAGAACAAAAGAATATGCGTGGGAGGTCAGGTAAGTGAATAATGTTAATTAGTAGCTAGTAGCGGAGCCATATCTTTTTTGTGCTTAACAACAACCAAAGAATAAACCAATTGAAACGCAGCAGACATTAATTCAAATCAAATAATGTGCTTTATACTTCAGTTCACTTATATAGCTAGAGTTGTTCATCATATGGCGGTGTTTTAATGTTGGGAATATTGCCATTTTGAGTAATACGAGGAGGTTGTGAAAAGTTCACGGCCTGATCAAAAAAGGACATCCCTGTAATTTGATTTTTGGTCATTATTGGTCATCCATACCTTAGCTTCTTGGGCGTTTCGAGTGGAGTTAAGGTTAGCGATCTTAACTTGGTAGAACAATTGCTGCTGGAAGTAAATGAAAGTCTTATTTTATGGAACAATGATTGATTAATAATGAGCTTGTGCCATGCATCTTGTCTCAATACAATTTGTAAAGCTTCAGTAAATTGGAATAGATAGACTTAACTATCACCCGGTTCACATTCCACCCACGTCTTTTGAACAGGTGAAGAGGCTCATCCCTTGTTTCCTGTTTAGGATGTGGTTTCCGGCTTTCTCTTTTCCAATCATTTTACTCTTAAGTAGCCCCATGCACATCAGTGGCATCACCACCTTGCTTGGGGGGATATGATTAAAAAAAAAAATTATAAATTTTATAAGGTTGTGTTTGAATGCTTTCATTTTAATTGGAGTAGATAGCCTAAACTATCGCCCGGTTTACACTCCACCCATATCTATTGAACAGGTGTAGAGGCTCATCTCTTGTTCCCTGTTTAGGATGTGGTTTCCGGCTCTCCCCTCGCATATTAAGAGAAGAGAAATGTTAATCAGTATTTGTCTTCCCAATTTTGGCCAACGTACGGCCTGATTCTGTTAGCAAGGTTAATGACATTAAAGCGAAACTTAATAACAGAACATTCTTACGCAGGTACTCCTGTTTCCTATAGTGAGTCAAAGTGAAACAGAGAACGATATCAGGTTACTAATTCACTTCGTCGAAATAAGTCTTTGGTTATTACGAAACTTGATAAATGCTCAGATGTTGTCATTCTTGATTTTGAAGATTACGTTAAAAAATGATAACTATTCTTGGGATACTTCCAAATTCGATTCTACAATATCCATTGAGGCTAAATTTCAAAAACGCCAAGTTAAAAGTAGGATTTTACCCATTGAAATTTTTAATGAAATCAGACCCACGGGTTCTATTAGCCTCCGTCTCTATGGTTTACCCAAAACACATAAGGATGGTGTTCCATTGAGACCTATTGTATCCATGATAGCGTCTTCTCAACATGGCGTGGCTAAATGACTTACCACCATATTAGTCAGTTTGGGAACGGTATATTTTCTGTATTAAAGATTCGTTTGAGTTCTCCAACTTTATTAAACGTTATCTGTCGACGAACAAATTATGTGTTCCTATAACATTTCCAGCCTCTTTACCTGCCTCCCTTTTAATGAGACTATTGATATATGTGCTGATGCCTTATAACGTAGTCAGTTGTCATCTCCTGTTAATCCTGAGAAGGTTTTTGTCGAATTGATGAAATTTGCCACGATGTCCGTGGAATTTAGTTTTGACGACGTCATGTACAGGCAAACTGATGGTATTTTAATGGGTTCTCCTTTGAGACCCATTTTAGTGAACATCTTTGTTGAATTCCATGAGAAGAGTGTGTTATCTAAATCTAATAAACCTGGTGTCTATTTTCGTTATGTGGATGACATTTGTCTCTTTATTGACGAGTCTGAAGCGGAACATTTTCTTTCGTTCCCCAATAATATGCATCCAGCTCTAAAATTTACACAATAAAAGAAGATCAATTCTTCCCTTCCCTTTCTTGGTGTTTCTGGTGAGCAGATCTTCCACAATTTTATTTTTTATTACTTCAGTTTACAGAAAACTAACACTTACTGGTTTGTATACCAGGTGGGACTACAAAAAACGTAAAATTAAATTTAATTAGGACCCTTATTGATAGGGCCTTAATGATTTGTTGTAAACACCAAGTTGGATAATGAACTCAAGTTTATTACTACCACTCTCTGCAACAATGCCTATCCATTGGGTATTATCCAATTAGTAATTAAAAACAAAAGTATGGAGTTCAATAAAGCTAAACTATCCTGTGTACCTGCGCCTTCCTTGTCTGGGTAGTATCAGCGATAGATATGCTAAGTGAATATTTTTGGCAGTTCGATATTGTTTCTTTGCTGCTAACACTCGTGTTTTTTGTTTTTTTTTTTTTTTCTGCCAAACCTGTTTTTTTTCCCCTCTATATGGAAAGATATTCTACCTCCACATCATAACAGTTCTTTGATTTAGTCATTTAAATGTAGAGCAACTGAAAGACCGGATGTCAGAATTAAGCAACACGTACCTACAAAAATCCGAAATTCGAACTATTCTTCTTCAAACAGGCTGACCGACGCATATGGGTCTTCCATCGCAGAACACCTTATAAATAACCATAATTGCGCCACTAAGTTCAGTGTACACTTATTTTTGAGTGAACCTCCACTCTCTCTTTATCGACTCTCTGCCTCCGGGAGAGGAACCCAAACGTGGCTCCGCCGAAGAGTAGAGTCTCGTTTGGGGGTGAGTAGACAAGAGCCCGACTCTTGCCTTAAGCAGCGTCTACGTGATATTTTTGGCAGAGCTTACGGGCTCAGATTTCCCACTTTAATTGGCTCGAGCAGACACCCTAGTGGGGAGGTAGTAAATACCAGTGTGGATTCATTTTCCATTCTTAGCTTGTCCCACACAAATTACCACCTTAAAACGTTGGAAGCTATATATATATTTTATCTCTAAAACCTTCATTATGTAAACAGAAGGCTCATATATTTTGCCTTCAACTAATTTCCATTTAAGCAATTTTTAAACTAGACATATTGCTTATTTCCCTTTTTACTGATGATTATGTCTTTATTAACCTCGATTTAGCTCTGTTGAGCGAGATTCGAAACCGGTTAGCTAGCCCGATTTTCAACTTTCTTTTTTAAATATTATCATTAGTGGTAATAAAAATAATTTTTTGTCTGTTTATGGCGGATATATATAAGATGAAAGAGAGTTATGAGAGAGAAAAAAGTTGTGTATTTGAAACAATTCCCATAATATCTTCTATGCTGTGTTCCTTCAGAATGTTGACGATAATGGCTCTCCACAATTTCCTGTCATTGTTTATATCTCTCCTAAACCCTGTTGTGCCACCCATTTACACAAGCTAAGTGGTTTATGAATTTTCCTGTCCCTCTTGCCTTCAATCTCTCCTGCGCTTATCAAATTTTCCAAGCCCTCTTTTCTCATTATCTGCCTTACGAAATTTCAACTCTTCCTGATGTTAAGCATAAGTGTCCTTTTTGTTTCCACCGTCTCCAAAACTTCGTATTTGCTCACATATTCCATGGTATTCTTGGAATCCTTTCTTCACTGAACAATTTCTACGCATGCGGATGTGCGTTGTGATGCAGTGGATATCGGCTCGGAACGAGAAATTGGGAAGCCGAGTTCGAATTCCAGTTAAGTTCGTTGCATACACTTACGCACAAATACCCTTGGGAAAGGTATTAATCCGTTTCTTCCTTCCAGTTATGGGTTAAATAACAGGACAGATTGGGTTCTCTAGACTTGGTCGGCAACTAGTCTACCGCAGAAAACAATGGCAACCTACTGCAGGATAATCTTCTGCCCAGTCAGTAATGTCTGTTTCGAGACATGATCGCCCAAGCGTGTATCACGTATGGCACATAACTGACTAACCATGTCCAAAAGAAAAATCTCTTCTTACATTAAAAAAGTTCGTACATTAGAAAAGCTCAATGAAACAATATTAACAGAAGTACCATGTCAGTCATGTTTAATGATTGATATAAAATTTCGAAAATTTCTACTTTGATATCCTTCGCCGAGAGACAGTGACATCAGAAGAATGTCATTTCACAGAAACAAAATTTATATTAGCGAGACAGCGTGATTCGCCTTAAGCATCTGAAGGCTTGAATGAAAAAAGGATGTGCGTTGTGGTGCATTGGATATCGTCTCGGAACGAGAAATCGGGGAGCCGAATTCGAATTCCAGTTGAATTCATTGCATTCACTTACGCGCAAATACCCTTGGGAAAAATATTAATCCGTCTATTCCTTCCAGTTATGGGTTAAATAACAGGACAGATTGGGCTCTATAGCCTTGGCTGGCAACCAGTCTACCACAGAAAGCAATGGCAACCTACTGCGGGATAATCTTCTGCCCAGTCAGTCATGTCTCTTTTGAGACATGATCGCCCAAAGCATGTATCACGTATGGCACTTAACTGACTGAATCAGTGTGTGTAAATGGCTGGCAGAATGGGGATTGGGCAGGACAGTAAAGGGATAAACATCGCTTAGAGCTAAATAATATGAAATCATGGAGAGCAATGATCTCACACATCTTGAGGGGGGCATGGTTGTGAAAGAAGAATGTAATTTTTTTTTTTAAATCCTCCCCATTATAATAAAGACTGTTGTGTATATGTTTGTGTATATATATTTCTCTACTGTCACACTCATGAAGAGACACAGGCAATAGCAAGGCAGCGTTGGCTCAGTTCATTTTTTTACTACCAGTTATTAAACTTTACTACTAGTTATGAAAGTACTTGCCATGTGTTTGCTCTTGAACGGTGCCTTACAGCTGGGGTACACTCGTATATTTTAATAAGCTTATGTACATCAAATCTTTTCAGGATGTAGGCGATTATGACTTTCCACAATTTTCTGTCACTTGTCCCGTCTCTGAAAAACTAATTTTTTCGACCTTCTACCATCTCTTTGTTCCACTTTTTGCCATTTTGGATCCCTTTTAAGCTGGTCATCAGATATTCCATTGTCTGACTGAAAGTAAGCATAAACTAATCCTTTGCGAGAATGTGCTTGACCAAAACTGACCAAGAAATCGTAGATCATGAAGCTCCACTGATTTTTCATGCTCAAAAGTCATGTAGTGTCATATGACTGCAAAATTTAATGTATATGAGGCAGACATGTCTACAGATGTTGCATGTATGCATGTCCTATTGTTGTTGAAGTAGTGGTGCCCTCCTGCTGTTTGTACTTACTCCTTGCTACTATCACTACATGAGAAATTATTTGCTTTGAGCCTGAAAAAAAAAAAAAAGAAAAAAAAAAAGCAAGTTGGTACAATCTATACATTTCAGGAGGTCAGTTTCAAATCTAGCTTATTTAAATTATTCATATACTAACAGTCTAGCCCAGCGTTCACCCCGAGCAAGGCAGTAACACCACTGATGTGCAGGGGGCTATGTAAGAGTGAGAAGATTAGAAAAGAGAAGGCCGGAAACCAGATCCTAAACTGGGAACAAGGGATGAACCTCTACACCTGTTCAATAGACAAGGGTGGAGTATGAACCGGGCGATAGTTTAGTCTATCTACTCCAATTGTGCACATGATATGTGACTGACCAATGAAAACTGACCCAAACAAAATTGAAAATGCCAACTTTATCATTTTGTCTGTTTTTTTCTCAATCTATGACAAAGGTTTTATAAAAGTGAAACATGTTAGAATGATTTACATTTTCTATTTGTTCTTTATCTTATCATCCTGTCGGATTTGAAATCATATTTGATCTGCATTTAACTCATACTAAGCTTAGTTTGGGCTAAATGGAAAGGAAGAATAAGAGCAGAAAGACTTTGCACTGATCTTCCAAGGTGGGGATACTTCAAGTTTCTACTTTGAAAATTTCAATATATTTTCACTAGGTCTGCTGCTAAGAAAGTTGGTTCACTGTTTTCTGTTAGACAATTTTTTTTTACCAGAATTTATCTTGCAAATGTATAAGTCTACCATTTGTCCATGCATTGAATATTGTTGCCATACATGGCCTGACACTTCTATATATTTAGAGATTCTTAATAAAATACAAAGAAGAATCTGTAGTGTTATTGGACATGATAAGGCATCTCGGCCTCAGTTACTTTCAGACCACCATAACATGGCTTCTCTGTGCTTTTTCTATAAATATTTTCATGGTAATTGTTCTGATGTGCTTTCCTCTTTGGTACATAGACTTTATGAATTTAAGTGCAGTACTAGATTGGTAGCAAGATTTCATCATCTAACAGTTAAAATGGCTAGATATAAATGTAAGTTCTATGCTAACAGTCTCTTTTCTTGCACTCTTTTGGCTTCTTGCTTTCCAGTCAACTTTGATCTTCAAACATTTAAATGCAATATCAATCATTATATTTTCCTTTTAATTCTTGTTCTTTTGTCGTTTTCTCTCCTTAATAATGTTTTCTGTTTCCCATATTCTCACACATTCAGTAAGTCCTTGTATCTCAGTGCCTTTATTGATTTGCTTGGGATGAAAATCATAAAAAAAAAAAAATAATTTAAAATCATGTCTTATGTACACTCGATCTTTAAACTACAATAAATCTTTAGTGAAAAACAAAACTAGATCAACCATAAAACAGGGGCTTAAATCTTAGAACTTTACTACATCGGCACTTCAAATGAAAAGTTCATACTTCCCTCCTCTTCATCATTAAGCTGGGGTATCGCTTATGAAATGGTGGTGAGGAAACTCATCTTTCAGACCAATTAGAGTAGAAAGTTTAATAAATGCTGGGTGCCCTCTTATGTCAAGATAGCTTAAGAATATTTATTAAGCTTATTAAATGTAAGAATTCTATTGTTAGTAATGCCATCTCACAAATATTAGATTTCATAGGCACACATAACAATTGAGGAATGCAATCTTTCTTGGATAACTTATTGGAGTGATGCTGAAATGTTCAAGTCAAGAAAATCTTCCCAGTTTAAGAAAAAAATTGGTTAGAGTTTTGGAAGTAAGTAAGGCTGAGAACTTTTCATCATCCTCTTAATATATTGCAAAAGTATCCAACACCCAAGCTGGAATTCCAAATCCTTGAAGCACTATAAAGTCTTAGTAACAAAACATACATAATAAACAAGTTTTAAAATCCTCCCGTGATTTGCTAACAGCACTAGAGAGAAGATAAGATAAACTGGTGTTTCTACATAACAAAGTTTATATGTTAGACAAATGATGCCAAAGTTGGGCATCATATATAAAGTTAGGACCTTATTTGGATTTTGGATTTCTTTTCATCTTGTAAATCATGTTTGTTAGCATAAAATGAATTATTCTAGAAGACTAAATGAAATTGTCATTTAAATAGTCATAATTTCATATATATATAAATATATTTATATCGATGAATATACATATGCTTATACACACAAGTACACTCACATATATAAAAACTTTTTGGGTGTTAATAAAACAGTGCTCATTGTAATATAACAAAGCTATTAAGTATATATCAATAAATATACCTTTTATCCTATCATACATCTATAGCATGATTTAGAGTTTCATGTACTATGTAATCATCAGGTGCTTATTATGAATTGACTGGTCTGGGATTTTAATATTTGGTCCTCATGTTTCATACTGGAACAATGTTTTTAATTCTATATTATTATGACATTTTTATTATTATAATTTTTTTTTTTTTAATCGTATCACCCAGAGCAAGGCAGTAACGCCACTGATGTGCAGGGGACTACGTAATAGTGAAAAGATTGGAAAAGATAAAGCTGGAAACCACATCCTAAACAGGGAACAAGGGATGAGCCTCTTAACCTGTTCAATAGACGTGGGTGGAGTGTGAACCGGGCAATAGATCTATCTACTCCAATTGAAAAAAAAAAGTAAGAAAATTGGAAAAGAGAAAGCCGAAAACCACATCCTAAACAGGGAACAAGGGATGAGCCTCTTGTGTAGATATATATATATATAGGATCAATATAAAATTTGTCACTTAGTTGATTGATGTAACAAATAGCATCCCAACATTATAATACAAGACTATCATGAATAATGTGAGAACCAAAAATTAAAATCCCAGAACATTCAGTAGATAATAAGTACCTGATGATTGCACATTAAAGGGTCAGTTGGGCACAATTTTGAAAAAAAAAGAAGCCAAATCACATTATCAAGGAGATTGCAGTCTGGGAAGTTAGGTGACCAGACATAAGGGGTGATATGGTTGCAGAAATTGTCTGACAGCCATGACTGAGTTCTCCTGCTTATATGGCATGGGGCAGCATCCTGTTGCCAGATATAGGGTCTTCCAGCAGCCACCCTCTTGACCAAGGACAGCATTACCTCCTCAAGGTACTTCATGTAGCCATTCATGTTGAGTCTGAAGCCCTGTGGGAAGATGAATAGAGGCATAATGTCGCCATCACTAGTGATCACTCCAAACATCATGATGTTGACTGGATATATCATCCAGCTTTTCTGAATACTCTACACTGACCCAAGATTGACACCCAAACACTGAATGTTTGTATTGGAGCTTTCAGTGTTTTAGCAAAGCAGCATAACATGCCATTTCCAAATTTCTGGTGAAGTGAATTGTGTGATGGTGCTCTTTTTCTCACAGACAGTTCCCAACTGATTCTACTACACTGTTAAAGTGAATAAAAAACAAAATCAAAACCCTGTAAAAAAGGTGCATGTGTGAAAATAAAAATATTAAATTGCGACAATTTACCCATCGCACTAATATATATATATATATATATATATATATATATATATATATATAATATCTCACTCCAGACCAAAAATATTTTTTAAAAATAAAATTTTATAAAAAGTTAATGGAAAATGGCTCCAGTTTAAAATATAAACTGAACCCCACTACAGAAGCCAGCATAGCTATTTTGATCTCTTCTCAGAAATACCAAGTGAAACCTCAATCCTTTCCATAGGTCACACCAGCATGCTCAGCAACTATAGCATACTGGAACTACTATTCTTGACTATACCAGCATGACAGCTCTTATAACAATAGGCATTCATTCATTGCTGTGTGCAATATATACAAGCGAATCCTGGAAGGAAGAAAGTCCCTGTTTGCCAAGAGAATGAGGCAACACATAGCTTCTAACAACTTTGGCTCTCTTGATTACAGGCAGATTTTAAAAAGGTAGTAAACAAATGTGGGGTCACTATTCCCCACCCTCCTCTTAAAACAATTTGAGGTGTTATCATCCTCTGCTAATAAAGCTAAATGCTTTGCCCATAAATTCTCTTCAAACTCTACTCTTTACTCATCTGGAGTATCCCTGCTTAACTTTCTACTTTGAACTGAATCACTGTTGAATGATATGCATATAACCCACTTCCATGGTTTCTGCTATCATCTCTAACCCAGATTCCCACAAAGCCTATTAACCCACTGATATCCCTGTAATAGTCATTAAGCGTGCTCCTGAACTGGCCCCTGTTCTCTCTAAACTGCTTAATAAATGCCTCGGTGTCTCCTGGAAGTCATCATCTGCCGTTCCAGTTTTTAAAAACTCTGGTGAGCCATCTGACCCTTCCAATTATCAGTTTTTTAGCCTTCTACTTATTTTTGGGAAACTAGAAGCCTTAATCAATGCTGAATTGGTTCATCTCTCATTGTAGGGCCATTTTGCAGATAAGCAATAAAGCTTTTATTTCTCCACATCAACTGCTGATGTATCAATCATTTGCAGAAAGAGTTTATAGTGCTCTAGATAAAAACAGTGAAGCCCGCCCATCCTGTAGCACTGGACATCTCAAAGGTCATTTGACAGGCTTTGGCATACAGATTTCTTCCACAAGCTGATAAATTATGGTGTGTCTAGACACATTTTTGAGTTGATCGAGTCTTTCCCAATTAATGACATGAGAGTTATTCTGAATGACCACTTGTCTAGATCATTTCTTATTAACACAGATGTCTCCCAGGGATCCATCCCCGGTCCAACATCATTCTTTATTTTTATTAATGACCTTCATGATGACATCCGCTGTCAACTTAACATCTATGATGATGTCCAAACCATTTACTCCCACCTCAATAGTAAGGCCGATCTGTTTAACCAGGTCAAAATGACAGCAGATGTCCAAGGTAACCTCAAGACTAAATGATGGATTGTAAATTTTAACAAAAACCAAACTTCCCTCTATTAATCATCTGAGAGACCTCTCTCTGCCTCCCATCAGCATGGCTGATGCTAACCTCCAGGAAAGTGACTTGTTGCACCTTCTCAAGCTCACATTCTCAGCTGACCTGAAGTGAAAAGACTATACTGAATCTATTGCTAGATTAGCTACTAATTTTCTCTCCAAAATCGATCTTGTCTTGCATATTTCTAACTTACCATGCCTAAATATTGATGCCACATGTGGTCCAGTGCCTCTTCTCTTTACTTTGAGTTCCATAAGATCCAAAAAATAATCAGCAACATTATTGGTTCTGATCTGGTGACCCAGCTTCAGTCACTTTCCCACCACCATAAGGTTGCCTCTCTATGTTTTTTTTTTTTTTGACAAATACTTCTGGTCATTGTTCAGGTGAGCTCTTCACTGTGGTACACAGACTTTATGAATTTAATTACATTACCAGACAGGCATCAAGACCATCAATTTACAGTTGAGTTTTCTAGAAGTAGCTGTAAGTTCTATGCTAACAGTTTTTTTTTTCTCTTGCACTTCTTGCCTGTAGAAGTCATTCATGCTTCCTAGCCAACTTTAATCTTCCAAAATTTAAATATGCTAATCACTATCTACTGTCCTCCTGATTACTCTTTCCTCTTCCTACTCATTATTAATGTTTCTTTTCCTAATTCTTCCACACTTTGTAACCTCTTGCACTTTACATTAATGAGTGTCTACCATAACATGACAATCAGCAAGGTCATCTGCTATACCAAATCTTGAGTATAGCAAGTTTGATCTTCACGGTGGTGCTCCATTATTATGACCTTGTACCTGACTAAAATTATCATGATGAACAAGAATGATAAAAGGTTATTCTTGGTACAACTTGCATAAAGGTTTTTTTTTAAATCTTTACATGTTGGGTGGATGTGGTGAATATAATAGGTAGTGGCTCAGAATAAGAAATCAGAAAGCAAGTTCAGATTTTAATCAGGTTCACTAGATTCACATGAGTAAATACACTTGGGAAAGGTATGAATCCATTTTCACCACCTATCAGTTGAATAGCAAGACAGACTGGGTTTTACATCCTTGGTTGGCAACCAGTCTACTGCAGAAAGAAATGGCAGCCTACTACAGTAAATCTGCATAGTCAGTCATGAATTTCAAGAGACATGATTGCTCAAGCATGTATCATGTATAGCACTGAACCAACTTACATGTCAGATACCCAACTAAAAGACAAATTTGCTAATCATTACGGCCATATCATGGGAATACACCGGTTCTTGCTCGATCACCGAAGTTAAGCAATGATAAGCCTGGTCAGTACTCAAATGGGTGACCGCTTGGGAATACCAGGTGCTGTAAGCGTTTAGTGATGGATGTGCATTGTGGTGCAGTGGATATCGGCTTGGAAACAGAAATTGGTGAGCTGAGTTCGAATTCCAGTTGAATACCCTGTATTCACTTAAGCACTGGTACCCTTGGGAAAAGTATTAATCCGTCCCTTCCCTCCAGTTATGGGCTAAATAACAGGTTAGAACTTGGGGACCCTGCCCTTAAAAACAATCCCAATGAATCTTGATACTCAAAAAGAGAAATGTATTACTAGACACAAAACTTATATATATAAAAAAAAAACAAAACAAAACAAAAAAAACAAACAAATTATTGAAAGAAAAAGGTATTACCAGCAATAAATAAATAAAATTTAGTTAGCAATAAATGACCCGCTGAGGTTGATATGCCATAAAAACAAAACAACCAACATCACAAAAGTCAGATAAACAGAAAGGAAGCAAGAGTCAAAGAAAGGAAGGAAGAAATTCTTTTTTTGGGACTTTAAAACCAGGAGTGATCAAGTACTATGGTCTTGATTCTTTGGAGAGAAACATGAACATTTACAGGAAGGAATTGTTAGTTCAGTGTGAGATAAAGTGGAAAAGAGACACCATTTGAAGAATCGGTGTAGAATGGTGATGGCAGAAAGACATTCGAAAAGGAAAAGAACACTTCAAAATGTTTCAAATCACTTCAAGAGAAAAAAAGAAAATAGAAATAAAAATATCTAGTAAAAACAATAAGCACCTACCAGACTGTAAATGGAGCAGACAATTAAATTTTTCAAACATTATTCAAGAACTATAAATACCTGTGAGAGTTTCAGTTCTGCAGTTTTTGTTTACTGATGAATCCTGATTTAATGACTGAATAAGCTCTTTATCAGTTTCATGACTATGGGAAAATTCCCCTGTTGCACTGTTAAATATTTCAGCTTAAGAACTTCAACCAAATATTGTATGTCTGAATGCAGGTCATTATTTAAAGAAGTAAGAGGATACAAATAAAAAAATTTTGGTTTTCCATTTCAATGAAGCAGGTGTTAAACATACAAGAGCATTTGTCTATATTTCCGAGATGAGGTAGTATTTACAGTATTTACATTATTTGGACTATTGTTCTTATCTTTGTTGCCATTTGTACGAGATCTCCCTCTAAGACTGCAAGTTACTTGTTCCCCACTGCTGTAGCCTGGTATTGAACTCACAACTCTAAGAGTCAAGTCAGAAACTAACCAATGTTCATATCCACTGGTCCATATGTCCTTAGGGAGATAACTCATGACTTCCAATCAAGGCTTTACGCAAGGAATTGAGTTCATATACCCCAGTGATTGTAATAAAGGGTTTGGTTCAAAATTCCTAGCACCTGAAGAAGACCAGAGTGTACAATGGCCAAAATGTTGTGCAAATGGCAACAAAGATGAGGGCAATAGTCTGAATAATGTAAATACTAGAAGAGCATTATTACCTTTATTCTCTCTCTGAAACCAAACAGCATTTTAGAAACCTTTTCCTTATGATCAAGACTAAATAGTTTATTATCTACTAGATATTGACAGGGTGTAGTATGTGAATTAAAGAACAAGCAGAATTATAATAGCATATATCGATTATATTTACTGTGTGTTTATCTGGCGGCTCGGCTTCAGTTACTTACTCACCGCTGTAATGTTGACGCTCTGTTCTGGGGTAGTTAACACCCCTATATCCATGGACAATATGGATTCGTCTGGTTTATATAATGCCAGACATTTCTACCTTCAAGCAGAGGAGTACACTTGTAGTTTAATCGCTCACAATGAACACAGGACTTTCACCTTATAATTGTGATCCCTTAAGCAGGACCACAACACTTTTTTTTTTTTTGCAAATACTTTCATGGTAATTGTTCAAATGAGCTTTTTGCTATGGTACCTAGACTTTAAGAATTTAAATGTTATACTCAGTTGACATTGAGATAATCAATTTACAGCTGGACTTGCAAGATGTAGTCATTAGTTCTATGCAAACACTTCTCTCCTTGCACTTCTTTCTTGTGAAACTCACTCTTGGTTCCATGCTTTCCAGCAAACTTTAATCTGCAAAAATTTAAATGCAATGTTAATCATTATCTACTGCCCTCCTGATTAACCGGTCAGTCAGTTAAGTGCCATATGTGATACATGACTAGGCAGAATATTTTTGCACAGTAGGTTGCCATTACTTTTTTAAATATACTGGTTGCCAACCAAGGCTATAGAATCCAATTTATTCTATTTAACCCATAGCTGAAGAGAGAAGAGATGGATTAATACCTTTCCCAAGGTTATTTGTGCGTAAGTCAATGCAATGAATTTGAACGTGGCTCTCCAACTCCTTGTCCTGAACTAATATCCATTGCACCACAATGTACATCCTGATTAATAGTGAACAGAAAGAGAAAAGGATAAGGTTTCTATTCCTAATTCTTCCACACCCTGTAACCTCTTGAGTCCAAGTGGCTTTACTGACTTGCCCAAGGTTGATACTGATTATAAAAATCTAAATAGTATCAATAAAATTAATGTCAAATGTTTAATGACCTGCCACATGTCTGAAGCAGAAGCATATTGCTCCTCTCATTAATAACAATGGTTGAGATTTAAGTTCAAAACAAAACCAGAATTTCAAATGATATTTTTCAAGTTTTTCAAACAAGTGCAGAAATTTTTATATCGGAGATTGTTTTCATAGAAGACAAAAAATGTCACATCAAAATCTGAAGCTGTGTTGAACAGCAAAAGATGTCACCCCCAAAATGACATGAAAAGAAAATTTCATTAAAAACCATGAGAAAAAAAAAAAAAAAGAAAAGAAAAAGGTACTGAACTTGTATATATCAATCCTCCTATACAACAGTGAATACTGGACAATTTCCTCACAGATGAAGATGAGACTTAAAGTAACAGAGATGCAGTTCTTCAGAAGAAATGCTGAGAATACCATGGATAGAGCATGGAATCAAGTGTTAAGAAAATGGAAACAAAAAATAGTATAATGGATAATGTATAAAATGTATCTATGATTGTAGAAAGTGCTCACAGCCATCTTATACAACCATCATAATTAAGCAACATTGAGCCTGGTCAGTATCTAGATGGATAACTTAATATCAGGTGCTGGTATTTTTGAAATATTAGAAATATTGGTTTCAAGGCACAGGTGGTGTAATGGATAATAGCTATTATCCATTACAAATATAAATGTAATTCAAAGACTTCCAATGCCAGCCATGTTTATTATATTCAGTTAACCACACAAGTAGGAATCCACCTCTTCTTACCAGCTATTAATTAGTAGCACATATCAGTAAATAATTATTGTCTAAAAAACATTTGTACCATCATAAAATATTTTCTGGCTTTAAATAACCTGCAAATGGTTGATAAGCCATAAAAAACACAAAATTAATGTAGCCAGCTTTCTTTTTCTCCACCATTAGATTCTTGTTTCCTGCACCTTTTAACCCCTACCTTGTATTTTTTTTAAACATTTTCTTCTGAATCTCTGTTTCCTGATTTCTCCGCAAACTTTTGTTAAAGAATATATTTAACATACTTGATGAGAGTTTGTCTAAGGAAAAGGAAATCTGTAATATATCTTCTTTTTTTTTTTTTAATCATATCACCCCAAGCAAGGCGGTAATGCCACTGATGTGCAGGGGGCTACGTAAGAGTGAAAAGATTTGGGAAAGAGAAAGCCGGAAACCACATCCCAAACAGGGAACAAGGGATGAGCCTCTACACTTGTACAATAGACGTGGGTGGAGTGTGAACTGGGTGATAATTTAGTCTATCTACTCCAATTGAAAAAAAAAAAGAAAAAGAAAAAAAAAATGAAAAGATTGGAAAAGAGAAAGCCGGAAACCATATCCTAAACAGGGAACAAGGGATGAGCCTCTTCACCTGTTCAATAGACATGGGTGAAGTGTGAACCGGGCGATATTTCAGGCAAACAAAACCTTTGATGACAACAGGTACTCTCTTGGTTTCCTGATGTTTCCAACATTGTCATCTTAGTCGTCTTCTTGCTCAAACACTTTGTCAACCAACTAAACTCGTACTTCCTCAAATTGCTGCCTTTCCTCATTTTATGCCTTCTTTCAGCTGCTTATTTGCATACGAATTACAACGGGAAGCTCATATATTGACATGGCTGCCGCTCATTTGCATACCCTGTAAAACTGGAACAATGCGTTAGATCACCTGGATGACCAGTTTGGATATACTCATACTCTTATATTTAAGGATTAGCTGAAATAGACTATGAAAAAAGGCAAAACTAAGAGGAACTAACAAATCATTCATTCTGGCATCAAACTACTTTGACTGCTCAGTCCTGGGCATGACAGTAAACTGCATCCTGCAGCAAGGCCTTTGATTGGGAGGTTATGAGGTGCATAGAACCACTTTTTAATTGCTGTTGTTCCCAGGTCCACCCTGAACCGTAGTTGTAGCACCTGTTAGGTCCCAGC
This sequence comes from Ascarosepion bandense, assembly GCA_037127315.1. Lineage (NCBI taxonomy): Eukaryota > Metazoa > Mollusca > Cephalopoda > Sepiida > Sepiidae > Ascarosepion > Ascarosepion bandense. The sequence goes on along the minus strand of JBBBDQ010000322.1, from coordinate 2,320,544 downwards.
TATGGGCAAATAGTTAACCCCCAAACTGGGGTCAAAACACTATGAAAGTACAAAAATACACTTTTATAGAAATATATGCATAAAACTAGACTTTATAGAAAAATATGCATTTTTGAAGGAAAAATATTACCAACAATACATTTTTAAAGAAAAAAAATGATTAACATGACACATTTTTGAAGAAAAAAAAATTTTTCTCAGCAAAACATTTTTGAATACAAAACTAGAAGACATTTCCAGTTTTCTAAAATAAAAAAAAAACAATTTACACTAAAATCTTACTAATTCTAACCTTTTCAGTATAACTGAACTTTAAAAAAAAATACCTTAAACCCTAACTTTTTTGGCATTAAATAACCCACAGTGGTTGATATTCCATTAAACAAAACTCAAACTGACTGCTCAAAACTTTTTTCAAGCATAAATGATATAGAAACAAAGAGAACAAGTGGCAAAAGCAAGACTTGCTAAATTCAACAAGGATTGGCTCCAATGATCAGGTTTTTACATATGTAGGCAAATGTTCCATGCAACGATCGGTCTTAACTACCAAAAGCATCAACATAGGAATTGAGAAAGGCAGAGATGGAAATACTTAGCAACAAGAAATAACTAATAACCTAGCTATATAGGTACCAAAATTAAATTTGGATTATACACTGACCTACCTATACTAGTATTCTTGTCATGAATATCATCATATTTCTACTTGTGTACCCTATGATATTCAATCCACAAGAATAGATATTCTTTTGATATCCATGGAAGGACATGTCTTGTATTAATTCTTCTATATGAATATATCTTTGTGGAGTCACTTAATTTCAGCAATATAATTGGAAAACCATTTTGAAAACAAATCAAGTTAATGTCAATTGACAAAACAGCTACTGTTACAGTTTTTGACTGCTTATTGAAATCCTTTTCTGAAGTTAAAGCAGAAAATAGTCTTCTCTTATAGCAGTCTCACTAACCACTTGAGAAAATGTAACATATATAAAAAAATTTCCCAAGTCAGTCAGTTAAGTGCTATACGTGATACACTCTTGGGCGATCATGTCTGGAAAGAGACATGACTGACTGGGCAGAAGATTATTTTGCAGTAGGTTGCCATTACTTTCTGCGGTAGACTGGTTGCCAGCCAAGGCTATATAACCCAATCTGTCCAGTTATTTAACCCATAACTGGAGGGAAGAGACAGATTAATATCTTTCCCAAAGGTATTTGCATGTAAGTGAATGTAGGGAATTTAACTGGAATTCAAACTGGGCTCCCCGATTTCTTGTTCGGGGCCAATATCCACTGCATTGCACATGCCACAATAGTTGGGGAAAAGAGGGTAGATAAATGGGCATCCATTTAAAAAAAACAATAAAAGTAAATATTACTCCATAATTAACACCCCAAGCAGTAATAACTTGATAGAGTCAGCATGTATGGCCTGTAAATAACTTTAGTAAATTGAGAGAAAACTCAACAGAACTGATGGAACAACAAACTCCTGTAAATTTGTAGAGATGGGCGGGAGTGAAATACTCTTTCTTAAAATTTATTCTGTGAAAAAAATTTTTTTTAATCATTTTACTCCAAGCAAGGCAATGAAGCCACTAGTGTGACACAAGGAGTTACTAAATTTAAATATGAGAAAAAATATGATTAAGTAGAAAGAACAAGAACTAAAAGACAAGATAACAATTGACAGTATAGTTAAATTTTTAAAAGTTGACTGGGAAGCAAGAAGCTGGAAGAGAGTTCCACAAACAAGAAGTTTAATAGAAGAGACTTAATATAGAATTCTCACTTACATTTAGGCATTTCAACTTTAAAATGATAAGAAAGTCACAAATCTAGTACTGTTCATAAACTTCAAGTACCATAGAGGAAAGTTCATCAGAACAATTGTCATGAAATAAAAATGAACAGAAACAATGTTATTGTTTGGTTATCCAGTATTTCTTACCCACAAGAATTTTTTCCAACTTTCCTTTCAGATGTAGATAAGAAAAAACAACTTTCAATATACACACCAGACAGCAACACACGTATTTATTTTTTTTTTACTCTATTTTTTTTCTATTTTGTTTTTTGAGGACATTAAAAATCATGGCTCTCCATAACTTTCTGTCCTTTGTAGCTTAGTAAATTTTATCTTTTTACTATTTCTCCTATCCATTTACAAATCCTGTTAGATAGGTTTATGTACTATTTTCTACTGTCTTATATGTTCTGTGAGTGTCAGATTTCCTAAGCCCTCTTTCCTCATTATGCTCCCTTGAAATTTCAACTATCTTTTTGAAGCTAAGTATCCTTTTTATATCAATTTTCTCTAAAATGTCATCATTGCTGACACATTCAGTCCATTATGTTCTCAGCATCTTTCTGTAGAACCACACACACAAATATATAGGATTAATACAAATATAAAAATGTTACTTCATTTTTTGAAAGTATTAATAGATATAGAATCAGGAATCTTTATCAAATTTAATATCACCCTACATGCTAACTGTGCCCTGCTTGATTAAAAATATTTGCATTAACTTGCATTTTTTAGCTACAACACATGATGTATAGTATATATATATATATATATATATATACAACATACACACATAACTCAGTTTGTGTGCATTGTCATAAGAAGGTGGTCTTACAAATACAGAGTTTTGTTCTTACTTGGTGTCCCAGATTTGCCAAAACAAAGCTCAGTATATTAAGTATGCAGCTTATCGATTAACAAATACCTAAATTGTATTCGATGGTTATGTAAAGCAAAAATTGATATTCAAACTATTTCTTGGGTGTTATGCAAAACTTTAACATAGTGAAGCTGCTTTTTTGCTTTCTTGTATAAACTGCCAAAGTAGCAGCAGAAGTGTTATTATTAAAACAGATTTTTCATAGTGTTTTCTTTACATGTTTTGTCAGCCATGTTTTTTAAATTATACTGTAAGTACATTATGTTTTGATTTTTTTTTTTAATCGTGTCACCCCAAGCAAGGCATTTTACTGCCACTGTTGTGCAGGCAGCTACATAGGGGGAATGTTATGAAGAGTAAGAGGTTACAAGGGGTGTCAGGAAGGAAGTAGGAGAGGGAAGAGTTTACTGATGAGAGTGGGGTAGACGAGGAGGAATGTTATGAGGAGTGAGAGGTTGCAGTGGGTGTCAGGAAGAGAGTAGGAGAGGGAAGAGATTACTGATGAGAGTGGGGTGGATATAGAAAAGCATGAGAGAGAGGATGCAAGTTAGTGAGACAGGAGATGACTGTTGACTTTACATTTAAATTCTTGGAGATTGTGTTATTATATTTCATGTTACTCTACAAGTGTTGTTGGAGTAGATAGACTAAACTATTGCCCGGTTCACACTCCACCCACATCTATTGAACAGGTGATGAGGCTCATCCCTTGTTTCCTGTTTAGGATGCGGTTTCCGGTTTTCTCTTTTCTAATCTTCTCACTCTTATGTAGCCCCCTGCACATCAGTGGCGTTACCACCTTGCTTGGGGTGATATGATTAAAAAAAAAAAAAAGTACTGCTATCCTACCTCTTTTTGGGAAGAAGTGTTGCTAGACACTCAACATTATTAAAAACAAGAAAATCTAAAGGGCTGAAGAAACTACTTGAAGGGTCAATAGCCATTTAGAGCAATGGAATAGACAGAGCTTTATAGCTATATGGAGGGATGACATAGCATCTCTAGATGGAAGGTTTCCTAGACTGAAATCAAAAGGTCAGGACAAATGATTCTCCCCAAAAGAATCAATGGCCACATGTTTGTGACCAAGGCAAGTCTTCAAGTAGAAGGACAATGACTGTGATTTAATCTGATGAGGAATCAATTGTTGTAGGTCTACTTGTCCAAGATATGCTATGCATGAATAAATGAACACCATTCTGATTGTCAATGCAGATATGTGGAGAAAACTGGTTAGGTGCTCAGGTAGGCAACAACCTAACAACTACACCTGATCATGGGACTGACGATGATAAATATTGGGTTGTCAGATAAATGTGTATGTTTTTTCTAACATTATTCAAAATAGCAGGCAAAATATTTTTTTACCATAATGCTTTATGGTTATTTATAGCTCTATTTTTCCTCCACAACTTTTATCATTTTTTAAAATTTGTTAGAATTTTACCACTTTACAAACTCATGACAAGTAGATGGAATAATAAAAAACAGTGTATTTGATATCAGCTTCTTCAACACTTAAACTGATGTTACTAATTTTTTTTTTTTTTTTAAATCATTTCACCCCAAGCAAGGCATTCTACTGCCACTGTTGCGCAGGGGGTTACATAGGGGAAAGTGATGAGAAAGAGGTGTTACTTATAGGAAATGTCAAGAGGAGGGTAATAGACAGATGAGGATAGGGGTGGAGTAGATGGGAAAAGAGCTGGAAAGAATGGATGCAAGTTAGTGAGATAGGAGATGACTGTTGACCTTACATTTAAATTCCTGGAGATTGTAGCTGTCAGGGAAGCAAGTTTATGGAAGAGAATTCCACAGGTAGGAAGTGCGTGAAAAAAAAGGCTGTTAGAGTAGAAATTGCGGTTATATTTTATCAGTTCCACTGTAACCAAAAACACTATTCAAGAACTTAGTTGGGACATTCTACCATACCAACTGCATTCTCCCAATTTAGTATTTTTAAATTATCATCTTTTTCAGTTACTTTTCAACAGTCTGTGAGGCATTTCATTCATTAATGACGTGCAGTTGGTTTGGTGAATTCTTCAAGTCAAAACCAAGTAATTTCTGATAAGGTATAGTTTAAGAGCACATTAACCATGTAGTCATTTTATGCCAAATTTCCCCCCACCAAAATTAAAAACAGCAAGCATGACTATGAATTTATCTGACAATATAATACATTTCCAGCTAAATGTTTTTCCTAATATTACTTGTTAAAATGAATGGGGTGAGGGTTACATACTATCAAATACAATAATCTTTAGAAATGAAGGAAAAATTAAATTTCTGCCAACTTTTCATAGATGTCTTTTTAACAGGACTATATTTAAAATATGTAATTTTTAAAATCATTACATGAAATTAAGTCTTTGCAAAAAAAAAAAAAAAAAAAAAAAAAAAGAAACAATTTCTTTTTCTGTGCAAGTTTAATCAGAATAATTTTAATTGCACTACAGTAGATGATCTTCCATATACTGTGTCTTTTCAGTACTTGGGCAATCATGTCTCTCTACAGTTTCCAATATTTGTAGCTCTAGGTAATGTGTCTTTTTTGCCCTATCTCCTACTCCAGTTCCACTATCCATTTGCAAACTTATCAGGTAAATGATCTGCTTCCTCCCCCATCTCTTGTGTTGGATATGTTGTGTGAGTGCAAAATTCTCCAAGCTCACCTTCATGCCCAATAAATTTTTGACTATCTTGGATTCTGGGTATAAGTATCCTTTTTTATTTCCATTTTACTTAAGACTTCTTGCTTAACTGTTGCGTACATGGTATTCTCAGCATCCTTTTGTAGAACCAAGTTTCTGCTGCCTCCAGTTTTATCTTCATCTATGGGAAAATTGTCCAGCATTCACTACCATTGTTTTAAATTGGAGATTTTTTTTTTTTCAACCTACGTATATATTGTATAGAAAATGTCATTTGTCATTTTTTATAACCCTATAGCTTCTGCTTAAAATATGCCTCCCCCCACACAAATTCTTTTGGTTTTATCTGAACTTGGTAGGAAGCTAATATTGGGTACTGTAAACTGCCAGTAGTAGTACCTTGCCTTATAGAATAATACTGTAAAATATTTAATGTAAAAAGTGTTGGCTTGTAGTTTTAATGCCTTCAAAACACAACTGCTCTCTTTTAACTACCATAGAAAATCTATCCTACCAGTCATAAGAATGGATGATGCTAGTTTCCTGGAGAGCAGCAATCTGCACCCCCTTGGCTTCACTTTTCAATTGATCTGAAGTGGAATGACTACGTTGAATCTGTGTCTGCATCTACTGCTAAAAAGGTTGGTTTACTGTATCGAGTCAAAGTTTTTCTTGTCTGAATCCATCTTGCACATTTATAAATCTACCATTCATCCATGCAATGAATACTGTTGCCATATCTGGTCGGGTGCTTCTGCTATTTATCTCAAGATTCTCAACAAAATCCAAAGAAGAATCTACAGTATAATTCATCCTGACTTGGCATCTCAACTTCAGTCATTTTCTCACCAATATGATATGGCTTACCTCTATTTTTCCTACAAATATTTTCATAGCATCAGCTCTGACAAGTTTTTTTTTCCCCTGGTACCCCATCCACATGAATTTAAGGGTGCTACTAGAATGATATCTAGGTCTCACCATTGAAATAGTTAAATGTAACTATCTCTTCTACTTCAACAGTTTCTTTTCTCACATTTCTTACCTGTGGAACTGTTTGGTTTACTTGCTTCCCTGATAGCTACAGTCTCCAAAACTGTTAAATAGAATGTCAACTGCTATCTTCTTGAATCCTGTTCATTATTTGTTCTTTCTTCAATATCCACTTTTCTCTTACTGTAACCCCCACCGTGTATTAGTGGCAATCCTACTTTGTTCAAGGTGAAATTATTAAAAAAAAGTAAATAAATAAAAAACATTAATGGTAGTGTACATGCCATGCTTTACTTTATAAAGGATAATCCACTCTATTATAATAAAGTCTGTTGTGTATTTATTTGTATGTGTGCAGCCTTTGATATTTCACTTGCCTTAACTCAGGTGATTAAAAACCAGGAGCAAGTAAAGCAATAAACTTTAATTGCCCAATTAAGTTTTTAAAAATCTTACAATGAAACGTGTCCCTTCAAATATAGAAAAAGGAAATCTGTTTCCTTTTACAACCCAAAAGTATGCCATTGAAGATTAACAAGTTACTTAGAATGACCTACAATGACTTTATTGAACTCTTTGCTGTTATGCACGGCTCCTGATTTACGTCAAAATATGTGGTTAAGCAAAAGACAGTGACATCCCACAATCATCAAAGCAAGATCTGATTAATGAAATTTAGACTGACAAGCTCCAGTCTCACTTTTTTCGTCCTGGTCAGTGTAAACATTCGTTTAATTAATTTAATTAAACTTCAGACCTTTCAATCTTTGGCCCTTTCTTCTTACATTTGCGCCAAGTAGTTGGACAGAAGCAGAACTAGTAATATTAAATTTTATTTTAGTACAACTCTTTAAAATACCACAATTGCTATTTAATAAATGCGAGCCTATTGTTTTATTACTAAAAGTGACGTTACTATCTGTTGTTTCTCTCTGAACAGATTTTTTGTTTTAGTTTTCAGTTTAAAGCCAATAAAATCTGTGTTGCTGGAATAATACCCAATTTAAAAGCAAAAGAGAAAAATGTGAGAAATAAAAAAAAAGAAATAAAAGACCACATTGAAAGAATTACAGGTTTGCTTGGTAGGATCAATTCTAAAAAAGCAATTGCTTTCAGAATTTGATTCTAACCTCCTGCTAATCTCAACCTTCCATTCATTCCTTATGCTGACTCTCAAAAAGATGGTTTCAGTACTAAGAAACCACTTTAAGGAAATGGTCAAACTGTAAGTTCTAAGAGTTTTTTTTTCTCACTTGTGGAACTCCCTTCTAGCTCCAGTCAACTTTAATCTTCAAAAATTTAAATGGAATGTCAATTGCTATCCACTGTCCTCCAGATTAATTTTGTTTTTGTTCCTTAGTAAAGTTTGTTTTCTAATACTTCCAAACCAAGTAACATGTTGTGTCTTAGTGGCTTTACTGTCTTCTGAGGATTAACCAGATTAAAAAAAGGAACTCAACCAATATCAGTAACAGTGAAACTGAACCGGCTGTTACTTCCATTTGGATAATCTTTAAATAGTAGAGATCAATAATTGAGGTTTCAGTTATCATCAGTTGACAATGAAATGTTGAAATATCATTTTTATAGATTTTGTAAGCAAAAACAAGCACATCTATGTGTTGCGTCTCTTTTCTTTAGGACATTGGTGATTATGGCTCAACACAAGTTCTTTTGTAGCTCTTAATAAATTGTCCTTTTGTTATTTATATCTGTAGGTGAGATGAGTAATTATAATCCTCCTAACATTTATATATACAAAAATACTTGTAAAAAGGAGAAACAGTAAGGTGTAAAAACTACGAAATGAGTATTATTTATTATCTAGTTGTTATGGTGATTTTCTAAGCATAGCATAGACATGGCACAAAGCCAAAAGTAAGGGACACCCAATGAGGATTGAACTCACTACTCAGTTGTAATGATTCTAGGGAGACAAGCTTGCTAACCATTACACCACCTCGAAGTGCACTTATTTAGTTACGTAATGTTGAAGAAACAAGAAATATTAATATAGAGTAAAATTGTGAGTTTGGAGTCAAATGTAGATCATATATGGATCCAAATCTGACAGAAGAAAGAATAAGCAAAAAGCGTATACAGTCTTTCTAAAAAAAACTTTTTATCAACTCAGAACGAGAAATCGGGGAGCCAAGTTCAAATTCCAGTTGAATTCCTTGCATTCACTTATTTTCGCAAATACCTTGGGAAAGGTATTAATCTGTCACTTCCCTCCAGTTATGGGTTAAATAATAGGACAGATTGGGTTCTATAGCCTTGGATGGCAACCAATCTACTGGAGAAAGCAATGGCAACCTACTGCGGGATAATCTTCTGCCCAGTTGTTCATGTCTCTTTTGAGACATGATTGCCTAAACGTGTATTACGTATGGCACTTAACTGACTGAATAAGTGCCCAGATAATTGGGATAGAAAAATACAAGAAGTGTCTGGGGTTTTCTTACCTAAACTTTTTATTGACCACTAAAAGATAAATGTTACTATTATGGCCCGAAAAAGGAAAAGGAAATGAAATTTTCATTGACACACATGTTAATGACCTGTCCACATAAACTGCTTATCTGATTGTGAAAATGTCATATATATATATATATATATATATATATACACACTTGGGGAAATAAGTAACTCAAAGAGGGCCTACTAAAGATCCTATACTGGGAAGAAAAGTGTTCAATGCCTCACAATGCGGCAGAACATAATATTATAGAATATACTGATTCGGATTAAACATGACTGACCACATCTACAGTTTCATGCACGTAAATGCAATCATCAGGAAGTCATTAAATGTTACAAAAATAAGAAAAATTGTTGGTGTAAACACCAACTGAACTCACCCAGGGGAAGATGTCATCCTAGAAGGCCAATATAGAAAATAAAGACAAAAAAGATTTTACCATCTTGATCAGGTGGATAAATATCCTTTATTTTTTCATAACATTTACTAACTTCCTAATGATTGCATTCACATGCTTAAAAATTGTACTTGTGATTGATCATGTTTAGCAGATATCAGTATATTCTATATATATATATATATAAAATGAGAGAGACCAGAAGAGTGGGGGGGCTGTCAATTCTCATTGGTTTAAAACGACTGAACTGATGATAAAGTAATTCTAACAATTATAATTATCATAATTTTTTTGACACTATAGTTAATTTTTGTGGCCATGAAATATCTCCTAAACCCTTTTCCGACATCTATTTACTAAAGCTTTCCCTTTAAATGGCATTCAGTCTTGCAATAATTTCTGGCCATTAAAGGGTTTTAAAAGACAGAAACATATTGTTTACCTTTAGTTATCTAAATTGTTGATGCCCACTATTGAGAGGTTATCCAAATATAAGTAATAGTCAGATCAGTTTTACTGTTACTGATATCAGTCAAGACAAATTCCTTAAAATGGTTTCTGAGTACTGTGACCCTCTTTTTAAAAGAGTCAACGTTAGGAGTGAATGGAAGTTAACAGGAGGTTAGAATCAAATTTTGAATGCAAGTACTTTTAGCATTGAGCTTACCAATAAAGTATGTCATTCTTTTATCAATGTGGCCATTTTTTTTATATAAAAAAACAGAACAATGATGCTAGCTTAAATGTTTCTTCATCTGCCTATCAATAGTAGCCAAAAATCAGTCATTGTAAACTCCATAATCCTTTCCATGGCTGTATGATAGATGCTTTACCAGGGCTATATACAGTTTTTGAATTCAGAGTTGTCATTTTCCTAAACTGGTTGTCAACCCTGGCTAGAGAGTTCAGACTTTATTTAACCCATAGCTGCAGGAAAAGGTGAATTCATAACTTTCCCAGGGTTGCAAAACAATGTAACAAACTATCAGAGTTCTTTATCCCATAGAGTCATTTCTATCTTATAATCTTAAATGGCTAATCTTGAGTTAAGAAATGGAGAAATAAGTACAGCTTATGTTCTACGTGTGGTGATACCCTCTCTGCATGCCTGGACACACACTATATATTAGGCATGCATAAAAGGTTTTCAGCGCCTTTTTGTGAAATTCAGAAACTGAATCCACAATATAAAATTATCTTGATTTTTAAAAATGCTAGAAACTTGTATACATTTAATATGAGATGCTAGCCAAAAGGTTTAGAAGGTTTGATCATGCGGGAGGGAAAATTCCTTACACTAATACCTAGTTTTTGCTATTCCCATCCAATAAGCCCCTTTCAATGTGATTTGAAAACTGGAATTGGTAAAAACCTTTACTATATTTGGCTCGTGCTTCTGTTGAAGGTTGCTGAATGTTGGGAGGCACACATTATGCAGAAGACAATTTGGAAGATTTTAATTTGACATTTTGCTAATGATCCAGTAACATCAGAATAAGAATTTTATTGGATCAGAGATGTTAATATGTCATGTCTAAATTGTCATGATTATAGATATTTCATTCCACCATATTCTTATCCAACTTTACCATGACTCCAAACAGATGTTCCTTTTATCTCTACTGTCAGAGATACATCCAGGACATCAATTCGTCTATAAATGCTATAATTCTCACCAATGCCCAGTTACCCAGCTCTTCTGTTCACTGTATAATTAATGGAAAGATTCTGAAATTCCTTCTGTTCAGGAAACTGGCCACTGGTAAGAGGATTGTCTCATTTTCACTTCAAGGACGTCTGCAAAAGTGACATGAGGGTGATGGACATCAAGAGATAGAAAGATGTCACCAATGATCGCTCATGTTGGAGACATGAATTACATCAAGAGATGAAGCAAAGAAAGGGGAAACAATAGCTCACCCCTGAGGAGAAGTGTGCCCAACAGAAAGAAAAGACAATATCAGGGTAGAGCATCATCACATGCATTCATCACAGTCAAGACTGTCTCTCCTGTGTGGGCCTGCATCACCATGAGCAGCTCTGGCATAACTCTTTGGAGGCCAATCCAAGGTTTCTTGAGTCAAATAGATGCCACACACACACACAATATATATATATATATTAAGGTAAAAATATACTCAGTTATGATTGATCTGAGATTAAGGACAGGATGGTTAAATAAAATAAAACCAAGAGGAAAATTGTATTTTAAATAGTCTACACATTTCGTCCTGTGATGGACTTTATCAAGGCAAAAAGACAAAATGAGCTTTATTCTAAATTACGTATCTATAAACAAACAATGTTGGCAACCACAAAGACGCTCACAAATCATTTCAAAAGATTAACAGAATATTTTAGTTTTTAAAATTTCTTCATGTGCAGTGCAAAGTCACGAGATATTAAAATGAAGGGAATTTAACCGTTTCCTTTGAAAAATTTTTTAAACCATATATGAAGGTGTATTTAGACAATAAGAATTCATCCAAACAAATTCAATCAATATGGTCTGCATGTAATTTTATTATATTTTTCCAATTTCTGAATGAGATACATTGAAATTTTGAATATACATCCATACTGTTAGGGTGCCGCTCCTATTTGACTACAAATGGACTGTTCCCATTGCTATATATAGCAATGGTGGATTCTCTACAGGGAGTCGTGGAGAGTCGTAGAGAGTCACTTTGAGAGTCTCTAATGAGTTACTGAAGAGTCAGTGCGAGTCAGTGAAGAGTTAGTCACATTTCCGGTGGCATACCGGAAGTAATCACGTATACACACGTCTTACGACGGATTGGAATCTTGTCTCTTTCCTATTGTAGATATTACTAATCACTTCTGTACATACTAACCATCTTTCCGCGGAATACAACTTATATTCTGATTCTGTTGTTGAGTTATTCATTTATACTTGACGACATAACACATACTAACAATACCCAGTTCTTGATAATTAAGATAGATGAAGTACATAAACAAAAAAGAAAAAAAAGAAAATAATGAAATTTGTACAGTTTATTTATTTCAGTTCTGATATACATCTTATTTATAAATTGGAAAAATAATAAGCAATTTATTAAAAATGAAATAAACATTGTAAATTGAATTTGTCTATATTTCTGAGATAAGGGAGTATTTACATTATTCAGGCTATTGTCCTCATCTTTGTTGCCATTTGTATGACGTTTCAGCCGTTATATGCTCTGGCCTTCTTCAGGTGCTAGGAATTTCAAACTGAACTGTTTATTACAATCACTGGGGTATATGAATTCCATTCCTTGCATAAAGCCTTGATTGGAAGTCATGAGTTATCTCCCTCTAACCTTGCAAGTTACTTGTTTACCACTGCTGTAGCCTGGTATTAAACTCACAACTCTAAGAGTCAAGTCAGGAACTAACCAACGTTTATATCCACTGGGCCATGTGTCCTTAAGTTTTGAAATTCCTAGCACCTGAAGAAGGCTGAAGCATACAACTGCCAAAATGTCGTACAAATGGCAACAAAGATGAGCACAATAGTCCGAATAATGTAAATATTGTAAATTGAATTTAAGAAAACTTATACAAGGAAAACTGTATTCAAACTTGAGGAATACTGCTTGAAAACTTATGGCAGACTGTACTAATTCTCTGCTATAAATTCATAATCACAACAACAATGATTCTAGACAAATCTTCACTACTCAAATTCAATCATCTGTGAGAGTCAACAAGCAATCATGTTCTAAACCTGGACTACTTGACTCTTATATACCAAAGTCCACTGTATGTAAGCAATTAGTACATTTTCCTAAATCTAACATTTATTTCTATAAACATTATACTTAGTGGGTAAATGTATTTGAACAAACATCCCTGGAAAAATACTGCGGGATAATTTTCTGCCCAGTCAGTCATGTCTCTTTTGAGACATGATCACCCAAGCGTGTATCATGTATGGCACTTAACTGATTGTAAATACATTTCATAAGATGCAAAATAGCCACCCTGGAAAAGAAAGAAAAAAGAGAGGGGCTACTATATGTACCTACTAAATGTATTAGAGAAAGAAAAAGAGAGAGAGATTGAAAGTAATTTCACAGTAGAAAATATATTAGCAAAAAAAAAAAAAAATGTTTCCCAGGGCAAAGAAAGTGTCATTGACAACAACAACAACAACAAAAAAAAAAAGGAGGCAGTCAAATATTCAACATAAAAAGAAAGGCTTTTATAATAATTACTTTATTCATATTAATCATTATTTTTAATTGCATGATCATGTGATTAACTCATAACCCTTTTAGTTTTACACTGAAAAATTGTCACTTCAATTGTAATATAGTGGAAAGTCAAAATGATGAGGATGCTAAAGGATAAAAGGTGTTTGTGGGATTTATAATAAGTTGAAACTTGTGCATTTTGGTTCAGTGGATACTGACTCGGAACGACAAATCGGGGAGCCAAGTTCGAATTCCAGTTGAATTCCTTGCATTTACTTACATGCAAATACTCTTGGGAAAGGTATTAATCCATCTTTTCCCTCCAGTTATGGGTTAAATAACAGGACAGATTGGGTTCTATAGCCTTAGTCAACAACCAGTCTACCGCAGAAAACAATGGCAACCTACTGTGGGATAATCTTCTGCCCAGTCAGTCATGTCTCTTTCGAGACATGATCGCCCAAGCGTGTATCACGTATGGTACTTAACTGACTGACTGAATATAATAGTTGGAAATATGGTTAAAGCTTCTACTGGCCATAAAGTGGAGGATTAGTTTTATATTGTTATAAAGTAATAAACTGATTCCCCATTAATTACTACTTAATATTAATAACATACTTCTCTCCCCACTCTAGATATCAATGAAATAATAGTACAGATTGGGTTTTATAAACTTGGTCAGCAACCAGTCTACAGCAGAAAGCAATGGCAACCTACTGCAGGATAATCTTCTGCCCAGTCGTCCATGTCTCGAAAGAGACATGATCGCCCAAAGCGTGTATCACGTATAGCACTTAACTGACTGAAACTTGACAGAAAAAAAAAATTAACCAATCAATCAACTGCAATCCCTTGTGGTGAGACTAGAATCAGAGCCCAGATTGATAAAATGCAACTTTAAAGTGGGTGACAGAGTTCTATAATCAACTTGATTATCTACCCAGGAAAAACTAACAAGATAATTAAATAATAAAAATGACACCCACATGACAACAAATGCCTAAGCTCATTAACATATGAGCGTCTGGTTTAAAAAGTGTAGCGTCAGTTATGCACACAACACTTTGCACCTTGAAAACTTAATGCACACCGGACAAATATTCATTAATCTCCTGCAACTGATGTGGGAGTATATAACAATCATTTAACCTCCCACCGAGAAATTTAAAGCCATATGTGCGCAAGTAAAAATACGTATTTGTGTGCGTCTAGAAAACTGAGTAATTTTTTTCAGGTTTAGAAGATCCAGACTCCAACTTCTCGTATTGCCTGAAAAGTTGGAGTCTAGTACATTTGAACGTTCAAGACTCTTTAACTCCAGTTTTAAATGGACTATTATTCAAATTTTGTCAAATAAGAAATATTTTATTGTGTGCGTGCAAAGATTCCTAGGAAATACCAGTCATGAACTCAGTGTTAAAATACATGCTGGATACTTTTGCACACACTTAAAAAGTAAGATGTTTGTTATCGTATTCTTCATTTCCTGGTGAAGGGGTTCGTTTAACTACCTTTCTTTTTCCTTTTTTTTTGTGTGGGTGGTGGTGGGGCGTTCTAACCTAATCCTGAAAAAGACGTGAAAAATTTACATAATTGGATTTTTAATTCACCCCTAAATAATAAGTTACTTTATCGCAAATTTTTAGTTTAATTACCAAGAAATTATAATAAATCTAATAAAAAGAAAAAAAAGTTTGTTTTTTCATTAAATTTGAGTATTTGACACTCCTTTGAATTGAACTCATAAATCAAAGTTTGTTTTATTAAATTTTTGACACGTTTAAAATTATAGATTTTAAATAAAATTTAATTTAGTTGGCTTGCAACAACTACCCTCAGAATGACAAATTACCAAAAATCAATCATCAATGAGTTATGATCAGTTATTCACATGTCGTAAGTGAGGATATCCGAGATACTTAATTTAAGTATCTCGGATAAAGGAATATTTTTACAATTAAGAAAAAAAAAATTGATTACTATTCTGTTTTTGAGTTGTTTGTTGCGGTGAGCGCGACCGGAGACCCCACACTTAAAAATAGTTCACCAGAGTCGCCCACATTCGGGGTGATCGCAAAGGTCAACCCAACCGGAGTGCAATGGAAGGGCCTCGCTCTGCGAGAATTGCCTGAATTTTAGTAAATATATATGTTTTTTATTTTGAGGTGAATTAACAAAACAGAAAAATTCTATAGGACTTATAGGAATATCGAATTAATTAAAAATTAAAAAGAAGCGCGCACACACACACACAACAATATGTGGTCATACGCAAAAAAAAAAAAAAAAAAAAAAAAAAAAGTACCATGTAAAAAAAAAGTGTTCTTTTTTTTTTTTAAACTGTAACAGTTTTTTTTTTACATGTCCAATTCAAGGCCTAACATTCTGGAAAGATTAATTCAAATTTTCAAATAATCAAATTGTATAACTTAACTTTAAAGTGTGATCAAGTTTTCTTTTATTCTAATTTTTTTAAAAATGTGAAAACATTTTATGCATTTTTAAAACCAAAAATTGAATAAATCCTTTTAAAAATTAACTAAATAAAAGATGATAAATTCCTAAACAAAAATAAATTATATTAAAAAATGAAATGGGAATAAAAGTATCAGTCAGGTGTTAATAGGAAAGTTTAAAGTTACAAAAATCCAACTGCTTTTTTGCGTTTAAGTGAACAATAATAAAAAAAAACATTTTGGGGAAAGTATTGTTTGTTTATTTTTTGTTGAAACAGTTTTGAGTCAACTGTAATAGAAAAAAAGATTTTCCATCAGTTGATTTTTCTTTTTCTTTTTTTTTTCCACTAAAAATAAAAGTTCGAGTGACGTCGGAGAGGGGGACTGTCAGTAATCAAGTGTCCTGCTTTTGCAAATAATATTCGGTAAAATCTTTAAAAAATAAGATGCAATTAAAATGGGAAATTTTCCTTTAAAGTGCAATAAGGAGGTTTATTTTGGGGCGGGGTGGGGTATGAAAGAAAAAAATGCACTAGTGAATTTGAATATATTATATTTTTTAGCATTTCGGAGAAAACGAGAATAAATTATCCAGCTAGAAACAAATACACTATATACAGAGTTAAAAAAAAAACAAAAAAAAAAAAACTTATTAGTTTTGCACAAAAAAGATTTTAAAATTACTTTGCATTGTAACATATTTTTAAAAATCATATTTCAAATTTCATTTGTTAAGTAACAAAAACATCCATTTTCTTTTAAGTGAGTGAAGCTGCTGTAGGGGAAAAATATACTCTGAAAAATATTTTAAAGCAGTCTCTCCATATGCCATATTGTACGTGTATCAGATGCTGTGTAAAGATGAAAAATAAACTTACCTTTGGTTTTTGTAGCACAAAATAAGATTCAAACAAAATTGTTGAGAATTTCGGTGCTTGTTAGCAACAAGTTAGTTAATCAGTATGCGATTTTATCTTGTAAAAATATAGTCTACTCTGTCCTCGTGATATGTCAACACAAGTGGGAGAGGCCGACGACTGAGGAACTTTAAAACAGAACGTGCTTCCTTCTCGTAGGTAGTTTTGTTGTTGTTATTTATTGCGGTCATCATAAAACAGCGCACGTGTCTTTTTTCTTTTTTATCTCAATACAGGAAAACGAAAAAACAAGCAAACATTTAAACGTCGTAAACTACTGTTATCGATTTTGAATACAGAATAACAATTTCACTGTCTTACGATTTTTCTTTTTTTTAGTCTTTCATGTCACCGTTTCCTTTTTCCTTTCTTTTTTTAAACAATCAATAATGTTGTTTTGTTATTTTCTTCTGTGAGAATCAAAGACAGATCGTTGCAAGGTTGATGCAGACGAGTTTTCTTTGCATTTATTATTTCCGTTTGTGACAGCATAACGAACAATTTTCTATATTTTCTTCTTTGTTTCCCTCTTCTTATGGAAAATACATGGTCGTTGGATTGTCCAGGCGAGTCACTTTTTCTCCCTCGATCAAGTCTTTCCGATTTCAAACTTGGTTGATGTCACATGTGCCGATATGTGTCCAGAACACGTCGCCCGACGTCCCCGAATTCTAACACATAGCTCGACAAAATACTTTTTTTTTCTAAATAGCAGCCTGTTATGAATATGCCACTCCCATTATTCACCAATATTGTCATGTCAACTCAGTTGGCCATTGACATGTCTTTTTCATTGAATGGGGCCGTCAACTGTGTTTTAGCTAAAACGTGTGTTGGGTTAGTAGCTCATCTGATAAAAATGTTTTTCAATGACCATCTGGTATAAGCTTTCAATTAATTAAATACCTCCCTACTTATTTCCAAAAATATTATTGGTTTTATTCAGAAGTTTTCGGACGAAGGGTAAAAAAGCCGAAGCATTTAAAATTTATTACCTTTTTTTTTAAAAATTAATATTTGCATTTCTATTTTTTTAGGCTAATTAAAATAAATTAACATGTTTTCATATGATTCTAATTAAGAAGATTCTCTCATTTGTTGTTATTAGATGAAGCAATTAAAATAGCGAATTTCGCTGTTAAATCCGATATAAAAACAATTTTTAAAAAAATGTGTATTTATTTTTTTTAAATCGCTGATTTGTTGCTAGAAGAGTGTTAGAAGTGAAATTGTTCTTAACCTTGCGTTTCGATATCAAATTTCTACTTCAATAATACTTGATTAAAAAAAAAAATCACTGACTTTTCACTGTTTTAGGAATCACCACAAGAACAAATTAATTCGCTTACCTTCTTAGAACTATTAATTATTCTTAACTAAAAAGCTGTTACTGCCAATATGCTATACGACTATCCCAACTCATAAAGCTTGGTGTCAAATTTTGTTTTGCTCATTTTTTTTCTTCTGTCGTGGACGTAAGACAAATTGTAACATAAAACTAAAAGCAATAAGGTAGTGATTGTTTTTTCATCTGTCGTTATTTCGTTTTCAACATTAAAATCAGTTGTAAATAAAATAAAAAAAAACCTACCTGTTGCGTGTTTTCACTGCTGCTTCGACGTCGAATCAGCACGTTCATATGCGCAAACTGAAGATTTGTCAGAAATGTGCTAGCAACATTTTTATCCATATGTAGCTACGCACAAATGTGCATGTTATTGTTAGTTTTTAATGATTGATGCAAATCATAGAACGGAAAATGATCGCAATTTTAAAAAAAATTAATGATAATTTTTTTTATTACAAATTCACGTAACGATATAAGTTCAACTATGCGTTTTACTTTATTTGATTTTTTCTTTTCTTTTTTTTTTTTGTCACATCATTTATTTTTATTGAATTTTACCAACATTTTTTTTAAACATCTGGGCCGCCTTGCTACACATACGGTTTGTCATTCCTTCTTCAGAGAATTTGTCTCTGTGTAATGTGTATGCAAACAAATGTGGATCGAATATATTCCCGGGGTGGTAGAACACCCAGAAAAGTTCCAAAAAGAAAACTAAAACTTGAATTTACCGCGCCGATCACAATGTATCAACGCAAATAACGTGTACTGTACTGTACTGTAGTGTAGACTGTGTATAAAAAAATAAAAAAAAAACTCCCGCCATTTCAGAGATCATGTTTTCTCCAGCACTCATTTTTTTTAACATTGTTCGCCTTGCGTTTTGTTCGTTCGCTGTTTGTATTCTGCAAAAAGACTTTCATCTATTTTTTTCTGAAACTTGGAATATAATTTTTTTTATTCGTTTTTTATTAAATAATACTGAAAAATTTATTAAAATCCAATATTTACACATTGTTCGAATTGTTGTCCTCATCTCATACTCACGACGTTTCGGCCGCTGTACGTTCCGGCATTCGTCAGGTTATATACGTTGGAATTTCAAACTGAACCCTTTATTTAATCCACGGGGTAGATTGTTCTAATTCCACGTGTCATGGAAGTCATGCCTTTTTTAATATCTCCGTATCAGTAAATTATCTTTAGTAACTCAAATCTCCAAGTTTTTGTTTCCTCTGATGTGGCCAAGTATTGAACTCACAATTCTTTGGGTGAAGGCTATGGGTGCTCTTACCCAGAATAGACGTCTGCGTAGTGTTGAACCATTCCTGGTGTTTAATGAACTACATATGTTTTGTATATTTTCCGAAAAGCCCTTAACATAGGGTAGGCAGACCGAGGCTGTTTTTTGAGTGTTGTTAAATTAGGGAGTTTGATCATGTTTATCAAATTGGTCTTGTGTCAAACATAACCAAACTTCCCACAATTTAAAGTGTATCAGAAGGTTGGAAAAATAATAAAACAGTTTTGTTTGTATAAATAAGTGGGAATTTATTTATAAAACAGAATAACATCAGTTGGTAGGAAGTGAAATTATTAACTGTGGAAATGTTCTAAGTAAAGAGTTAAATGAATCCAGAGTTCGTTTGTTGTAGTAAGGTCTTCCTTCTTTTCTTGCTTGTTGCAGCCGGCGAATAAGTGAAGAGCAAGAAAAAGTGATAAAAGACAACGAAGTTAATTTTAAGAGTCACTTGAAGTGTCTTATTGTTGTTATGAAAATAGCACGCGAGAAGGAGAGGGAGAAAGTATGTGTCGCTGGGACAGTAGTGTCCGATCAGCGGTTTGAAATTTCTCTTTTAGATCGTGGTGGTGTCCTATCTGATCTCCGCTCCCATCTGACTGATTCAACTTTCTTTCTCTGTTTATATCAAAGAACTTTTTGACGCTGGCTTGTTACTTTTGTTCAGTTTTCTACTAATTCTATATTCTATGGATGAAAGTACTTGCTTAATAATGGATGAAGAATGGTTAGATTTTGGGTGGATATATAAAGGAATTGTATTTGGTTTTTTTATATGGTTGGTATATATTATTTTTAAAATCTAAAGTTACCTCGAGGAAATCTACTTTTTTATATTTGTATTAATAATCACTTTTAAATTAAGCCTTTTTTAATTCTTTTTTTTTTTAATTCTTTATATATTAACTTTTTAATTTTATCAATTTTAAAATTTGTGGAATTCCTCAGTACCATAAGGCCACCATCTCTGTATAATCCAACATCTTCTGTATTTATATCATTATGGACCGTAAGATTATATAGCACAAATAATCTAACAAGTTTTCCAAAGATGAGAAGACTTGATGGATTACTTGTGATATACAGAAGATATTGGATGATACAAATTCCCCAAATGAAGAAGTATTTAATAAGCACAATAATTTTTATAATACTGCCTTAAAATAGTGCATAGAAAAGCCCAAATATCAAATATTTAAAGGAAAATATCTAACCCCGAAGAAAAAATACAAATAGAAAAATTATTTGGTATACACGCACTTTCAACAAATGGTTAACAGTAAATTAGGCAAAAGATTCCTCGCTTAGCTTGAGAAACATTTTCCGAATAATAATCCATTAAGCAAGATTTTCAATAAATATACACTAAAATTAAGTTATAGTTGCACGGATAATATGGAAAAAATTATAAAAAAAACATAATAATGTTTTAAATAAAAATTTAAACCTAAATGAAAATAAAAATCATCTAAAAACCGAAATCAATAATTTAGACAATAATAAATGTAATTGTAGAAACTTTTTAGGGTGTCCATTAGAAAATAAGTGCCTTGCGGAATCGATTGTTTATCAATGTACTATTTCTTCTACGGAAATCCCTACTAATAAAAAGATATATGTTGGAAGTACTAAGAATCCATTGAAGCAAACAATTTATCAACACACTTCTTCATTTAATAATAAGTACCAGAATAGAACATCCCAATCGAAATATTTTGATATCTAAAAGAAACCAATAAAACTCCTACAATACAATAGAAAATCTTTTAAAAAAATCTAGAATATGTAAGTCTTTAAACGACCCATGCTTCTTATGTTTATATGAAAAACTATAAATATTATTAAGTTTCTTAAAAATAAAAATCTATTTAATAAACATGATGAAATTAATGTCATATGTAAATAATGCAAAATGTTCACCTTAAAACATGGTTAATAATTCTTCATAAAAAATAACTCACATATATCCGGTATTTGTTTTATTATGATATAATATTAATTTAATAGATATCAAAAGGTATGTAAATTAAGAGTATATGAAAAATTGATGTAAAAAAAATCATTCTGAATCGAAAATAAAAATAGTTTATTCATACCAAAAGTTCCTTTTAAATCAAATCAAGAATTTATAAAAATGTTTTCTTTCTTTCTTTTTTGTTTTTAAAATGGCTGGGATACATAGAAATATAAGAAAATAACCTTGTAGCGATAATGTATACATCGCACCGGAAAAAAAGTAGTCCAGACACTAGCGGAAGAAAATGGCACTTTCCTGTATCCCGAAACATGTAACCTATATTTTCAAATTTAAAAGTCGAACTTCATTCTGGTTTGTTAAATTAAACAAACGTATCAAATCTAAAAAAAAAATTCCGTCTTCCCCCTCCGTATTTAATTTTTAAAATAACAAACGTATTGTTTTCTACATTCAAATATACATTATTTTCACCACAATTATTCAACATTGCCTGATGACGAAGTAAAGTTGCGGAACATAGAAATTTCCGTGTCGCAATGTAAATTAAATAAATTTTAAATAAAAAACTAATTTATATATATATATATATATATATATATATATATATATATATATATAGTATCTGCAAACTTATTCATACGCCAACGTGATATCGAAGATGTCTGAGTGACAAGTGTCATGAGAAGCGTTGAATGCTAGCCTGTCCACGTCATCCGCATGGAGCAAAATCGTACTAGCATACGCCTGTCGCACTATGTGGCAGATGACATCAAGGCCGACCAAAAAGGGTACAAAGACACAATCAAAACTAGCCTCTGCTGGTGCAAGATCACACCAAAGTTACTAGGGGAGTGTGCCGTCAACCGATCGCGTTAGCGTTCCATTGTCCACCAAACTTTCGCAAGCTTCGAAGAAGCTCACCGTCAAAAGCTCACTACTCGAAGACAACAGCACCATCGAGTAATTTTGGTATTCATCACAACCACCGACTTCCAATTTTTCTGCTGCCACAGACTTCGCGGGTTTAGACCTGGATTTTGAAACTATCTTCCGATGAACTGATAAAATGTGAAACAAAGTCTTCTTCAAACCTGAAAACCAACTGATATATATATATATATATATATATATATATATATATATATATATATATATATATCACTAAAAGAGGTACTAGTTGTACTAGTTGACGGTTATTTTAAAAAAGTGCACAAAACACAATCAAAAGAACTGAATATGCAAACACAACAACATATTAAAGAACGAAATGTTCACCACTTACTTGCTACCCAGGTTTCAACCATGTCGGTTTCATCAGGCAGTAGGAACAAACCGCATTTCTTGACGCTTCTGTATACACACGACCGCCAGAATTCCCACTGAAGGGAAAGGGACGATCAAGAAGAGAGTAAATCGGACGTGAAGAGGGGTAGACACATACACCTTCAACGGGATTCATACAGGCCTAAGACATTTTTTTTTTGCATGCCTGCATCCCGTCATTCCCTCTGGCCTCTCATTCAATAAATTCTCCTGGTCTGGGCATGTTAAATAGCCAGTTTATCCTCCTGGAACAACCTGCAAACTTTATCCCCAATACTATAAGACTGGACTTTGTTTAATTTACTCAATTTTACATTAGTGATTCTATTGGTTATCTTTAACTCTTACGCGTGGTTAGCGAGACTAGTACAACTTTTGTGCTTTTCTATCTTGAATGGTGATTTATGATAGTACTTTCTCCTTTTAAAACTGACTTCCATGCACCCCCACACAAAACCTTTTTTTTTTTTTTGCCTATTGGAATCTTTCACTTATATATATATATATATATATATATATAGTCATCCGCAGACAGATCTGTTTTGCTGTATCACAGCTCATCAGTACGGTTAGACAGCCGATTGCCTTTTACCCAGGATTGAAACCCGGCCGAATTGGCGTCAGTCGGCGATTCTACCACTGAGCTACAGGCGCTCGGCAGACGGGGGCAGACTTTTAGCGTGCATATTATCATTATACACGCCCAATAGCTGAGAGTGTTCATTGCTGAATGAACGATGCGTAAATGCCAGAGTAGCTACTGTTTTTCAAAGTCTACCATTCTTCCAGAGTGCTCAATCATTTGTTATTCTGGGGAAAAGAAACAATCATTTGTTATTCTGGGGAAAAGAAACAAGAAAAAATCTATTAATTAATGTCGAGAAAGACAATATTAATAATAAATTTTTTTAGGTCTTGCTATTCTTTTCTCGGCAATTCTATTTTTAAACGCTTACATTCTGCAAAGAGCTGGTTATTTAGAAAACATAACAAAATTGTCAGTGGCTAAATGCTGATGTTAGCGTGCCTATGAGGATTTGTAGGGATTAAATAAAAATACGAAATAAAATAAAAATACACTAAATAAAATAAAAATACAAAAAATAAAAACTACGAAATACAATAAAAATACAAAATAAAATAAAATAAAAGTACGAAATAAAATCAACATAAAAATCTCCCAGGAGTTCTCTGACAGAGAAAGAGAGCGAGTTTATTTTTGGCACCAGGAGGCCTATCTTTTGCTCATGCGTCAATTGTCTTTCCTGTCAGAGAACTCCTGGGAGATTTTTATGTTTATTTTATTTCGTAGTTTTTATTTTATTTTGTATTTTTATTTAATCCCTACAGATTAACCCACTTTGTCTGCCAAAGAACTTAACGTCGGGAGGTAGTATCATATTCAGAAATATATAATGAAAGGACATAAATCTTCTCCCTCTCTTAGTTCTCAATCAGTCAGAGGATGCGGTAAGTTATTCTTACCCTCATTCACAGCAGCAGCTGGTCTGCCACTACGGGGCCTATCACTCGAGTTAGTTTCTCCTTTCACTCTTTAGGATTGTTATTAACACTAATAACCGATCTTCGCAATATACTATTTCTAAGTTAACTTCCTTGGATGTTTGCATCTCTTTCTCCTTCACAAAAATCAGAAAATTTCCCTTTCTCCATATGTTCAGAGAAGCCGTTATTTTGAAAGCGGATATGATTAAGAAAATAGAAAGTAATTCTATAAATTTCTACCTTGGGTTTCTGAACTTTTTTCTTATAATAATAATAATAATAATAATAATAATCGGTTGGTAGTTCCCAGTCCTTCAGAAGTCTCCTCCACCTTTTTCTTTCTGACATAACCAATTTGAGCTCGTCCAATATTTCAACGTGAGTGTTCATGAGCAGGACAGTGGGGAAAGCTGTTTCTGACCTCCCTCGCTGTCGTTGACCATGCTTTGGGTCCCAAAACATCACAGTCGAAGCTGGTTCATTGTTTCGAAACAGATGGCCAGGAGCAAGCATTCTTCTAGCTTCACTTAAGACACCTTTGGGAGATTGCTATACAGGCCTTCGTCTACAAATCTTTCGGCAAGCCCATTTAATCATGTGTGATAGGCAACTGTTTTTATATGTCTTATCAGGTACATTTCACAAAAACCTTTAAAATCACAAGACGTGAATTGTGTACCATTATCTGTAACTAAAACGTCAACGACGCCGAACCTCGCAAATAGTTCATGCAAACAGCTTATAGTATTGTCGGTTGTTGGGTGTTTATATCTAAAAACTTCCGATCATTTACTAAAGCTGTCTATTACTATAAAATATTAGTAGCCATTTATAGGTCCTGCGTAGTCTGCGTGTATTCTTGACCATGGTTTGTCCGTCTTTGGCCAAGGTTTTTGTATAATCGGTGGCGATTTTGCTGCCCCTGCACCTCCCTTACACTTTTCCACCACCTGTGCGATATCCTCATCCATTTTTGGCCAGTACACATAGCTTCTCATTAGTGCTTTCATGCGATTTTTCCCGGGATGTCTAACATGAAAGTCTTTTAAGATTTTCCTTTGAAGTGACTTTGGTATCACGACCCTTTCATTATACAGTAATACATTGTCACAAACTGAGAAACTATCTGTCAATTTTGCGTCTCTGTCTTCAATTTTTTTCTTTGTCGTGTTAATAAATTCATCCTCTTCTGCGTTTCTTCTTATCTCAAGCAATGTAACCGG
Organism: Ascarosepion bandense; assembly: GCA_037127315.1. Classification (NCBI taxonomy): domain Eukaryota; kingdom Metazoa; phylum Mollusca; class Cephalopoda; order Sepiida; family Sepiidae; genus Ascarosepion; species Ascarosepion bandense. Next base: position 2,295,063 of record JBBBDQ010000322.1, on the reverse strand, counting down.
TAGTTCTTTAACCGTGTTACTTAGTACTTTGCTGATTTCATCCTCAGCTCTCAGCGCTGCTATCACTGAGTCTTCCAAGAGTTCACTTTCCTTAGGAATCAGCCTCGATAGTCCATCTGCGTGCTCTATTTTTTTCGATGGTAAATATTCTAGTTCAAAATTGTAGTTTATTAGTATTGTGCCCCACCACAGGAGTCTATTCGCGGTATATACAGGTAGAACTTTCTTGGATCCAAATATGGTAAGAAGCGGCTTATGGTCCGTTCGTAGTGTAAATTCTCTACCGTATTATATATATCTATGAAATCGAGTTACGGCGAAAATAATTCCCAACGCTTCTTTTTCTATTTGTGAATAGTTTTTCTCTGTCGGTAGTCATGCTCTCAATGCGTGGCCTACCGGTTTTGTAGTACCATCCTGCATTTTATGTAAAATGCATGCGCCCACACCGTGTGAGCTTGCATCACTTGCTACAATAATCTCCAGGCTAGGGTCGAAATGTGTCAAGGTTAAATCTGATGTTAATTTATTTATAATTTCATTAAACGCCTTTTTGCACTCCTCCGACCAGTTCCACTGGACATCTTTCTTCAGTAATTCGTTGAGGGGTGCCCTCAGTTTATACATACTATCGATAAAATCTCCATAGTAATTAGCAAGACCGAGAAAGCTTTGCAATTCTGTGACATTTTTAGGCTCAGGCATGTTTTTAGTTGTTGAAGCTCTCTCTGGGTCAGGTTTCCTGCCATTCTCATTTATGATGTGGCCTAGATATTTTGTTTCTTTCAAAAAGAAATCACATTTCTTCTCTTTAACTTTTAACCCAAAGTCTTGTAGACTTTAAAAAATTTCCTTGATGTGTTGCATGGTCTTTTAAATTACTGCTTTTAACTAAGATATCGCCCAGATAAGCTGTGGCGAAATTTTGCCCCGTCAACATAGTATCCATCGTCTGCTGAAAAATCGCAGGCGCTACTTTTATCCCGAATGGTAGCCTGTTGTATTTGTATAGACCTTTGTGCGTATTTATGCACAGTAATTTGAAACTTTCTTCCGTAATTGAAATCTGCAAGTCTGCTTCGCTTAGGTCAATCTTTGAGAAAATTTTTCCACCATTAAGTTCAGTGAATATTTCTTCTGGGCTAGGCAACGGATAGTGATGGTCTTTAATTGCATTATTCAGTCCCGTGGAAAAATCTGCACACACGCGGATTTCTCCCGATTTTTTCTTAACATAAACAACCGGTGCCGCCCATTCACTGAAGTCAGTTTTAGAAATAATCCCAGTTTGCTCTAACCTCTCCAATTCTTTGTCTATTTTGTCAACTGTGGCGAAATGTACGTTTCTCTTTTTCCTAAAAACAGGTTGAGCATTCTGTTTAAGCTCGATGTTCGCTTCAAATTTGTTGCAACGTCCTAACCCACTTGAAAATACTTCTGGGAATTCTTTGTGCAATTCCTCCTTCAGTTTTGTGGCTTCCGAAAACTCACAGTCTGTTCTTTTACAAAACGAACTAATAGGTAAATCCCATACATTGAATTTCTGCATCCAGTCCGTTCCTACTAGGTTGTCTATATTTCTCATCACATAGATTTTTAATTTTTTTTAATTCTCCCTGGAATTTTTCGTTCACTATAATTTCGCCTTCGAAATTTATCTTTTTACGGATTTAGCAATTTTTTTTAGTGTGTAGCATGGTCGGCCTATTTAACTTCCGCCATGTTTGTAAGTTTATATTTTGTAATTTTCATTTGTAATTGTAAATTTTAAATCAGATCCCGAATCCAGTTGCAATTTAATTTTTTTATTCAGAATTTCCATTTCAACGTATTTTCTGATATTTTTTTTTATTTTCATTCTCCACTCTAGTAGACCTTACCCTACTAGGTTGATTTTCATTTCTGCATAGCGTAGCTTTGTGGCCCATCTTACCACATGCTCGGCAATTTTTGTATTTAAAAAGACAATCCTGAAACCAATGCCATCCACCACATCTGTAACGTGCAGAAGGGGGAGGCTTGTTTTTTACTGGATTCTTGTCAACCGTAGTGCTGTATGTTTTCTCTTTGGCATTATAATTTTGTTTTGTCTGTGGGAAGGGTACAAAACGTACATTTCTTTTTACCTTTCGAATGTACGCTACTCCTAACTCTTTAATGTTCTTGCTATCTTTCTTTATGCTGAGGCATTTCTGGCAGTTTTCTGACAATTTTTGTAATGTTAGACCTGGCTCGTTTTGCAGTTTGGTCAGCATGCGTTTCCTCATTTCACTGTCTTTAGCAGCAACTAGTCCTTGGACAAATATGAGACACTTAAAATTGTCTGGGATAAGTTCCAACAATTTAAAATCGTCACAATGTTTATTTACGATAGCTCCAAAAGTAGAATAGTCCTCGTTTTTGTCTTTTCTGAGATTAAAGCATTTCTACCTTTTATGGAACAACGAGATTTTTGGGCTAAACAGCTATGTAAGGCCTGTCACTGCCTCATCGAACGTTAGATCGTTCGTTTTTTTTAGGGAGAATATAGTCTACGAACTTGATGTGTTCGTCTGTGCCTAATTTCCTGAGTAGAAGTCTTATTTTTTTCTTCTCACTCCAGTGCTGACAGTCGATATTAAAAATATCCTCGTATCGCCTGTAATACTCTCCGAAATCTTTATCCTCCTCAACTGAGTATTTAAAAATTCAATCGCGTTCCACACCGCATCTTGTGAAAATGTCTCCTCCTTCTCCGTGTTCCTATCCAGGGCTGTGCTTGTTAATTTTAATAACAGTTCTTGCAGTTGTGTTTGTCTTTCCTCGTTTGCCTTTTGCATTTTAATTTGTCTTTCTTCAATTTGCTTTTACATCTCTATTTGTCTCTTTTGTATTTCTGTTTGTCTTTCTTCGTTAGCCTTTTGTATTTCTGTTTGTCTTATTTCGTTAGCCTTTTGCATTTCCATTTGTCTTATTTTGTTAGCATTTTGCACTTCCATTTGTCTTATTTTGTTAGCATTTTGCATTTCCATCTGTTTTATTTCTAATTGATATTGTCTTTCTTCAGTTTTCTTTATGATTTCGAGAATTTCCTTTTGAAAATCTTCCATTTTTTCTTTTCGGTATTAGTGTCGACAACTTGTTTGTGGACGACTTGTTTGAGTCAGTTTGTGGCACACTTTCTTAAAGTGATTCAGGGAGGAGAAAAAATTCGTCAAAATTTTGTTGTACGACTTGTGCGCGAATCTGTTTCGCCAATTTGATGTTGTTGACTCCTCTTATGCGATTTTCGAGGTCCTCGACGCTAAGTTGTTTTTCCTTGGTGTTATGCGTAAGTTCGTTCTTTTTTGTCGCCAATTTGCTCTTTACAACTGATTTGACAACGTCTTTTTTCCCCCGTGTGCACTTGTTAGAATCCTCTTCGCCAAATTGTTGTTTAGCGAGAATGTATTTTTTTTCTCCGCGTGAAACGTACGAATCCTTCGTCGCCAAATTGTTGTTTGGCGACTGACTTGAAACACGTATTTTCCTCCGCGTGAACTTATACGAATCCTTCGTCGCCAAATTGTTGTTTGGCGACTGACTTGAATTTTTTCTCTCCGCGTGAACTTCTTCGAATCTTAGTCGTCAAATTGTTGTGGATTCTTGTTTAGAAAACCACACAATATAATAATAACGAAAACAGATATGAGAGGAAAAATGTAAGTATATTGAATAAAAAATATACAACATGTAAACGGTTAATAGATTCAGGAATACTTGTTAGTAGGAGTCAAATATATACAAGAAGTAAGTCCAGGTAATAGTCTATATTCTTGCTGACCAACGAGCGGCGGTTCAATTGCTCTGACAACCACCAACTCTAACAATGACAAACCATTCTGTGTAGGAAGGATTATTTGTATACCATGGAAGAGTCCATAGAGTGTGTGAAAAGGGGTGATTCCCCACAGTAAGAATCTGTCTCTTCCCTCCAGATATGGATCAAATAACAGGATAGATTGGGTTCTGTCGCATTGGTTGACAATCAGTTTGCCACAAAAATAAATGGTAATCTACTGCGGGAAAATTTTCTGCCCAGTCAGTCATGTCCCTTTCGAGATATGATCGCCTAAGCATGTATCACGTATGACATTTAACTGACCGATTTTTACAGCCAACGTATGTATGTTCATGTACACAATCCAGATGAAGTAGACGGTGTTAAGGATTCTAATGGATGTGGTTGAAACACTTAAAATTCAACACGTGGAAGATTTATGCATGTATTTATATAAAGAACAACATAACTAAAAAAATGATATTTACATGTTTACAGACAGCTAAAAACGTTCATTTTCTATTTGTATGCAGGCAGTTTACTCCCAGTATATATTTCGATTATTCTAATATATTTCTCCAATAAATCAAGATTGCTCCTCAGATCTAATCGATCTTTGTACGCGTTTGAGTAGCTTATGAAACATATATCTACATCCTTCTGTGTTTGTACTGCTCTCTATGATAGCATTTTGATCATAAATATTGCCTTTCTTGTTCTAGTGTCTTGAAAAAAATCACACTGTTCTTGTTCTATTTCTGCTCTTATTCTGCTACGCGTTCCATTTATCAGAGTCTGGATGATAAGCTTAGTTGTGTGGCTCATTAAACTGATTGCTGAAGAGAGCTCGCATTCAACTGTACCTGACTCCTTAGGCAGTAATGCAAAGAGTTTCCTGTATTTCGCCACTGTCGTATATTTCGTTTATTATGTCTATAATATTCTCGATGCAGAAATCACCTTAGGCTGATCAATACACAAGCTGAATTAACTACAATACCGTCTTGATTTTTAAATTTATCTTTCATTAATCTGCAGTTTAGTTCATCATTTCTTTCGAAAGGCTGAGGTGGCCTGGTAATTGTGGCCGGTAGTGTCGGTAGTGTATGTATATATATATATATTGTCTTACGTCTATAGCACGACTCGGAGTTTCATTGGAGTAGATAGACTAATTGGAGTAGATAGATTAAACAATTGGAGTAAATAGACTAAACTATCGCCCGGTTCACACTCCATCCACATCTATTGAACAGGTGAAGAGGTTCATCCCTTGTTCCCTGTTTAGGATGTGGTTTCCGGTTTTCTCTTTTCCAATCTTTTCACTCTTACGTAGCCCCCTGTGCATCAGTGGCGTTACCGCCTTGCTCGGGGTGATATGATTAAAAAAGAAGTACCTAGGTGATGAATTTCCACTTGACAAGGACAAACGCATCTTTCTTCTCTGGCATTTATATTATAACAATGATAAGCTGCTTTCAAAAAATACCTGCAATCAGTGGGTAACTGAGACAAAGAACGAATTGTAAATTTTAATGCCTCGAAAACAAAACTGCTATCATTTAATCTTAATAGAGAAATTTTTCTGCCTGCCATCAACTCTTTTCGGCTTCTTGGGCTCACATTTTCCCCCAACACGAAGTGGGGTCATTATATTGAATCAATTGCTAGTAAGCCTTTCTCCTTGGTGTCTTGACTGCATGAATTTAAGCGTATTACTAGATTGGTAACTAGGTTTTCAAGCTGCATTCCAATGGAAAACAAATATAGAAGAAAAATGAATGGATCACAAATAAAATTCTCGACATGATGCTAAGAAGACAGAAAATAATGTCAAGAAATGGGACGGAATACAGGAAAACTACGATGTCGCCGCGTCGATCGAGTGCCAACAGCAACTCTACGACGACGCCTGAATCCCCGACCTCTGCCATCCGTCCTTTTTCAGCGTCGCTTGCGATGGTTCGGGCACGTAGCTAGACTTCCGGAGGAAGAGCTCATCCGCGATGTCCTTCTTCCCTCTTCTCTACCTGGCTGGCGCAAACGTGTTGGTGGGCAGCTGAAGACGTAGATGACGACTATCAAGGATAACCTAGCAGCACTATCGGGCCCACAAGTAGTTGGTCTTCGACGATGGAACCGCGATTGGCTTCCCATTTCATGTGACCTGGCTCAGGATCGGCGGACGTGGGATGTGATGGTTCGAGATGTGGTTCGCGCTCGAGAGGAAGCCGGCCCAACCCGACCAGGGTGAATACCGAAATAAGTACAAGTAAGTAAGTAAAATACACAAGGAAATAAACAGCAAATGCAGACAGCTGAAAGAGGAATGGCTCAACAACAAATGCGCAGAAACAGCGAGATTATGCACAACGAATAAAGGAGACATGCATAAAAACTAAGGGAACTATCAGGACAAAAACATGCTCATCAGTGAGATGCATAAAATTAAAGGATGGAACACTCATATTAGAGAAGGAGGAAATACTTCAGTGGTGGGAAGAATACATAAGATATCCTTCCTTGACAAGAGAGGGCAACCGACAATACACAGAAATACCGACGGACGAGAAATATTAAAATCCGAAGTGGCAGCTGCAATGGTGAAACTGAATAGAAACAGAGAAGCTGAACCAGACGACATTGTTATAGAAATGTTGGCAGCTTTAGACAATTTCGGCGTGGAAAAAAATCACAGAAATTATAAATGAAATCTACAACAGCGGCGACATCCCGAAAGAATGTGCAAATGAATATGAACTCCATCAAACAATCAGCTTAATGAGAGTCACGTAACAAAACTCATCATTCGAATTTTGATGAATAAAGAACGCAGCAGAATCAGACCGAAAAAAGAACAAGAACAGTGCGGATTCGTCAAAGACACTGGAACAAGGAATGCAATATTTATGTCTAGAATGCTATCAGAAAGGGCAATAGAAATGCAGAAGGACGTGTACCTGTGTTTCATCAACGACGCAAAGGCATTCGACAAAGTACGCCACAAGCACTTGTTCGAGGCGCTAGGCAATCTAGACATATTCGAGAAAGACCTTAGAATAATCGAAAACCTCTACTGGTAGCAAACTGCCTGCATACGGACAGGAAACGAGTTCAGCAAATATACAAGGATAGAAAGCGGTTTATGTGTATTCTCACCGGATGTATTCAACTTATACAGCGAGACAATTCTGAAAGCTCTAGTGGTCCTGCCAGGATTCGTCATTGGTGGTCGAAATCTGAACAATATAGGATATGAAGATGATACAATGCTGATAGCAGACACAGGAAAGAAACTACAAGACTTCCTACAGGAATAGTTAAAAAACAAACTGAATGCATGGTAATCAGTAAAAAAGAGAAGCCCTAAATGTGAACTACAAGTTGGTGATACTAAAATCAAACAGGCGCAGAAATTTAAATACCGGGAAACCGTTTTAACAGAAGACGGAAAGTGTGATACGGAGATCCGAAGGTTTATTGGCATGGCGAATAATGCATTCCAGAAGCTGAGTAAAGTATTAAGAGACAAGAAAGTTTTGCTATAAACAAAGAAGAGAGTACTAGATTGTTACGTAATGTCTGTCCTTCAATATGGCAGCGAATACTGGACAATCTCATTAAAAGACGAAGAAATAGCTTGAAGCAACCGAAATGTGCTTCTACAGACGGATACTGAGGATACCATGAACGAGACACGCAAGCAACGGCGAGGTTTTAGAGAGGATGTACACAAGAAGAAAACTGAAAAGAGAGCTGAAGTTTTTGGGACATTTAATGAGGAAGAAAGGCTTGAAGAACCTGATACTCGCTGGACAGATAGAGGCGAAGAAAAACAAGGGAAAACAACGCATGACATACTTGATGGACTTAAGCAGATGGATGAAAGAGAGGGGATTGAATAGAATAACAGGAGTTGGGGTATTAAGAGCGACACGTAATAGGGAGATGTGGAGGGTCATGATCGCCTACGTCCTAAAAGGACCCGGTACATCAAAGAAGAAGAACTAACTCTCTCTGTTTTACTGTTGAACTAACTAAATGTAACCGTAAGTTCTGTTCTAGTCGTTTCTTTTCTCGAACTTATCACCCGTGGAACTCCCTTCCGGTTTCTTGCTTGCCTACCACCTACAATTTTAAACAAATGTAAATCCAACATGTCACCAACATCTGTCTTTTTGATACCTGTTCTTTTATTGTCCTTTCTCCTCCCTAACATCTTCTCATTTTCTATCACTCCCTTGCGTTTTACTGGGATTATTACCTTGTTTGGGGTAAAGTGAGGGGAAAAAAAAGGATACCGTGATATGTACAAACGATTACTACCGATAGTGTAAACAGTCATCATTATATAACGAATTGGTAACACACAAACACTGGCTAAGCAATATGTTCTCTGAGAAATTGATATCTTCACATAGCTTTCTCTAATTGTCGATTCGAGAAATCAGCCTCGATTATTGCAAGTCAAAGCGACATAACCAAATAGATTTTTTATGGCAACGATGTTTTATCGATATTTTTCAAAACTGCAATATCATCGAGAGATTTTTATTTGCTTGATTTTCGGTTGAAACAACACGGCTTAATTGAAATTCACTTCGCCAATGACCTTGCAGGTCGATGTATGGTACTATAACGTCACCGTCGTCATCGTCAGGACTTCTCTTCACGACCGATTATTTACAAGGGCTTTCCGCGTCTGTTTCTGGCTTGATTATGGCTAATGAGGTCTCTGCGACACGTGCATGTTCTACTGCAGAGGATGCAAAGTCTGGAAGAAGAAGACGTTCTGTTTTTCCGCGGCTGCCTGTTCTCCTCAACTGGTTTTACACTTTTTTTTCAGAACGAGAGATCACCTGAAAAACCTTGTTACAAATCGTGGCCGAGTCGACAATTAGCATATTGAAATCAGTTGCTACGTCTACTGTTAGGAAAATTGATTTATAGCGGGTTATCCATTCTTTTCCAGTTTATAGTGAAGGGTAGTTGTATATTGTTGCAGATTAACAGAATTTGGCCTTGTTGTAGATAGCCCACTATAAGTCATAAAATGATTATAAAATCAAGAAAAGCAAATTGAGTTAAAAAATAACATTTTATATATATACATATCAATTAAGGTTTTTACAATTAAAGTAATACTTGAAGTATAGGTCCAACGGACGTTAAAATGTTCATGGCAATAAAATTCTGAAAAGAGAATTAATACTTAGGTATGTGGGAGCGTGTAAGTAAGGAATGTCTTTGATGTAGTCACTCCTTAGGTCAGTAAGTAGTTTTGAGACAGCGAATGATAAGGTGAGAGAGGTAAGGGAGGCGAATATAGTAAACTGCTTGACTTGGGTCAAGGGGGCTACTAATTACAGTCGTCTCTCTCGAGTCTGGGTCTGTCTGTCTGTCTGGTTGCCCTCTGTATCGGCTCCTTATTTCGACTTTTTGGATCGCAGCAGATCATTCGGGATTCCCATCTGCACCTGATTCCGGGCCTCCCACTGGCCGACAAATAAAACTCGCGCAGGCTCGCGAACTGGAAACTTAATATTTAATTAATCCCTACTCTTCAACCGGAACATCTGCGCGTACCCGGACGCGCACCGACGACCTTCGGTCATTTGCCCCCCCCCCCCCACGCCGGTTGTGAGGGTGCAAACATCCGGTCCATCGCTTTTGTTCGGTCGGTATCACCACAGATTCACTGAGTCTTTCCAGAAATTTTTTCTCGCCAGAATCCATCATACACATTTATAAATTTTCCATTCGTTTGTGCATTGAACACTGTTGCCATATCTAGTCTGGTGCTCCTGCTATATGTTTCGATATTCCTAGCAACATTCAAAGAATGGTCTTTAATGTAATCGATCCTGATTTGGCATCTACACTTCAGTCACTTTCTCATCGACATGACATCGGTTAATTATGTATTTTCTACAAATATTTTCATAGCAAATGTACTGATGGGCTTTTCCCTTGGTGCCTCGACTGCATAAATTTAAGCTTTTCAAATTATTCAAAGAACTAGATTTCGATATTATAATGTACATGTGGTAATACCGAGCAAAAGCGATGGACCGGATGTTTGCGCTTTCACAACCAAAAAGAAAATGACCAAAAGTCGTCCGTGCGCCGCCGGATCCGCGCAGATGTTCCGGTTGAAAACTAAAAATTAATTAAATATTAAATTTCCAGTTCGCGAGCCTACGTGAATTTTATTTATCAGCCAATGGGAAGCCCAGAACCAAATACAAGTGTGAAATCCCAAATGAGCTGCTGTGATCCAAACAGAAGATATAAAAAGCCGATACAGAAAGCATCGCCAGACAGACCGAAACAGACCGACACACATGGACTGACTAGAGAAAGAGAGGAGTGTAATTAGTATCTCCCTTGACCGAAGTCAAGTGGCTTACTATGTTCGCCTCCCTTACCTCTTTACCTTCTTTCGCTGTCTCAAAAACTACTTACTGACCTAAGGAGCGAATACATCAAAGACATTCCTTACTTACACGCTCCCAAATTCCTAAGCATTAATTCTCTTTAAGCATTTTATTGCCATGAACATTTTAACGTCCGTTGGACCTATACTTCATGTATTACTTCAACTGTAAAAACATTAATTGATATGTGTATATATAAAATGTTATTTTTCTACCCAAATTGCCTTTCTTGATTTATAATCATTTTATGACTTATAGTGGGCTATCTACAACAACACCAAATTCCGTTAACCTGCAACAGTATACAACTACCCTTCACTAGAACGGACTCTCCACTACCAATAGAAAAGAATAGATAAGCAATCCACTATAGACACAAATAATAAAGTGGTACAATATTTAGATGTAGAACTTAATTTACAAACTGAAAATGTCTCGCCATACATGAAAACAAATGTTATATTGCTTTGTTTTTGGTATAATTAGAAGATAACACAAACTTGAATTAATGATGTTTATATTTTATATAAAACTTTAGGTTTGTACATCAAGTTACAACCTTTAAATTTTGTGTGGATACAGGAGCAGACTAGCTAAATACTCTTCACTGTGGAATGCTAGTAGTAAACGAGCCTATCTCTTCTGGACTCTAGTGGTCAACTCTCTAGCGTCTTCCTCTTTTCAAAACTCCTACACAAAGACTACTGTCCTTAACTCCTACTCTTACTCCTACTCCTACCAAAAGAAACGGTTCCTTATTTTGCCGCCCAATTTTGAATTCGTGGCGTCAGTGTGTCTATCTTTTTCTATTTTTAGAACACTCGCCATTTTATAAGCCATAACACAAACACTAAGTTATCATATATAAATACAAAGTCCAATCATCCAAATAGTATAATTAAACACATTTACAAAGAAATAGAGCACAGACTATGTAATAATTCGTCAAACAAATCAATATTTAATGAAAAGAAAAATGTCTATGAGGATGCACTAAAAATTCTGGCCATAAAAACATTTTACAATATAATTCTCAACCAAATAGACAAATCAAAAACAACAATAGAAAACGAAACATTATCTGGTTCAACCCACCATTTAATTTAGAAGTAAAGACCAAAATAGGACAAATATTTTTTAAACTAATAGATAGACACTTTTCAAAAGAATCAGAACTAAACAAAATTTTCAACAGAAATACAATCAAACTAAGCTATATTTGCACTAATAATTTAGATAGTTTCATAAAAAAACAAAACGTCAGAAACTTAAATAGCATCGTACAAAACAAAACCACTAACAAAGAATGCAACTGAAGGGACGAAAATAGATGTCCACTTCAAGGTCTCTGCAACACAAAAGAAATAATTCACAAGACAGAGGTACATGACCCAGATAGCCAAAACAAAATATATTCGGGCTCAACCAAAGACACCTTTAAGACCAGGTAGTTTAATCACAGATCTACATTTAAAATAGAACAGTTGAAAAACAATACAAAATTGACTAGCCACGTATGGAAATCAAAATATAGAAAAGACCCAGACATAACGTGGAGCATTGTAAAAACAGCCAAGCCTTACAACGGTGGAAAAATATGTAGACTGTGCCAAGAAGAAAAATTAGAAATTATGATATTCCCAAATACAGACGAACTGTTAAATGAAAGAACGGAAATTTTGATGAAATGCATCCACACTAAGAAATACCTCTTAAGTTCATACAACCATGGATGCTAACGCTATAGTCTGTTTTAATTTAAAAATTGCGCGTTCATAAATTCCCTGCCACGTGAACATTCAAATAAAACACCGTTACAAGAGCGTTCTTAAAAAGAAAAACGGTAAACGGTAAAATCAGTTATTAAAAATCGCCTAAAGACACCACTCATGGTAGAAACCTGGGTAGCGAAATAACTCGTTTAAAAATGGAAAATATTCAAAAGTTCTACAATATAACTGTATCGAACACTTTTTAATACAAATGTGTACTGGTCTAACCCTATTATGACCAAAAACTAAATATCAATCAATCAATCAATCAATCAATATATATATATATATATATATATATATATATATATATAGGATTTTCGGAACGTTACTATACACATTTTTTTATATTTCCGATTTCATTCCGTATTTCGAGAAGGTGGTGGATAGACAGATTTGGTACAACAGCGTTATCTCGATAAATTTTCATATGAACCTGTTCCACTTCGCAATGCAGTTCGTAACCTTGTCGATAAATTTCAGGAAACAGGATCAGTGGACGATGCTAAATGTTGTGGAAGGCCAGCAAACTCTTGAATATTTCTGACATTATGCTGCAAGTTCATTACAAAAGTTAGCGCAGCACCAAGATATTGGCCTTGAAACCTCAGACAAACATTAAAACTTGGGAACACATCTTTAAAACAAATCTTGACGCCTTAAAGAGATTTTTAAATTTGTTGTATACATTTTTCGCCTATGTATAAAAATTTTATTTTGCTACTTTTAAAATATTAGTCTTGAATAAACGTTTAATCGTCTACGTTTTTCTTACACCTTCTTTTGAGAGAAGTGTATTCTTATGAAGGCTAGACGGTTAGTGCAAAAAAATGTTACACACGTATATCTTTTTCAGCTCGGCGATTAAAACCCGCCATAAGTTTGAAGGACCCATTTCTACTTTATAGAATTATTTTTCATATATACTGGCCAATGACAAACGTGGTCTCAAGCCCTAGTAAGAACCCGAATAGGGGCATTGTGAGCCTAAATTTCTGAATACAACTCAGGTCTATGAATCATGGAGAAGGTATTTTGACATCAAGGAAACATTTGCAAATCAACATCAAACATTTGACATCAAGGAGAGAGCATCAAGAATGAACCAGTTACAAGCCAGCTGCAGCGAGACTAAAGAATTTTGAAGTTCAAGTGAAAATTCTCCCGTAATTGGACAACAGAGAAAGAAAAAACTTTTAGAAATTTTCCCAAGCACGAACTGCGAATTTAAAGAGGACTTTTTTGAGATGATTATATGTCCCAGAGACACACATAAAGCAAGTAATAGTTGTTTTCGTTTTTTTCTGAAAGATGGTTACATCGTTGTTTTACTAATTCCTTCTTGAATTGTTTTCTCTTTTTGTTATTGAATCCTTTTCTTTTCCCAAACTGCAATTTTATTCATTTTTCAATGGTAATCCTTTTTATAGTTCTTTTTTTATCCTGCCTTAATTAAGCGCACAAAATGAAATTTTTGTGCAAAGTTTGTATTTATATCTTTTTCATATTTGTGTAATAAATGTTTTTCCTTTAAAATTTTACACAGTGGTTAATACTGGTTTTCTGATTTAGGCCTATTTTGACTTGCTGTTCCTACCAGCTATGGTTTTGCGTTTGACACGAACTTGGTAGAGAATATATTTTTTGGATAAGGTAACCAAAAAAGTTCTGACCGTTTTTAAAAGAAAAAAAGAAAAAAGAAAAGGCTTTACAGTATGTGTAACTTATATTTAGTCTTCGAAGTAATTGCCATTGGCATCCAGCACCTACCAACGTGTATCCAGCTGTTCAATGCCCTTGCGGTAGAACGGGGAGGGGGTGACGCAAAGAAGTCCGTGAGAGCTTTGCGCGAGTCTACTTCATTGGTGAAGGATTTCCCACGAAGATGATTATCCAGGGAGTGGAAGAGGTGGTAATCGGATGGCGCAAGGTCAGGTGAATAAGGTGGATGGCACAAAGTCTCCCACCCAATTTGCTGTATGGAATCCCTGACCACTCGTGTGACATGAGGCCTGGCGTTGTCATGGAGGAAAAGCACACCTTTGCGATTCACCTGTACTGGCAATGTCTGTTGCACATGTTTCAATTGCTGTGAGTATAGGTCTTCAGTGACCGTTTGGCCCGTTGGTAGCAGTTCATAATGAACCACTTGACGATCTGTCCAACAGACACAAAGCATAATCTTGCGTGGGTGCATAGGTGATCTTGCGGTGTGAGGGACAGCATCCTGAGGAGACAGCCAATGTCTGGAACGCTTGGGAGTTTCGTACAGAACCCACTTTTCATCACTGGTAAGCACTCGATTAAATAAGGGTGCGGTACGGTAGCCAGGAAGCAGCTGTACACAGCCTGCCACTCGTTGTCCCTTGTGTTCCTTAAACAGCGTTTGCGGAACTTACTTGCTCAGTTTGTACGCCTTACCTAGGCGGTGCAGGTGAAGTCTAACTGTTTCATCGGAAATGTTGAACTGTCTTGCAAGTTCACCACACGTTAGACTACTGTCCTCTTCAATGGCCGCCTTCAGGATTCCGTTATTCAGGTCCTGTGGTCGTCCACTGCGAGAAAGACAAATCTCCCGACTTGAATTTTCGAAACCAACGCCTTGCAGTACGTTCATCCGCAGCACTTTCCCCAAACGCTTGACATATGCGGCGAATTGATGCAGCTGCTGATAGGCCCACTTTGAAGTCGTAAAGCAAACAGCTCCGAACGAGATCTCTAGACACTTCCATTTTTCTCACAGCTGTCCGGCTTATAACTGATAGCCGGGCACGGTGTGCATATTTTTTATAACGTCTGATGTTCCTAGTTCCGGCTGTCCGAATTTGAAAACAAATGCTACGCGCATTTTGTATATATTTTAAATTCATTCAATGACTAATCAAAAAACGGACAGAACTTTTTTGGTTACTTTGTATATAATGACTGTTCGATAAGTCGATGAGTGACGACTGGATGTGTCAATGATTTCGAGGTGACTAATTTGCACAGGAAGTCGCCAACAGTATAAATAGTTACAGCTATTACCCATGAGTCAGCTGAATGCTTACCACTTCCCGTGAAGTAGTAACACAACATAAAAGTTTTAAAAATGACTTCACTTACTTATGAAAATTAATTATCTTTTAATATGGATTAGCTTTCATTTTCAGGCTTTAATCTTTCAAATAAAAACCAATATTTAACGACAAAGAAAACTTTTAAATTATTTAAAATTCGTTTTGGTGGTGTTTTAGGAAGTCCATGATGAAGTCCTACCAGGATTCATTATTAGTTGCCATAATCTTAACAAAATATATCCAGATGATACATTGTTGGTAGCAGATACGGAAAGGAAACTACAAGAATTCCTACATAAGGCAGTAAGGAAAGCAAGAAGAAAGGACTAAATATCAATTGCCAGAAAATGGAATGCATGGTTGTAGCAAAAGGAACAGTTCAACATGCAAATTACAAATTGGAGATACCAAAATCAAACAAGTATAAAAATTTAAATAACTGCAAAGTGTTTTAACAGAGGATGGAAAGCGAGATACTGAAATATGTAGGCGCATTTGGATAGCCAAAGATGACTTCCCAAAGTGAAACTGTGTATTCAGTCAATCAGTTAAATGCCATATGCGATACACGCTTTGGGCGATCGTGTTTCTTTCGAGACATGACTGAGTAGAAGGTTATCCAGCAGTAGGTTGCCATTGCATTTTGTGGTAGACTGGTTTCCAACCAAGGCTAAAGAATCCATTTGTCCTATTATTTAACCCATAACTGGAGAAAATAGACTGATTAATACCTTTCCCAAGGGTATTTGTGAGTAAATGAATGCAAGGAATTCAACTGGAATTCGAACTTGGCACTCTGATTTTGTCTTTCCGAGTCGATATCCACTGCAATATAGGGCACATCCTCAAGGTGTATTAAGAAACAGAAAAGAATTGTTAGAAACGTAGAAAAGATTGCTGAACTGCTATGAATATCTGATCCTCCGTTATGGCAGTGAATACTAGACAATCTTCTCACAGATGAAGAAGAAACTTGAAGCAGCAGAAAACTGGTTCTATAGAAAGGTGTTGAGGATAGCATGGATCGAACATGTGAGCAACGACGAAATTTTAGAGAAAATGGAAACTTATACTTAAACTCTGGAAGAAATCGTTGAGCATCAAGATCATCAAGAATTAACCATTTCTAAACATTTTTTCTTTCTCTGTTGTCCAATTACGGGAGAATTTTCACTTGAACTTCAAAATTCTTTAGTCTCGCTGCAGCAGGCTTGTAACTGGTTCATTCTTGATGCTCTTGATGCTCAACGGTTTCTTCCAGAGGTTAAGTATAAGTTTCCATTTTCTATAAAATTTCGTCGTTGCTCATATGTTCGATGAAAATCGTTGAGTGAAACCGTTGAAATTTCTAGAGCATATAAAGAGGAAAGAGGGTTTGGAAAATCTCATGACATATTGAAGATAAGAGAGAGGATTTGTTTGTTTGTTTGTTTGTTCCTGTTTAACGGCCTATCAACATCTAAAGGGTCATTTCAGGCCGAAAACTTATTTTTATTTTAAATTACAGTTGTTGGTAACATTTTTTATTCAAAAAAGTTTTGTTGGTAACTACTTTCATAAAATTTTGACCCCGGCTTGGGGGTTTCTATAAAAGTCCATTTTTATACATATATTTCTATAAAAATCCATTTTTATACATATATTTCTATAAAAGTCCATTCTTATACTTTCACTGTGTTTCCACTCCAGTCTGGGGTGGGGGTAACTATTTACCCATAGCTGGGACCCTAACATAGCTCCGGGTCAGGGTGGACCTGGGAACAACAGCAACTAAGAGGCGGTTCCATGTTTCTCACAACCTCCCAATCAGAGGCCTTGCTGCTGGATGCAGTTTACCGTCATGCCCAGGACCACAAGAGAGAGGAAAACAATGTATAACCTACTTAATGAGTTTGAGTAAATGGATGTCGAAACAAGACTTAGGAAAGATTTTTAAAAAAAAGACAAAATCTTAATAAGAGTTATAAAGAACAGGAAATTATAGAAAACAATGATCGCTTACGTCCTGAAGGGATATGGCACAGAGAAAAAATTCTCTCGGCAGAGCCACAAAAGTTTACAGTTTTGGGCTCCTGGTTCGTAACTAGTATTTTCCTGGTTAACAGTGAAGAAAGTTGGTCTTTCAATGAGTCTGTCAGTTTTACAAGAATGTCCTTGTAAAAAAATTATTTAAGCTTTCTCCACTAAAATAACTTCTTCTTCTATGTGCTATGACCCTCCAGGACGTAGGTGATCATGGTTCTCCCTAATTTACTGTCCATTCTAGCTCTTAATATATTTTATCTTTTTGTTATCTCTTCTAAACCTCGTTCTGCCATTCATTTACTTGTGGCAAATGTGTTCACATCCTGAAGGTGACCAGTGTGGATAGGTGGCAGAATAATTGCTTTATCGGGAACATAGGACATAAAATGAACTGCCTGAAGGTTTTAAAATAAATAATATATTTCTATTTATTTTCTTTAGAGTGAGGAGTGGGTCCATTGGTATTCGGCGTAATAAGGCGGATATTGATAGCAGCCTGGAGAAATTTCCGTTTCAGTGTTTGAAGTAAAACTCTAAGAGGGATAGTTGTAATCTCAGAAATTAGGTCGATGTCAGTGTGCGTTATTTTTCTCAGTCCACGACCTTTTATCTGCTTCACATGTCACTCATGGTTGGTTTCTATGTGATAACGTTCTTTTGTTCCGTCCTCATCTACCGTCTTTCTGCCACAAGCCCAGATGTATCAGTTTATATCTTTTTTTGAATAAACTCAAAGTTTATGGCAGGAACTTTGGTTTCGGCTAACAATTAAAATGTCTCTTTGTGTCAATTTTTTTGGCTTGGCCAAATTATTTTATTTTCTGGCTTTCCAGTCCTTTTCTCTGCTTTTATAAGGGAAGTTATGCACGAAGCTTCCCTGATTTTTTATTTTCTTCAATCCCAAATAAGTAAGCTCTGCCTCCTGCAAAGTTCCACTGTTTTTTGACTGGTTCAGTCTTTTCTTCTTCTTCCTCTTTTTGTTTGAGGGTTGCCTTCTCGTAGATTGAGAGAAGTATAGAAAAAAAAGTTTAGAGAGAGAGAGAGAGAGAGAGAGAGAGAGAGAGAGAGAGAGAGAGAGAGAGAAGAGTAGGGAGCGAGGGAGAGAGAAAGAGAGAGAGAGAGAGAAAGAGCTAAGGATTGTAAATGAAAAAGCAAATGTTTTATTTTAATTTTAATTATTTTTACTTTTGTTTATACATTTTATTTTTATATTTCATTTTGAAGAGTTTGGGCGGCTGACTTCTAAAAGTGGTGAACCTAATGGATCTAATATTTATCAGCCCAGTTAGTTTTTAATTAGGACTAAGAGAGGCGGGAGAATTTTGTGATATTTGTATATTTGTGCATTTTCTTTATTTACACCAGGGTGTACATGTTCTAGCCTATTCGACGTGGTATAATATGTACTCTACATACTTATGGCTTTTATTTTAAGTGAAAAGGACGTAGAACCACCGATATTCTACTATGATTTTGAGCAGAAGGTAATATTTTGGTACTTTTCTCTTTAACTGAAAGTTGTGACGCAGATGCACTGTATCATTGTCGGGTCGACCGGTAGTTGCTATCTCAAAGTCTGGAGTCGAATGACCAAAATCAGACATCTACGCATAGGCTCCGAATGGTACTTTCGGCAGTTTTCGAAAAAATAAAATTGATATTATTATTCGACCACTGATAGTGCTTCCCCCCCCCCCCCCTGTTAGCTGGAAACTATAAATATGAAGTATAACAAAGGAAAGGGTTCAGAAGAAATGATGTTTCGTGTGAACTGAGACATGGATCACTCATCAATTGAATTTGCCGCTTTGTCGACGTAGATTCTTCAACGAAGTTAAGTACTTTTCCTTTCTTTCCAAGGGTTTTATTAAACACATATCCATGTGTATAAGTTAACTTTTTCTTTCTTCTCAAGGGTTTTATTAAAATCAGCAAAAGGTGCAGAAACATCAAATAAATTAATTTTTATAATAAAAAAAAATTCTTGTCTTTAATTTAATTCTAAATTCGTTTGTTTAATTTTAATGCATTGCACACAGATTCACGTGTTAGTTTTTTGTAAGTACTTAGTTTCCAGACTGTCTTATTTCGGGCAAGACCCGGAATAACTTGTAATCACAGCTATCTAAATTCGATTATACACCAGCAACTTATTACGGACACCAAACATCAAATTTTCTAATCCCTCTTTTCTCATTACCTGCTCTAAAAATTTCAACTGTTTCTTCTTGATGTATAAGTTGCCGTTTTGTTTCCATTTTCTATAAAACTTCGTCGTTGCTCATATGTTCAGTCCACGGTATCCTCAGCATCCTTCTGTAAATCACATTTCTGTTGCTTAAGAATACACTTAATCAGAAAGAGAAATATGAAATTTCTTGGACGCATAGCGAGGAAGGTGGGCTTGAAAAATCTGACACTCACTTATCGGAAAGCAAAAAGACAGTGGGAAGCAGCGGGTAACCCGACAAGATTGTGTGAATTAATGGTAGAACAGTGGGTGGCAAGAATGGATAAAAATGTTATTAAGAGCTACAAAAGTTCGAAAGTTGTGGAGAGCCATGATCGTTAATGTACTGAAATAACACAACAAATTTGCTGTATTCTTCAAATATTTCACCTTGAGATTACTTTAAATTCTCGTTTTCATAAAATTTCTTTTATGCAAAATATTAGAACATTTCATTTCTCAGGAAGAAATGAAAAACAAATTAGCGACTCAGGCAGTAGTGAAAATGTTTCCTGTTCAATCCTCATGTGTTCTGAAAAATCGTTTCACCGTTTCCGACCATGATCCGGTTAAATTTGTCCGGTTCACACTCCTCTTTTAAACAGGTGTAGGTTTATTCTTTGTTTCCTGTGTAGGATTGGGTTTCCGGTTCCTTAATCTAAAGCCTTTTCTTTCTCTTTCACTTCAGGCAGCCCCTTGCGTCTTAATGGCATTATCACCTTTCTTGGGGTGGTGCCTCTTACTCTGTAACTCCCTACATCGAGTGGCTCTTGGGTCTTGTACAGGGAGAACATTATAAAAACAAATTATGTGGAGATATCGTTTTTCAATTACAGATTACAGATAATTATCGAACCGGGGTTTCTTTTATGTGGAACAGTGGCATGATAATGGGTTTAAAAGCGTTGGTACAAAATCACGCTCTGTTGAAAATAGCTACTGAGAATTCGAAAACAGCTTAAAAATGTTTAGTCTGAAACATCATACCCCACTTTTCTTTTTTTTTTAAGTCTTCTAATTCTGAAGTTAGATATCGAAATATTTAGTTTTAAGATCCTTAGGTTGACAGGTTTACATATACAGCTGTATCTTTTTAGTATTTATTTTTTAGTTAAAAACTTTTCAAAATTCCATCATTTCAACGAGTCTTTTAGAATAAAGAAAGGTATGCGCATGGAATATTAAGTAATTATTTCAATCAACCAGTCAGCTGTACCATATATGATACACGCTTAGGCGATTATATCTCGAAAGAGACATGACTAACTGGGTAAAAGATTTTCCCGCAGTAGGTTGCCATTGCTTTCTGCGTTAGACTGTTTGCCGACCAAAGCTATAGAACCCAATCTGTCCTGCTATTTAACCCATAGCTAAATGGATAAGAGGCAGATTAATACCTTTGCCAAGGATATTTCCGCGTAAATGAATGTAACGAATTAAACTAAAATTCGAACTCGATTCTCCGATTTTCCGTTCCGAGCCGATATTCACTGCACCACAACGCACATCTGAATTATTTCCAATGCGTAAATATATTGTAAGGGAGGTAACTCATAAGAAGAGTTTTCTCTCTTTACCTCAGTCAGTTAAAGTCAGTTAAAGTGCCATACGTGATACACGCTTGGGCGATCATGTCTCAAAAGAGACACGACTGACTGGGCAGAAGATTATCCCGCAGTAGGTTGCCATTGCTTTCTGCGGTAGACTGGTTGCCGACCAAGGCTATAGAACCCAATCTGTCCTGCTATTTAACCCATAACTGGAAGGAACCTTTACCTCAAAATGCCTTAATTCCTGAACTTATTCCACACATCATTATGATGCAATTTACAACTTTATTCTAATTGATTTATTTTTAAGTTGTTGTGGAGTAAATAACACCCCCCCGGGACTCAAATGAACAAGATGCTTAAATAAAGAACAGTGAGTCTACAGAAAAACTACTGAAGTCAGTCGTCAGAGTATTTTTTGCAGACGTCACGGTGAGTGCCTAAGCAAGACTTGATAATAACCGGTAGAAACAGAGTTATAACAGTGGCGACGAAGATCGAAACTCATACATGTTATTATAACAGAAGTGACGAGAAATTCAAACTCATATGAGTTATAACTGAATTTACGAAAATATCAAAACTCATACTGAGTATAGCAAATTGAAAAAAAAAACACTTGTTACTTCGAGGCACAGGAAAACAGTGACGACTAGTTTTTAACCACGTTGGTTTAATTTTTATTCTTTGTGGGTAGAAAAGAAATTCTATAAATATGAGGGAACTATTGACTTCTGTGGTACAACTTCAGCAATAACAACAACATCAGCAATTGTTGGAACTCCAGAAACAGCAACAAAAGTTGATGGAAATACTTCTGAAGGGAAAAGAAAATTCTCTAACTTTTACTCTCGGCGCTGTGGCAAATGTCATATCTGAATTTACATACCATCCAGATAATGGAATAATCTTTTTCTGCTTATTATCTAAGATAAAAAATTTTCAAAGGAAAATAAAGTAACTGAGAACATGAGAAAAAAACAAGACTTTTGTTAAGAAAGTTAACACCAGTAGAACATGAAAAATACTGTAATTACCAAAAAACTAGGAGAAATTGGTTTTGAAGAGGGTGGGACCTTGTTGCCAGTCTGGTTGCTCGAGTAAATTCTTGTGAAGTGGGCACCAGTGAGCTAAGCTCGTCGGAGCAGAAGCCATGAAAATATTTGTAGAAGAGACAGAGGGAAGCCACATCCCGCAGGTGAGAAAGTGGCTGGAGTCGAGCTTCCAGGTCTGGACCAATCACATTACAGATTCTCCTTTGGAGCCTGTTGAGAACCCTGAGATGAACAGCAGGGGCACCTGACCAGATATGACAACAGTATTCTATGCTACATCTCATAGTGCAGAGGCAAATTAAAATTTATGAGTCTTATTTCCAATCACACCAGGTTGAATGACTTCAGGCATACCAAATCTGTAAGGAGGTCGAATCTCATTGGAACAAATCACATCGTAACAAATCAGATCAGGACGAATCACGTCAGAACGAATCATGTCCAAATCATCAATCTGTAGGGGACTTCGTTAATAATTACAATCATATCTGGCACAAGGATGATAGATGCAACACTTACGCTGATCAGGCCT
Organism: Ascarosepion bandense; assembly: GCA_037127315.1. Taxonomy (NCBI): domain Eukaryota; kingdom Metazoa; phylum Mollusca; class Cephalopoda; order Sepiida; family Sepiidae; genus Ascarosepion; species Ascarosepion bandense. The sequence goes on along the minus strand of JBBBDQ010000322.1, from coordinate 2,272,604 downwards.
CAAAATTATTTTTGATTCCCTTACAATATTTATAGTAATATGAGTCATCCAACATAAAACAATTCAAGACTAATAAATAAGATAACAATGACGCCAAAGTAAACGAATGTACAAAATTGGAAGAATAGCATGCAATTTACTGTTGACAATAGTTAAGTAGGAGAAAGAGTTTTCTCCCATAGACTGCAGAGAAAGTCAAATGTTCTTTGTAAGAAAGTCACTTGTTGAATGAAAATTTAGATTCAGGTTGAATGAAATAAAGTTTGTTTCAAGTGAAAGAATTGTTAACACAATGTTCATGTATTTGTTGTTTGAATGTACAAGTGTTCTTATGTCTAGAATAGATCAACAGTTTTTATCAGAGTGTTCAGCAGAGTATCCAACTGGGAGTTTAAACAGTTGTAAGTTTATGTCTGTGTGTGTTTGCTGTGGTGAGTAAGATCTGGATTCCACTGACATGGATTCCAGGAGCAACTAAAATCTTACTAAAGAAGTAAAGAAAATGCTGTTATTCACTAGGCTACAGAGAGCTTCATGAGGAAACTTTACATTTACTCATATGAGCAATAAAAAATTTGATTGGTCATAAATCAACCAATTAGAAATTGTGTACTGAACAGAGTATGGGAAGTTGTTGGAATTATTCTCAACCACGATTACAAAATTGTCTTGTAATAGCTTGTATAGCAATTATTCAACCAATTGCTGCTGGGTAAAATGCAATGCTCAATTGTGCGTGGGTGTGAACATGATAATGTTTTACACATGTTGAATTATGTATATGTATGTGGGTGTGAAAAGTATGAACGTGGTGGATTCCCACAGCTTCAAAAATCAATGGAAGACTCTTGTTAAACCGTTGTTACTTGAAAATATATTCAATCCCTAAGACATGGTTTAACCATCCCATGAAACATCACATCACATGGTATTGTAACATGATAATGTTACAAAGAGATTGACTTCAGCATCTCAGACTGTTGGATTACACAGTTTGTGACTGATGTTAGAGCATACAACTATTAATTTGAATCTGATCACAGACTCAGTCAGTTAAGTGCCATACATGAAACACGCTTGGACGATTATGTCTCGAAAGAGACATGACTGACTGGGAAGAAGATTATCCTGCAGTAGGTTGCCATTGCTTTCTGCAGTAGATTGGTTGCCAGCCAAGGCTATAGAACTCAATCTGTCCTGTTATTTAACTCATAACTGGAGGGAAGAGACGGATTAATACCTTTCCCAAGGGTATTTGTGCGTAAGTGAATGCAATGGATTCAACTGGAATTCGAACTCGGCTCCCCGATTTCTCGTTCCAAGCTGATATCCACTGCACCACAATGCACATCCGATCACAGTTTAGTTCAAAGTAGTCTAGAGCGGAGGGATGTGCGTTGTGGTACAATGGATATCGACTCGGAACGACAAATCAGGGGTGCCGAGTTCAAATTCCAGTTGAATTCCTTGCATTCACATACGCACAAATACCCTTGGGAAAGGTATTAATCTGTCTCTTCCCTCCAGTTATGGGTTAAATAATAGGACAGATTGGTTTCTATAGCCTTAGTCGGCAATCAGTCTACCGCAGAAAGCAATGGCAACCTACTGCGGGATAATCTTCTGCCCAGTCAGTCATGTCTCAAAAGAGACATGATCGCCCAAAGCATGTTATCATGTATGGCACTTAACTGACTGAGTCTAGATCACAGACTACTTTGAACTAAATTGACAAAACCAGTCACCAGCTGAAATATTGTGATATCAACAACAAAGATGAGAAAAATAGTCTGTATGTAAATAATGGTAACTCTTCATCCAAGAAATTCAAATACAATTTTTTAAAAAATAATAATTTCTAATATTTACATATATTTATCTATGCAAATGGAGTTTTATTTCTACAGGTAAATCACTATTTCAGTTATCTTGTTGTCTATAATAATAAAATTGCAAATAAACAATTAGAGCCAGTTTCATGTTTCTTTCTGTTGGCTATCAACAGCCAGACTGAAGGAATATTGATATTGTCAAGTAGTATTAAGAATATTTTAAAGTACATTTAAAAAAATCTCTTTTGATTGAATTATGACAGCTTATGCTCTTTTGCAAAAAATGGTAAATTTTTACTTATTGATTTTAATATTGAAAATAGAAGAAAGTCAATATTTTTCACATCTTATACTTTTTTTTCTTTCTTTTTTAAGTTAAAATGTTACTCAAATACACAAAATGATTTGTGCAGTTTATGTAGAAAGTTGAATGCATCAAGTATTTTGCAGAGTTTTGTACTGAAAGTCTTTCATTGAATGATGCTCCATGATCAATTAGAACAGATGACCTTCATGATTATCTGATCAAGACCTTACATAAAAATAATCACCCTTATATGATGGTGAAAATCACCATTAACTGTACCAATGGCCAGTTTTCATCTAAAAGTGATGCTGAATAAGGTGCTTTTTGAAGATAAGCCATCACTATAATCTCATTTGAAGAAGCAACTGATTGATTTGAACACTTGAACAAGTAACTACTCTCAATTTGAGCAATAGAAAGTAACAATCTTTGAAACGTCTTTCAAATTAGTTAATAGAAATAGCATAACATTGATTCCGTTAGGATAATGTGAGATTGCGTGTGTTTTTGGTGATCAGAAAACATCGGTTCTCATTCGATCACCAAAGTTAAGTAGCATCAGGATTGGTCATTACATTGATAGTTCCACTTAGAAACACCAGGTACTCTAAGCAGCCTCCTCCAATCCAAAATATGTTTCAGCTTTAAATAACCCACAAAGATCAAATCAGTCAATCAATTTGGTAATCAGAAAGAATATATTGCTAGTTGTTTAGGAAGCTTTCACTCATTTACTGCAAATGCATTTGCTAGCAACTCACCATCTACAGAACAAAAAAAAAGTGTAAAAAAAGAAAGGCAGACTCTACGCGTTTGAATAACCCTCATACCAAATTACATTCTGATACATTTTCAGCTTCTAACGAGAACTGGAGTATTTCAAAGATCTCTATTCAATTGATAAGCTAAGTGCCTTGAAATATATCTTTTATATATAGTATTTACATTATTCAAACTATTGTCCTCATCTTGGTTGCCATTTGTACAACATTTCGGCTGTTGTACGCTCCGGCCTTCTTCTGCTATGAATTCTGAACCAAACACTTTATTAGACTCACTGGGGCATATGATCTTCATTCCTTGTGTAGTAGTGCCTTTTTTTTTGGTAGTCATGAGTTATCTCCCTCTAACCCTCTAACTTGTTCATACTGCTGATATTGAATTCTTTGGGACAAGTCACAGGAACTAACCATATCCATATCTAACTATATCCACTGGGTCATGTGTCCTTAAGGATAAGAACAACTGAATTTTTGGGACATATAAACCTAATGTTCAGTAACCCTTTTTATCAGAGATCATATTGGAATTTTTTGATGTTAATGGTTTTCTCTAGTATTTTTGATATTAATGGTTTTCTCTAGTATTTTTTACCAAAGCTCTGGCACTCCATATTACTGGTTCCCATATTGTGTTCATCTCTATGCTTGGTCGGCTAAGGAGATTTTTGTAGCCTAGCATATGTACTGATTCCTTAAGTTTACGTAGTTTCCAGTGACGTTCTCTATCTATTATTTCAACTTCATCCCATAGAGTGCGGTGATCCCCTTTCTCTCTCCATATGTGGTCAGCTACACCTGATTTTTCTATCTCCCCTCATGTTATGGCCTTGCGATGTTCTTGTAACCTTTACCCTAAGGGATCAGGCTGTTTCTCCTTTATATTTCTTTCCACAGCTACATGGAATGAAGATCATATACACCAGTGATTGTCATAAAGGGTTTGGTTCGAAATTCCTAGCACCTGAAGAATGCTGGAGCGTAGAACGGCCGAAACAGCATACAAATGGCAACCAATATGAGGACAATAGTCTGAATAATGTAAATACTGCAAATACTACCTCATCTAAGAAATATAGACAAATATCTTTTATCTATGTTGAATATATCTGTGTAACTTTTATGTGAAAAACAAACTCTTAAATTTTGAAGCATTTTGGAAATTCATACATCTGAATAACCTTGATATCAAATTATATGCTGCTGCATTATCAACCTATAATGACAGCAGCAAAATTTTAATGAACTCTATTCAACTCCGAAGCTAAGTACCTCAAAATATATCTTTTTAATTATGTTAAATATGACCATATTACTTTTAAGTGAAACCAACTCTGTCAATTTGTTTTTTAGTCTTTTGGTATACTACTATATTACTTTGTGTTTGACCATTTAATATGCACATTTTCTTTTCCTTATTATTCCTCGAATCTTAGAGTCCCAGTGTTTGAATAAGTTCAATGTCAAATAATACGCTGATACATTATCAGCCTCTAATGAGAGCAGCGGAATTTCAATGAACTCTATTCAAAATTGAACCTACTAACCCCCTTTAATGTTTGATTAATTTTCCTGAAACAAACTACTGACAACTTCAAATGTTTAAATTTGTAAAGAAATTCCTTATTTTGTTTCATTCTGAATAACACACATGTTACTTTGTCATTATTTCTACATTACCACACTCATGATTTACGAAGTGTGAAGAAAGTAAACACACATCTATTCTTATGGCTTTCACACAAGTCAAGATGTTTAATGATAAAATGGACATGAATAAAACATACAGAGGCTAATGAATCAATACAAACAGTAACCGTCAAACCGCCCATGTTAATGGAATTGAATGTGATGGCTTGGTTCATAATCGTGGAAACATGTTTCAGTTTATGATGACAAGACAGCAAAGTAAAATGAAAACTACTACTTGGAAAAGTGACAATATATACCACTACTATCGAATTATCAATTTATTCAAGTATTAAAGTAGACTCTATCAAATGGGATGAGAAGTGATGTGAGTATGAACTAAAAGTAACTTTCTTTTTTTTTTTGCTGCTTGCAAATTCATGAGCCAGTGTGAAAATCTATTTTTTGACCAATAGGAAAAAGGATTGCCTCTGTGCTGAGAAAAAGATCAAGGAAAATTATGCAAGCAAGTGTGAAATATTTATTAACTAATGAAAAGAGTGCGATTTACAGAAAACAACAAATTGGACTTTCAATGACATGTGCTATATGTCTTCCCACCCAAAAATGAGCGTACGTTTATAGCTGACCACATGATACAAGTTGGCTATTGTACGCATTTCCTGGACAATGTAAACAGATGGACAAGGGGGAAGAGAACAGTCAAGCTAGCATAATGTAACAGAAATTGTCGACTGCCAATCAGACACAACTGTTCTTGTGACCTGCATTCACACCCTCTCCTTTTCTCCCTCATGCTGTTTTCTTTATCTCTCCTTCTTCCTTTTCACCATACACAAAAAGAAAGAGAGGAACAAGATATTACTGCTACTTTGTTGATACATCCAGCGAAAACATAGACTTCTAAGGAATGTGTGGTTACTTATGTAATGAATAAATTGCTATTCACTCATTACAAGTTACTAGCATGTTCAAAAAACTAATCCACAACATTTATAGTTTATACAATAATGAAAAACAAAGAAATACAAGAAAATTCTGTTAGGCAGCATAAAACAATTCAATATTTATAAAATAAAATACAATAATTGTAGTAGTGACAGGCATATGAAAAGAAGTTGCAATTGCAAAATTTAATGTTTAAATATTTAAATTGCCTACTTTTGACAATAAATCTTGGCTGAGTGATGTACTTGGTTTTAGAAATAGTTCAAAGGATGCGAAGATATTTAAAATGTATAATAAATGTTCCTTTGATTATTATGTTGTGGAATGTTAATTGAAATGAGTGAGTGAGTGAGTGAGTGAGTGAGTGAGAGCTGAACAAATAATATATGTTAAGTTATTACTTAACTTGCTAAGCATTTAATGTTGAAAGTGATGGAGTCCTTTGATAGCGCTCATTCAAAAATAAATTTCTCACTAAAAGGTTCTTGTTAAGTTTCTTCCTTTTAGAGAATTGGAATAGGTTCCACAACATATTGTAAGATTTTGGCAGTATTTATGTCTAAACATGTTCTTAGATGTGTTCTTAGACATGTTCGCATGTGCTTGTGATTTATGAACCAATCAGCAACAACCCAAAACAAATTCAAAATTGAATCTGGTGTGTATGCTGAATTGGTTAAGCTTTTGTACTTACTAGTGAAATATATTTTTGTATATATATATATATATTATTATATATTTAGCGAAATATATATTTTTGTACTTACTAGTGAAATATATACTGCACTGGTACTTTTTTCTGTCTTCACATGCTATGTGAGAAGTAAATTGTAGCATATGGTGCAATGTTTAAAATTGTAATTTTCATTTTACACAGCCAGTGAATTTTTAATATTTTTATAATAAAATATTTTCTATAATTGGCATGTGAAGCTAAACTTACAGACTTATATTATCTTCACAAATTACATTTAGCTAAAACGAATAAACTCTTAATTCTTTAAACTCCTTACTACACTTTCTCTTAGAACATTTTTCACAGTTAATAATGTTATACACACAAACTGATGTCATGCTGCTCAATAAATAAATTTTCATTTATTCATACGAACGAGTTTTATTGTTCCAACCTTCTGATAAATCATAATTTGTGGCAAGTTCGGTTATGTTTGGTTCAAGGCCTATTCAATAAACATGAACGGGCGCCCTACTTTAAGTTCGATTCTCACTGGGTGCCCCATACTTTAGGCTTTGTGTCACATCTTAGAAAATCAATATTTATACCAAAGAATTAAAAAAATTGAATTTTTATAAAGTTACCTAGATCATTAGAAAATTGTATTCAACAAATGTATGATTTGCAGGGTGGGAAGAGAAAGAACAGTTTCAGAAATTGACAAGAAGAGAAACCACTAAACACCTGTGTCAGGAAACGAATGCATCTTTAAATTATTTCACAAGGTAACATAACATCCATCTGATGAATGAAATATAGAAAAAAAAAAGAAAGAAAATTATGCGGTAACTTAAATCCTACATTGGGTAAAAAAAAAGAAATTTTTTATGATTCCATAATTCTTATTTGAGTTGACCCTTTCCTGAAACTTTCTGACTTATTCTGTGTTAAAGAAATTTATTTTGCAAATATTTTGTCTCACTTGAGACGGGCAGACGTCACATGGAATTAGCCAACCACATAGACACACGCATTACTTTTAGGCGAAGTGGGAGGAAGAGGAGAAAATGCCGAACATGTTTTCCTTTTATTTCCTTCTTCCTTTCTTTGGAAGCACGCTAAACGAAATGTTCCCTTAGAGTTACCGCCCCTGTGTTGTTATCTATCATTTTTTTTAACATTCGCCGGTATCCGCTAGGTGTCACTTTGTTTGTGTATTTGCATTCTTGTACCAGTCAAAATGGCTGTCGCAGCGATACGCTGGTGTCCAGCTGTCCTTTTCTTGGCGGTTTTTATCTTGGTACTGTTCTCTAACATTGTTATCTGTTCGTCCACGGCACCCTGGCTGAGATTCGAATACAAGCTCAGCTTTAAAGGTCCACACTTAACTCAAAAGGATAAGGGGATCCCATTCTGGGAACACGGAGGAGGTTGGTAGTTTTTTTTTGTTTTAAGTAAAAACAGCTTAATTCAAAATAAACATTACTTCAGACAACGGTTCAGCGCCCTCGACAATTACCAAGATGAGATTATTTTTTTTATTTATTTCCATTGTAATTATTTTTCCCGGTTAACAATACGTTATTGTTTTGCTTAATCGTTATGAATAGAATGCTCGCTGTCAAGTTCAACAGTTCATTTTTTTGTCTTTAAATCATCTTTTTTCAAATGTTTTTTTATAATCACTTTTTAAAAAGTTACTTTTTGCAGAAAATAGTTTCACTCATCACTGAACATTATCTTTTTTTTTTGAATTTCTGAATTTTTAAAATTCTTTTCGATTTAAATGAAAATATAAAAACTAAAACTCCGATGTTGAAAACTTAAGACAATTTCAAACTTTTTTATTCATCTCTAAAACCACATTTTTTTTATTTTTATTAACATGTTTAAAATTCCGAAAATATTTTTTTAATTAGTTGAAAATAACTAATATTTGAATTAAGAAAAATATTTGCTACAAAACTAGTTCTTAGCTTTTTTTACACTACAGGTGGAACTTTTTTTTTTTTTTTTTTTTTTTTTTTTTTTTTTTAAAGTTTCTAAATCTTTAAAACTAAGAAAGACTGGCATATTGATCTTCACGGATTTTCACAAACGAATTTTTTTGTTTATTAATCTTATTCATTGTGTATGTTTATAAAAAAAATTTAGACAATTTTCCTTTTTTTTTTTTTTTTTTTTTTTTTTTTTTAAGTAATTGAATTAAGTAATTTATTTTTTTATAGTCACTTTTTTCTGTTCTGAATTTGAAAAAGAATATCTAAAAAAAAAAGTCGGAATAACATTCGTTTTGATTTTCTTTCATTACGATCGTTCCGTTTCAGTTGAAAAGCCATGCTTTATTTTATTTTTAGAAATCGATAGCTAAAAAATATAATTTTAGTGTTTAATAAAATTGAGTAATAATGCATCCAATGCTTTTTTTTTTTTTTTTTTTACCCCCACGTCAAATTTTACCAGGAACAATTTTAATTTTGAAATTTTTCAATTAATTCAAAAACCATAAAAAATTAGTAACTAAGTCTAAAATCAATTATTATCGCACCGAACCAGTCTTCTTCAGCATTTATTTGCGAAACACATATTGCATGTAGAAGATAACCTTAATTAAAAATCTTGAGGGTAGTGAGGAAACTGGAACCCCCCCCCCCCTACATCTCTTCTTACCATAAGGTAAGTTTTCCTGTCATTGTTTTACTTTTCCCTTACTCTTGATAAAAATTAAAATTTGTCTCCAAAATAGACCGGCTAGATAATATTGTGAATTGTTTTTAATTTCATCGAAAACTTCATTTATTTGTTTTTTTTCTCTCTCTCTCTCTCTCTCTGGCGATTTTAAAAACACTTCCTGGTAACTCATGAGTGAGTGTTATGTCCCCCCCCCCTCTATTAGTTGTATTTTGTACCTAATTTATTTTACCCCCCCCACAAAAAAAAAAAAAAATTAACTGGTAAAAATGAGTTTTGAATTGATCTTGACGGCGGATAACGTAAATTGTTATGAGGTACACGTGGAGTTTAAGATCTTGTCAGTCTTCGATGTAAAATGAGCCATATGGTCTCTTGAATCTTGATTGTTTGATGAATAAATCTTCATTAAATCAGTAAGTACAAAATCAATTCTAAGGAAGTCATCTTTAATTAACTTTTTGTTGTTTTACTTTAATCGTGAATGGCAAGCATTTTCTATTTTAATGTTAATCCGGTCGTTCGTGTTGCCTGTCTGATTTTTTTTTCCTGCTTCGTTCATGGTTAGGTTTCTCATCCTTCACAAAAACAACGGAACTCGACCAACCACTAATGTACGGATCTGCGAAAAGTTGCCAAACGACTTACTTTTTTTTTCTCATATTAACAGATAATGATAAACTGGATCTAATTTTTATTGGATAAAAAAGTTTTATCATAAAACAAACAACTGCTTTAAAATAATGAATTTCTTGTAAAGTTTTAAACTTTCAACTCCAGCACGTACAACACAATATACCACAAAGTGACAAAAAAAAAGATCTTCACCTTCCTCCCACCATAATGTTTGTCCTTTAAAAGAACTTTAGTTTTTAGTGTTTTCTTTTGGAAAATTTTTAAATTTCTTTCAGTCTCCCCGCCATTAGCTTCTTACCGCAATTGATTCTAATTTTTTAAGTAAATTAAAAAAAAAAATCAATAGTCCCAAATATCTAACAATCAAATCTCCAAGAAACACTAAAAAAAAAAAAAATGTTTCTCGAATTTTTTTTTTTTTAACTTGATTGTGATTTTCTGTGGATTATAATTTGATTGATAAGATACATCACGGTTCATCATAACTTTTATAGGCTAATCATAAATGTAATTATTATTGTTAAACCTGTCAACTTGTTTCTATGTTTCTTTGTTTTACCTGGAACGATTGTGGTTCAAACAAATTTAAAACCAGAAGCCTTAGAGTGAAAAACTTCAAAACGTAATCGTACCCAATTTTTTATTAAAAATTTCGCAAGTCAGTAATTTTACACTGCGAAAAGAAAAACAAAAATAAGATTTGTCACTTGTGTCTTTGCCGTTTTAATGCATAAAATAAATTTTCTGTTCAATAGATAAAAAAATAAAAAATCTGCTTTAAAAAAAAGTTTAAACAAATTCCTTGATTTCTTTTTTTTTTAATTTCATTCTTTTTTTTTTTTTTTTTTTAGACAATCTTTAAAAGTAATTTTGAATGCTCATTGAAGTGTGAAAAGTCTCACATGTATCCTCAAGCAAGCTAATGAAGATAGAATTTTTAAGTTTCATTACCTTCTATAAAAAATAATGTAAAATTTATCATCATGATGTATTGCTTCTTTAAGTAGTCTCATTGTATTTTTTATAAGTGTGGGATCAATGTAAGAGTGTGATGGGTAAATTTTCGCCATTTTTTATTTTTTTTTATTTTGCGCATACACACTATAGAAGGGCCAGTTTGGCACCATCTGTGAGAAAAAGAGCACCATGACGCTATTCATTCTACCAGAAATTTGGAAACTGCACACTGTACTGCTTGGCATTTGTGCTGGAAGCTCCAATATGAATATTTGAGTGCAGAGGATTTGGAAAGAGTTGGATGATATATCCAGTCATGGTGTTTGGAGTGATCACTAGTGATGTTATGCCTCCATTCATCTTTCAACGAGTCCACACGCAATACAGAGGCCTACATGAAGAAGATGGCTGCTGGAAGACCCTATGGCAACAGGACTCTGCACTGTCTCACAAGCATGACTGTCAGACAATTTTCTGTAATTGCCCCACTCCTTACATCTAGGGACCTAACTCTCCAGATTGCAATCTCCTTATTAGGTGTGAGACACAATTGAGTGAGAGACCAACAAAGCTTTTTATAACACCAAAGATGAACTGAAGGCAAGGATTATGGCAGCATTCACTCACTTAAGCAAGCAGACCACCCAGAAGAGTTGCAGGAGATTCCAATGTCATCTTGAGGCCATGATTATAGCCAATGGGGATTTTATTGAATAAATTTACTCTTCAGTATTTCAAGATATTTTCATGTAATTTTGGTAAATATATGTTAAAATGAGATGTCAGTGTTGTTCTCATTTTTGCATAATTTAGATGGCAATTCATCCATTGCATACCATATGTTTTTCCCAAATCCAAATGCTACAAAGTCAGATGTTGAAATAAATTTAATTGATCAGTGGTGATCCTGCATCATAAAATGCTTTCTTGTACTAAGAGAATTTTCTGTCCTTCGTTATTATTGAATTACCAAGTATAGAGTAGGTATGGATAGAAGAAAATTCTGTATCCAAAAAACTCTATTCTTAAAAAGTGCTCAATACAAAGTAGTGAATAATATTTATTTAGAATTTACAACATATTTATGTTATAAATTCTGAATAAATATTACTGAATTATGATAAAAATCTGATTTACTCAGTTTAAATTTTATAGTTATCTTTCTATTGGAAATATTGAACACTTTTCTATATTTTCGGCATTCTTTTATAAGCATATATTCTTTTTCAACCTCTGCTCAAAAATATTTTATTTTTATAGATAATCTCTTTTTACTAGTTTATTTAAAACTAAAAAAAAAACTAATCTCTCAATCACTTTCAAATTTGGCTTGTTTCTTATAAATCAATACAGGTCATAACCTGTAGTGGTTTATGGGTAACAAGCCGAAGATTTCACTTGCTATTGTGATTGAGAGCTTAATTTTATTTTAATGTTTCTTAGTAATAATCCTGCCACTTGGGTAAGTCTCTTTTGTATTTTAGAAGATTGGTGTGGTATTTTTCTTTTATGGTCATCTATAACTGACATAGCTTTTAAAAACTATTTCTTACTAGGTTTATCTTTCAGTTAAATTACAATTTCTAATTCAATCATTTGCTTTATTTTCTACATTTATTTTAATACAGATTGAATAATATGAGGGATTTCTGAGAAGCCATCTTCTCTACCATAATGATCTTTTTTTTTGGTTAAGTTTTTTTTTAGAGTCTATTGGACCAAGATCTTTTTAGGACCTGCATTAAAGGTTAGATCAATACGTAGATTAGTACATACTGGTTAAACTTCAACTGGACTTATTCACTGTGTTATTAATATTCTCTATTGAATTAAATGTTTATCACAAGGATAGAGATTGTTGACATTTTTATTTAAAATAAATGGCTAATTTATTTTTTATTTTCATCATTAGGTAATGGAATTATTGATGTCCCATAAAATAGTTTCTATTAAAAGAACACAAACTGGTTATCTGATTTCCAATGCTATAAGCAACTCTAGGTTTTTGACTCAATTCAAAAAAATTCTGTATAATGAGACATTATTATGTTTTAGTTAAGGTTTCATATAGATTTTAGCAGTTATACATATTTATAAGCAGTTATCTGTGCTGGGATTTTCCAGACTTCATGCCTTTTTTAATGTCACTTTTTTACACATTGTCTTTTGCACAGTCATAGTAAAATGTTTTAATTTTAAACCATTAAAAATAAAAACAAAAAAAACTTGGAATTGTTTTTTTTTTTCCTCCTCTTTCTCCTATGATTCATTATACAGTTTTTTTTACTTGAGGTTTCACAAGATTTCTACTTTTTAAGCCTCTGGTCTTAAGATCTAGATTAATTTTCAAAGTTACCACATCCATGACTTTTCAGAATTTTTTATTAGCTTTCTGTTGATATAAGGAAGTAGTTTGTAACATATGCTACTGTCGGTTCATTTGCCAAGTCTTAAAATAAATGATTCATTCCCCAAAGATTTATAATATTGCTTGAGAAGATGGCATATTAGATACTTTAAATAAGCTTTGTATTTTTTCAGATAAATTTTTATTCTATTTCTCTGTATATTTTACTTTTTTAATACCTTGTTTTTTACTGCTGTTTTTCTTCTCTGTTTATGCTTATAACTTAAATGTTGTTTCAATATTTGCTTGTTTATATGAAATGTGTAGAAAAGGAGTTGCTGAAAAATAATCCTCATCCCAAAATATGAATAATTAAGCATCTATTAAATTGAAGAATAAGTCATTCTTTTACTCTTGAAATAGATTTAGCAATGAATAACACTTTTAATAATCGTTTCACCTGAAGCAAGGCATTGCACTGCCACTATTGTGCAGGGGGTTACATAGGGGAAGGTGGTGAGAAAGAGTGGTTAGATATAGGAAATGCCAGGAGGGTGAGACGAGTAAGGATGTAAATGGGAAGAGTGTTTGAGAGAATGGATGCAAGTTAGTGTGTTAGGTGTCTATTGACCTTACATTTAAACTCCTGGAGATTGTAGTTGTCGGGGAAGCAAGTATGTGGAAGGGAATTCCACAGGCAGGAAGTGCGACAAAAGAAGTTGTTGGAGTAGAAATTACGGTTACATTTTATCGGTTTCACTGTAAAAGGGTGGGACCTAGTTGCTAATCTAGTATCTTGTGCAAATTTGTACCTAGGGGGCACCAGTGATCTAAGTTCATTGGAGCAGAAGCCGTGAAAGTATTTATAGAAGAGGCACAGGGAAGCCATGTCACGCCGGTGAGAGAGTGACTGCAGGCGGTCTGCGAAGTCGAGGCTGCACATTGACATGAGGTATTATTCACACGTTAATTTTATGAGCCTATTCTTTCTCAATGCATGGTGGAAAAGTGTTTGAAGATTTTTCTGCAGTAGGTTGCCAATTTGTAGTAGACTGGTTGCCAACCAAGGCTATAGAACCCAGTCTGTCCTGCAATTTACCCATAGCTGGGAGAAGAGATGGATTCATACCTTTTCTAATGGTATAGCACATAAGTGAATATAATGAGTTCAAGTAGAACTCTGCTCTCTAATTCCTCAATTTGAGCCACTATACATTACTCCACCCTTCCTTTGTTAACTGAAAGTTTTATTCTAATAGGTTTTGCCTGTGGAAATCTCTTGCTTTCCTGCTTATGATAATCAAAAATTTAAGTGCAGCATCAATTACCATGTTTCGTCTTCTTGAACCCTGTTTTATTTTTCTTTCTCTTTTCTCTCTTCTTTTACTCTAGGTAACCCCTTGTATCTTAGTGGAATTATTGCCTTGCTTGGGATGAACTGACTTTTAAAAAAAATCTCTTATTCAGGCTGTGAACTTTTCAATATCACCATCATATTATCAGGTCAAAAATCCATCACAGAAATTGAATTCTTAATAACTTGTGAGAATAACAAATATTGCTTCAATTAAAATGCATTCTCAGATTATTATTAGTTTCTCTTGTCTGCATTTGAATTTAATAAAACCATAAATATCTTCCAATCTAGCTTATGGGTGCATGATGTTGAAACACTGGTGATTGTATGGAAACTAAAGTTAGGCAACATTGTCAGTCAGTGACCTGGGTGACCGCCTGGCAATAACAGGTGCTGTAAGGTTGGATGTGTGGGTGGTGAAATGGATAATGTCTCAATTGTTATTTGGAGAGCTAAGTTCAGATTCTCGTTGGGGTCCTTATATTCACTTAGAACAAATACTCTTTGGAAAGGTATAAATCTATATCTTCTCTCTCCAGCTATGGATTAATTAGTAAGAATTGTATCACTAAACAAGTATCTCAAAAAAAAAAATCTAAAAACATTTCCTAGCTTTAAATAACCTGCAAAGGGTTGGTAAGCTGTAAAAAAAAAAACAAAAAAAAACTAATCAATCAATAACCTTTTTAATCTGAGAGAGAAAATGAAAAGGCATGTTGTGCCAGCCACTAGCTTTGTAACTTATTGAAAGAGTCGGTAGCTTTTGGTGGGGATGTGTTATCTATGGACAAGAAAAAGAAATGTTTTAAGCTGTTGGATGTTGTCAGGATAGCTAAATTCATCCAAGATTTGAACAACAGCAAGCAGCTCAAGATCACTACATGTGGTACATGAGAATTTCAGGTGCATGTCCTATAAGAGCCGTAATTTGTTCCACATACTTCAACACAATCAAGCACCCAAAAATCCAAGCATGTTCCAATAAAACTTTTGAGCAAGATATGAGCAGGAAAAATAAGCAGCTCTGTATAGACTCCAAGGGTATCCATTTATGATACATGCAAAGTACATATTGCAGTGTTCTTTTGGGGTTATGTGCAACAACAGTCATGCCATGCTGTCCTTTTTCTTTTCACACAACCTTAGTCAATACTGCAACCAGCATTATCATGCTGGACAGTGGTAGTCAAGCCTTGGATCAAGATGTTGGCCCAGGGGAAACTATGTATTTCAACAAGAAACTATTTTTCTCTCTTCCCCTTCTCTATATGACCAACCAGGAAAGTGACTTCTTGATTCTAGCATGTGGAACCTCTGGAAATTGCCTGAAATAAAACCATACCACGAGTTGCCTTGTGGGTCAAATTAGATAAACGAGTCATCATAACCAAGGATCTGAGTTTGATGGCTTTGTTCAGGCTGTTGATCATGCTCTCTCTCCTAAAAACTATCCCTAAGTTTCACTCAGCATGATTTCAGTATTAACCACAGGTCAGTTCTGTGGGTGTTGAACAAACACAAATGTGCTTGCCCTAGTAAACAGGCATCCTCAGATACAAGCTGTTAGTCATAAGATTCATTTCTTATAAGTATACAAGTTTCCCTATGGAATATTTTAACTTTTCTTTATATTTGCCGTTATCTGGCATAGTGTCCATCTTTGGAACGGAACTTAAATTAAAAATATATTTAAACAATCCAAACCATTTTGAAACTTAAATTTGTTTCTTGATAACAGCTTTTAAGCCAATATATTCTACAGCCTTCTTTGTGTGTACAATATGAAAAGGAGTTTCTCTTCTAAAGAAAAATGGCAGTGAGCACCAAAAAATAGTTAGGGAGATATGAATAACACAAGTATTTTTATAGACAGAATTTTGAACAGGTTTCAAATCTGTATTCTGAGAGAAACTTGTTCATGTTCAATAGTTCTGTGCTTGAAGCTCTTTTTTTTTAAAAAAACCTTCCAATAAACTGCAGCCAACTTTAGAATATCCAGAGAAGTAGAAAGAAGCTTGCTGAATTAACCAATGTTCATATTTAGTTTGAAAATTACCTAAAGTGTCTCACTCTTTTCACATACATTCTCCAAAATGCTATTTCTCTATTTCAATAAATTTCTCCTCTTGAAGATAACTGATATATAATCTAATAATATTTTCCTTGTTATCTGGTACCAGATGGCTTCTTCTAATAATGAATTTCCTGTCTTGATTCAACAAAATTAGTTTTAAATTTGTAAAATTTCATGTTTTTATTTCCTGTTTATAGAAAATATTGTAGTTGTGATAGGAAGCACTATGTATAGTAATATAGCTAATCCAATGGGCACAATTAGAATTGAGGAATACTCGACTTCTCTTTGATTTGACATCTTTCTAGTTTTGTGGTGTTGTTGACTGGAACAGCAAGTGGGTAAAGAGAAAATGGCAATGCTAGAATTGTTTCAATTGTAGCTACCTCTGCTTCAAGCAAGATCTCTAATTGATGATATACCTTGCAAAGTATGTAAACAGAAAAATGTTAGTAGCAAAATAAAAAGGTATACTTTTTCAGTGTTTTTTTTTTTGTAAAAGAACAGTCTTGTTTTGTGATAAATCATTGATAATGATTTTTACATTGTTACATTAATACTTAAAGAAGAGTAGGTTGCAGAAGAAAATTAATTCAGAGTTGTTGACCTGCATAAAAATTTCCTCCAGCTCCAATCTCTAATAGTTTGTAAAAAAAAAAAGAAATATATATATATATATATATATATATTCATTGATAATTATCAAAAGCAAAAATGTAGATTTTAGATGAATCTCTTGTTCCATTTACTTCTACATAACTGTATTAATCAATTTTTCTCAAATGTTTTCATCTTTTTTTTTCCTTTTTTTTTTTTTTTAATGCCATATCGCTCTCCACAGATTTTTATTATCTGAATTATGACTTCCTGAGAAATTGTACGGTTGTTTCCTTTTGCCTTCTCCATGATTTTTGAATTTGCAGTAGTCTTTTCAGACTTGTAGCCACCCAAGTCTAGAAAGCCCAGTCCACCCAACTATTTAACCCATATAAGACCTGAAAGGTGGATTTGTTTTTCTCAAGGGCATTATTGTGAAAGTGAACTCAACAGACAAGGTGAGAATTTGAACTTGGCTCAACAATAACCATTAAGATTTTTATCCATTTAGGCTATCTTTAACAAGTATTTTTACAAGATCCAAAAATAAGCTTTGGATTTGCATGTCTTTTCATGAATTTATAGAAGAATACCACATTGTAGAGGATATAATGTTAAAAACAAAATTTCACTTGATCTCATGATAAAAAAGAAAATGACTGCTGCTTTAAAAGAAATCACTTGTCAAATCTTATTTGGTCTGAACCCTCCCTTTGCCATTTTGTCTTCTGGGTGATATGATTTATATCTGTTTATATATCTAGCTATCTCTCTCTCTCTCTCTCTCTCTATATATATATATATATATATATATATATATATATACACACACACACACAGTTTTAATGTGGAATTCTGCTTTTGGGACAAGTAAACAAGTGACCTGAATATTTCATACAAATAATTAATGTCTTGTTTATGCAATTTTTGTTTTCTTTTTCTTGATTATAATTCTAATTTTTATTTCTTGAAATTAGCAGTTCAAGAATCAGGGCATAAAATACATTGTTGGGAAACATTTCTCATTCCTCTTGTCAACAGAGTAGCATTCTTTCTTTTAGGTGAAAGAATCAAGAAGATGGGGACAATGCAATTGCAGAATGTATCCCAAACAATTAAGAGACCTAAACTGATGAAAATTTTCTTTAGTTTTTAACAAAATGGGCAAAAATTTTTCATGGTTGCGCAAAATATATAGACGGACAGGGATTTTTTTTTTTTTTTTTAATTTATTTTTTTTCTTGTTCAAAAATCATTACTGGGGGCATCCTTATTCCAACCACCCTTTTTATTAAATATTGAGGAAATTTCTTCCCATCCTTTAAGTTGCAAGCAGTCTCAAATGAATTATTACTCCATCTGTTGGAAACAATGTCTGTGTATATCTCCTTGTCAATAAATTTCTTTATAAACTGTAATATAAAAATGATTTGTGTCTGAGCTTTTCTAAAAAGCTATTAGACCTTAGAAATACACATGCACAGTTTCTAACTTAGCTGAGTAGTGCTACCTACCTTCAGCATTGCAACTCTATAGTTTTGTAGACACTCTTTAACAATCGCTCCATCTACTCATCAGGGGATATGAGCAATTGATCTAAACACACACGTTCTAAATCTACTTCATTCAGAGATTTTATATACAATTTATTTGGTATATTAAAAGGATCTTGAAAGTAGATATATGGAGGTAAGATTTCACAAGGAATTTAGTTGTATGAAATTTTCACATTATCAGGACTTATGATAAAACTCATTTTAGTTTTCTTGCAGTGTTTGATATGATTGTGTTTTTTTTTAAATAGGAATTTGAATTAAAATCTCTTTGTGAATCCAGAGATGTGAACTTGAAATATGTTTGTCAGGTGCCATTTTCATTTGCAAATATTACAATATTTTTGTCTTTGCTTTTTTTTCTTTTTTTTTCTTTTTTTTTAATGGTATCACCCTACGTAAAGCAGTAAAACCACTAAGGCACAAGGGAGTTACAGATGACTTAAGAATCTCCTGCAATTACTCTGGACAGCCTCCTTATTTAAGTTGCTGAATGCTGCCATAATCTCTGCCTTCAGTTCATCTTTGGTGTTACAAGAAGATTTATTAGTCTCTTACTCAACTGCACCTTACATACAATAATCAAGAGGGTTGAAGTCTGGGGAATTAGGTGGCCACATATAAGGAATCATGTGGTTACAGAAATTATCTGACAGCTATGACTGGATTTTCCTTCTTGTGTGGCATGGTGCAGAATCCAGTTGCCAGACATAGGGTCTTCTATCAGCCATCCTCTTAACTCGGTGCAGCACTACCTCCTCAAATCTTTTGATGTAGGACTCCATGTTATGTTGGAGGCCCTCAGCAATAAATTTTGGAGCTCTTATAATGATTAGATTGAATTTTCTGAGCTGCCATACTCATAATCACCATTAAATGCTTCTTTTTTCTGAATCCTCTGCACTGTCCTCAGAATGACACCCAAATATTCTGAAATGTTTGTATTGGCACTTCTAGCACAAATGCCAAGCAGTACAGCATGCTGTTTCCAAATTTCTGGCAGTGTGAATTGCATCATGGTGCTCAACTGACCCTACTATACTGTACAATCAACAAAATCAAAAGCAATGTAAGATAAGATAAAATGGCAGCAATTTACCCATCACACTATGTATATCATCAAACATCTCTAGAAAATTACATGTCTCTGGTAGGAAATTTTATACCTGCTTTGTTGATCTCACTGCAGCATATGACCATATCAATAGATTTTTTTTTCTCATCTATTAGACATCTCTTCCAAGCTCTGAATGCATTGATCTAATAAAGGAACTTTATTAGTCCACAAAATCTTACATGTCAGCTGAGTACCCCTACACAGAAAGATTTAAGACTTTATCAGGAGGATGACAAGGAGGACCATCATTAGAAGAGGATGGAAAACTACATCCAAGCAAAGACTATATCTGG
Source organism: Ascarosepion bandense (assembly GCA_037127315.1). Classification (NCBI taxonomy): domain Eukaryota; kingdom Metazoa; phylum Mollusca; class Cephalopoda; order Sepiida; family Sepiidae; genus Ascarosepion; species Ascarosepion bandense. The sequence goes on along the minus strand of JBBBDQ010000322.1, from coordinate 2,252,790 downwards.
GAAGCAATAAAAACTCCTGTTAAAGCTGAAGCAGTCGACATTTTAACAAAATCGATGAATGAAAGAGATGAAGGTTATAGAATGTCAAAGAGCCCATATTAACACAAATAATACAATAATTTATTCAGGTATATAGGATATAGTGTCAATGAAATATGTTTATATGTAATTTTTCAGATCATCTAAACTTATTTATAAATGGAACTTTTTCTCTCTGTGTGTGTCCGTTACGTATAGACTCCGAAACAGCTGAACCGATTTTCTTGAAAATTTACACAGTTGTACTATAAGCATCTGCAAGTGTTCTTAGCTAGGTTTTGTGTCAAAGTACCCCCCCCCCCCCCCGATAAATATCGAAAATTGATAATCAAAAAAATCGGGTTATAGGAGTGGTCCGATTTTAATCAAATTTGATACACTCATAGACAAAGACATAAGAAACGATATTCAGAAGTTTCAAGGTTGCAGTTCTTACAATAGTGCAAAAAAATCAATTTTTTATATATATATATATATATATATATATATATATATAAATATAAAAAGGCAAGATGTGTGTGTGTGTGTATGTGTCTCTGTTTGTTTATCTGTTGTATGACCTTTATACAAATCCACAATTTTTATCTGATTCTCACCAAACTTCACACAAATATTCTTTAGGCTGAGTCTGAGCTCCAGGGCCATGGATTAGTTTTAAAGCTTTCATTACACCTGAGCAACACCGGACTATACTTCTAGTTGTTTATATTTTGGAAAGATTTACCTTGAGTTCTATTTCTTGGAATACTTGGTATAGGATGTTGATTTTTTTTAAATTTTTTTTTTTGTTCAAGATCATTCTTATCTTACCTATGCCATTGGCATAAACCATCATTCATCATCAGTACATTGTAGGAAAAACAAGATTGCAGTCTTCTAAATGAGTGTTCCCATTAACATTTTGAAAGGATCAGCTCAGGTAATAAATGGTGTTCAGTAATGAGAGCCGGTTTTGCTTTCATATAAGTGATGATTGTTTGCATGTACAGCATAGGTCTGGAGAGAAACATTTTTTTCAGAATGTTTTTGCCCACAATGGCATCATGATGCAGGATGCCAGCATTTTATAATACATCCTTGCTTTTGGTATTTGTAGAAAGAACAGTAAATAGCACAATGTATTTTGAACTTTCATTGTTTAACCTGGTTTGCTACCATTACGAAAAGGTAATATGCTCTTCCTTTAGGGTAATGCCTGTGCTACTCAACAAGATCTTCATGATTTTTGGTATCATCCCTAGTTAAGATTGTCAGATCTCTCTCCTGTTAGATATGGATTAGAACATGATGGGACAGAGCCTGACCCATTCAGTTAGTCCACTTACAACTCTTACAGTATTGGATCAACAGTTACAAAAAAGTATGGAATAACACTAGGGACCTTCACAAAAAAAAACATGATACTTAATTTTTTTAAATAAATCTTTCTTAAAACATTATTTTAGTTTTAATTTTAAGCTAATATCTTTCACTGAATTTCAAAAACCAATTTAAATTGACTAGATGGAGTTATTTATTTTACTAAAATAACTGATCAGTGCTCTTGTGTAGTTGTCTTTCATCACAGGGTAATTCTTATTTAAAAAAAATTTCCCAAAAATAAAATGTACTTTTCTGAAACTTTGAGGAATATTAGATCATTTAAAGTATAATTGCCCTGATTTAAAACAAATTATTTCTTTAAGTTTCAAATATTACAGAAATGCATTTTTTAACCCGACATTGTTTTGATGCATTGACAGCCTAATGACAGATCTAATATTGTCCCATGGAAACTTTATCTGTAAAACATAATTTAAGAAAGCACTTTTTTTAAGTATTCAGTAATCTTAAACATTTAAGAAAATATTCTCCATAATCTAATGTTTTACTGAATTTTAGAAATGTTGGCTTTAAATTTACTATACTTATCACTCTTACTTTCTAATAAAACTGGTCAACACGATTTTTGTTGCCAAGGAACGAAACATTTTTAGCTAATTTGACGGTGCTGATTCTGAAAATGGCTACCATTTTTTATGTACAGAAATTGTTAATTTTTAGAAAAAAGTTTAATTTATTATTTTGGCTGATTCCAACAAAACGGTCATAGAAACCCATCAATTTTCAGGTAGGCCAAGCAATTTGTCAGCCACCTAAAATAAACTATTTTTATAAAAAAAAAAGTTTGAGTCAAAAAATTTTAAATAAAAGTACCAAACTTTTTCAATTTATCACAAAATTCAAATTAATTGATAAAATTTATCAGTAACGCACCAATATGAATATTAAGGTTCTTTTTATTTATATATATATATATAAATAAATAAATTTCTGGATAATTGCAGTGATGAGTGATAAGCAAGGAGAACTATTTCATCAGGATATCAAAAGCATAGAAGAATGCTACCATGGGACAAATGATGGCTGACTATTGTTGAAGTACCAAAAGGGACTTGAATAACATTGAATCATGACAGATAATTAAGAGAAAATTTTTGTTCACAAAGATTTTATTTCTGCTATTAGTTTATTAAATGATTTAATGAAAATACTTGTTGGTCTTGTTATATTCAATAGTGTTATTTTTGAAGCCTTGGGGTTTGTTATTGAAAAATAGTATTTCTCAATAAGTAGAATAATATTTGTTAAATATGAATTGAGAGGTTTCTATGATTTTAGAAATATATCCATCAGTTGATATACAGAAAACAAATTATTTTTATTTATTTTTTTATTTTTTATTCCCCCCCCCCCTTAAAAAATGAGGCATTCCTGTATAGCAAAAACAGTAGCTAATCAAGAAATAAGGTTTTCAGATTCAGGGCTCTCAAATTAGCTGAAAAAGATGTTTGGTGTCTTGATACCATTTTGAAAATTTTTTTTTTTACAAGTGTAATGTCATGTATGGTTGCTTGTACTCACAAAAATTGACACATTTATACAGGTCCAAAAATTCTAAATTCTTTTAAAAAATTTGCCATTTGATGATCCGTATTAAGCTTTTCCATTTATAATTAGTAAATATAGGTTTTACATATCATCTAAAAGGCTGTAATATTAGTAGAATTTTAAAATTTAAAACTTAAAATTTTTCTAAAATTTGAATAAGTGGAAACAATTCTTATAAAAATTCATCAAAAAAATTTTTTTAAACAATAGTGTCCTTAATATTTCTTATGTATAAAATCTTTTCTAATTAATGTCATAGTTTCATTGCTTCTTTTTTTTTATTTTATTTTAGGATCGGGAAGAGATTTTCAGTAAATGGTGATTCTATTTAACAAAAAAAAAAATTGATTTAAATTCTCCAAGGAATCCTGCTTTGAACTAGTATAAATATGAAGAGACTGAAATAATTTCTCAATTTCATAAAATAAGTGATGAAACAGATGTGTAAAAAAAAAAAAAAAATTTCATTTGTGAATAAGTTTTAAATTTCATTAAAATCCAACAATTTCCAAAACAATGTATTTTTACTGCCAAAAATGATGCTAAAAGTCTCTATACTAATCTTTAGCTTACAAGAAAAAGGAATTAAAAATTTTGTATATGTTAGAAAGGATTAAACAAAATTAATAGAATAATCAAAAAATAGTTTGGTCTTTTCTCTTAATAATAAAAAACATTTTGAAGATAAAAGTTTAGGGTCTTTTTCCATAATGCTATGCTCTTTTTTAGAAAGTTTTTTTGAGGTACCTTGTTAAATACATTTAAACAATGTTGATCCTATAACACTTAAGCTGTTATTACTTCTGACATGGATGCCTTTATTTTGATATGCAGTCAGTTCTTTTGAATTCAGTACCTCTGATTGCACCTTCTAAAAAGTGATATTCTTTTATGTGTCATGTCCCTTCAGATTATAGACAATCATGGTTCTCTGTTACTGCCTATCCTTTGTAACACTAAGCAATGTTTGTCCCCTTGCTATTTCCATCTCTATTTTGCCATCTATTTACACAGGTAGTTTAAACACTGTTACCCTCTGCTTCTCTTGCTCACATTTCAAATTCTCCAAACCCTCTTTCCTCATTGTGTTTCCCAGAAATTTTGATTATTTTTGATTTTAAGTATGTTTTTGTTCCCACTTGCCTTAAAACTTCATTCCTCAAATTTTCCAACTGCGGTATTCTCAGTATTCTTCTATAGAATCACATCTGTTACCATCATTCTCTGCATCTGTGGAAAAAAATTGTTCAGCATTCACTGTCATATAAAAAGATTGATAACAATTCAGCATTCTTTTTGTTTCTAACAAAATTTTCTTGTTAACTCTTTGACTTTTGGAAGTCATCTTCTATTTCAAGATGCCCTTTTGGATTTATCTCACATCTTCCGTCATCTGTTATAACACTTCAAAGATAGTTAAATTTTTGTATTGCTTGATTTTGACATCTTCAATTTTTAATATCCTTCATCTCTATAACTTTTTAAGGAAAGTTTTAAATCAAAACCTTATCTGCTTATCAAAGCATGACAAGGTTTCTTTTCTTATTCGTTTTGACAGTATTGTGCATAAATTCTAAAGATAAGAGAATTGTATTGCATCATCCACTATCTTGGTTGTCAGTTCTAGTTGTGTATGCTTATGTGGGTATTAGAAAAATGTAAACGCATTTTTTAGTTGATTCTATCTGTATGGGTGAGATAAAAGCATAAATTATGTGTAAAGATTATCCCAAATGATACTTGATCTCATTTCTGAAATGAATACTAATTTAACAAATTCAAAGACAGTCATATACTAGCATTTAAGTATTTGCAGCAGTCAGTCTTGTACTTCTAATGACCACTTTCATTTGGTTCACATGTACACACACACACACACACATACACACACACACACACATATATATATATATATATATATATATATGCACACCAAATATATATATATATTCAGTCGGGTTTCAATCCTGGGTTAAAAGCAATTGGAGTCTAACCGTACTGATGAGCTGTGATACAGCGAAACAGATCTGTCTGCGGATGACTATATATAATGTATGTATTGAGGGCCCATAGGTCAGAGGTAGAATTGCCCACTGATGTCAATTTGGTTGGGTTTGAATCCTGGCTAGAAGCAATCGGATGTGTAACCATACTGATGAGCTGTGATACAGCAAAACATCTGTCTGCGGATGACTAATATATATATATATATATATAAAGGTGTATCATGTACCCTCATTGCTTTGAGATTTACGGCACTAGCTCCATAAACTTGGGCTCAGGGGTATAAATCTCTGTATGGTCAGAATGTGACATATTAAATGTAATGCTGAAAATGTGATGTATTAAATTATTTTAAAGATTACTAAAATACTTTTTTTAATTTTTTTTTTTTTTTTTTTTATTGTGTTGCATTGAAATACAATGCAGTTATGTAAAATTTTGTCTTTCTACTTTGTAATATACTGGCTTCATGTATTGTGCAACACCTGAATTTTTTGCACAAATTTTAACACCTTCCAGAAAATTTTAAATTATTCCTTTTTTATTGTGTGGAAAAAGGGGGGAAATACTACTTGATTTCAGTGAGAAAATGACAAAGAAGATAGTTTTTAATGAACCGGTTCAGTGAAATAGAAATTGTCAATTTCAAATTTTTCATTTGTACCCACTTCTTAAATATGAATGCTAGTCATTATTTTATGATTATTATTGCAATATTCTGTTAAAGTTAAGCTTAAATATTAATGAGGCAATAGGGAAATTTCTATGGATATTCTATTGTCGTTGATCTCCCTATGAACTTACTCGATCATTAACCAAAGAATTAAAATTCATCAGAATATTAAAATAGGAAAACTGAAATTTTCACAGGTTAACTAGTTTTAATAAATGGTGTTAATAGTAAACAAATAGAATAAAAAGTTCTGAAAATCATTTTCGCTAAGAACTACAAAGGCCAGGAAATTGTGGAGAGCCATAACTGCCAACATCCTGAAAGGTTATGGCACAGAAACTACTGGCCTGGTTATGTATGAGAAATTTTATGAAAATGTAATTTGGAAGGATTTGATACTGCCCCCCCCCCAAAAAAAAAAAAACAACATAGGGGAAACCACCAATTGATCTGATGCAACTTAGACCACTTAACTCCGAATGATTCCACAGTCTAATCAAAGCTAAATTAAGCCTTGCATAAAAATTCTCAGTTTTTCGTAAATAACCATCTCTACTCTGAAATGTATCGTAATGTAAACAATGTTATAGAAAGTTCTGGAGATTAAAAAAAAAGTTCTCATAAATAATTGTGCATATGTATATGTGTGTATCTGTATGTATATATATATATATATATATATATATATATATATATATGTGTGTGTATATATATATAGAGAGAGAGAGACAGTAGCGAGGTAGCAGATAGTTTTCTAAAACATATTGTTAAGTATAACAGACAATGTCTATTATGTTTAATCATGAGCCGTTCTAAACATTGTGTTTTGGCTTTAATTTCAGGTGAAAATAAAAACAAAAATTATCCAAAATATTGATATTCTTTTATGCTGGTTCTAAGCTTTTGGCTCACATGAGCAATCTTCAGATCAGCTCATGATTAAAAATACATGTTTAGAAAAATATATATTTAATTAAAAACAGAATATCTACTAAAATATTAGTATCAATTAAAAATAATGTTCAAATAAATTAAATATGTTAGTTGGCAATACCATTGATCACCTTTCTGTAATATATATATATATATATATATATATATATGTGTGTGTGTATGAGGCTGCAAGAGTAGATATACAGTACCAATTATACCAGTATTATAATTGTGATTCTAGGATTCATTTAATACTACATCCTGTCTAAAGTTAAGCAAATCATATGAACTTCAATAATTCAAATTTGGTTAGGAAAAAGAAAAAAAATGTCTAATTTTAAGCAATCAATTTAGATGTCAAAACAATGCTGGAGTTAAAATTTTAGGTAGTATCGATGTTTTATTGAAATATTCTGTAAAAACTGCAGTCTGAAGTTTAGACAAAACATTTTACTTAAATAGAAAGGTAATAAAATTACCAAAAATTGGTCAACACCTATAATAGATCAAATAACAAATACGTCTTTGAATCCTTTAATATAGTGACTCTTCTCGATAATCGCTGGTAATCTATTATCCATTGAATTTGGTAAATTATTTTACTTCGGCAAGTTGAATTTCTGACGTGATAGTTTTAATTGCTTCCCATAGCTTTGCTTTGCTGTTTTATTGTTTGCCACATTCATATAATTTCAGCTTTACAAGTGACCAGGGATTTTCGATCAGATTCAGATCAGGAAAGATAATGGAATGGACATGATGGTCCATTCCATTATCTTCTTTCCTATAAATATTTTATGCTCAAAGAATTCACACATAAGCTTAGATACATAAGAGAGAGAGCATTGTCATGCATAAATACACACTTCACTTTGAGACTGGGATATATATATATATATATATATATATATATACACACACCATGCAAAGAAAGTTTTGTTCATAAAATTGTAATAGTTAAACTGATCAGTACTAACTCCTTCATCAACTTTGAATGGTTTAATAATGATTTGGTTGAAAATTTAAATCCATTTTACACTACTTGCCTTGTCGGTGGGGCTTCAGAATGCACCAACTGTACCATTGCAGAAGAGTAAAAGTTCCCCAAGGGGGTCACCTGTTTGCCACCTGTGATGCTTGAGGATTGGGTCCTGGTGATCAAGGGTTGTAGGAGTTGGGCTATACATATATTCCTAAACTCTATCATACCACTTTAGCCCCTACTTGAGCTAGAGAAGTGATTAGAGAGGCTCGATCCCATCAACCAGCTGATCACATCAAGCACTAAGATAACAAAACAAACAAAATGCACTTACATTTACCATATTAAAAAATAAACTGATTTTGTAAGAGGTGGCTGTAGGGTCAATCAAACTGGGAACAAAGGAATCTGACATGGTTGTTTCAGCCTCTGAGAAAAGCCCATGCTTGGATGGATGATCCTGGAGTAAAAAAACAGGTTCTTGGAACCCTCTTCACATTTGATTGTACCCGTCATGTAGCCCTGGTGGAATGCGATAAATGGGATTTCCCTCATTATCTCCCCTATATGGGGCTCCAAGGTGAGTGGGGAGCATGGCTGATTGTTATGATGCCCTTCTACGAGAAATGGAATCTTCCTCTTACTACATAAAATTACCTGCATGACTTTCAGTAGACAGTTAAGTACGCTAGTTAAAGGACAGCTTGTATGCAGTTAAAGCCAGCTACTAGTCAGACAATAAGCAGCATAACTGTACCATTCAGATTTACTATTTCTATTTATTTAATTATTAACATTTACTTTGTATATATGTTCTTGTTATACTAATATACTGTTTTAAACCTACTTCCTGTGTTCTGTGTCTTACTTCCAAACAAACCAGTCACTACAACTTTGCGGCAAAGTTTTGCCACAATAAATTGGCGACAAAGATTTGCAACAAATATTTTCACAAATATTTGCAAGGACCACCGGTATTGAAAAGAAATCATCTGAAAACACGTGTTTCTGTAAAGTACTAAGTAAAAAGAAAAAACACGCAAAATGGAGGATTTCAAGAACATTTTATTGGAGCCGGTAAAGTACCAAATAGCACAACAAGAAAAAATGGAAAAATTATTTCTTAAAATGCAGAAGGAAAATCAAGACAGTCAGATCGAATTTCAGAAGCAAGTGTTAGAACTAATAAGTCAAACAAAAACCAGTGAAAAAGAAAATTCTTTTTCACAAGACACAATTTAGAGTGCGATAGAGAATCTTTCATATGCTCTCAAGAAACGCATAACCTTTTTTGTAAGACGTATGAAGATATTTATGATACAGATTTTAAACGCTGGAGCAATGATAAAAAATTACATCTAAGAAAACTGGGCACAAGTGAACCTACAAAATTCGTTAATTACATTCTGCCGCAAAAGACTAGTGAAATGACATTTACCAAAGCAGTGAAATTACTTGCATTCATTCAAACACAAAAGTTTGTTTTGCCGATCAAAAAGTAAAACGAAGTTACATAAAAAATACAAGGTCAGGCAATCTAGATGGTGCTAATACCAGCAAATCCGTGCACGCAAAAAGATTCAAAAGTGTTGGATTTCAATCAGACTCAGAATCTAACTTGATTATAATTAACTTGCAAGCTTGGAAAAATTGGACAAACCAACCGTGATAAAATCTAGCAAGATCTGTCACTGGAGAAAGAATTAAATTTTGGGGAGAATTGTCAACGCAACTTTAATGGTAAATGACTCCTAAATTAAAATTGTCATGAAAAATACGCACAACCTATTTGGTACTTATTGGATGGTACAATTCAAGCTTTGGGATTTACCTATTAATTCATACTGCTAAAAAATTGAAAGTTGGAATGCCAAAGCTGATAAACTAAAAACAAGAATTAAAGGAAACCTATCCAGGAATTTTTTTCTGGTGGTTTAGGCAAATATACCAAAATGAAGGTTAAAATTGAACCGAAAGACGACATTCAGCCAGTATTTAAAAAGAAGAGAAATGTACCTTTTGCTTCGAAACAAATTAATGAGGAACTTGATAGATCATAAAAAAAAACTGGTGTTCTATCAAGAGTGGAGTATAGTGAATGGGCTGCACCTACAGTCTATGTAAAAAAAAAAAAAAAATCCCAAGGATATACGCGTTTGCTCTGATTTTTCAACAGGAATGAATGCTGTTCTGAAGGACTATCACTACTCTCTTCCTAGTCCTGAAGACATTTTTGTGACTCTTATTTGAAGAGATGAGTTTGAAATTATTGTGTATAACTACGCATCATGGATTACATAAATTTGAACATTTGGTGTCAAGGTAGTGCAAGCAATATTTCAACGAGTCATGGATACCATACTGGGCGGACTTGACTTTGCAGTCGTTTACTTAAATGATATTCTAATGAAAAGCCAAAAAGTGGTCAAACATAAGGATCATGTCCACAAACTTTTTGATAAAATGCAAGAGTATGGTTTCATAATTAAAGAGACAAAATTTTTGATTTTTCATGGAAAAAATCAAATACCTACGACATATAATTGACAGGGATGGTAGAAAACTGTATCCTGAATGGGCTACTGTGATTAAAGACATGCCAGCTCCCAGTAACATTGTTTCATTACAGAGCTACCTAGGTGTAGCAAATTATTACCAGGCATTTCATACCAAATATGCATAATTTGCCTGCTCCCCTTAATGAACTATTAAAAAAAGGCAATCCCTGGATTTGAATAGCAGAATGCCAACAGGCATTTGAAAAAATAAAGAAGACTTTAACTTTGTTTCTGGTGCATTACAACCCGAATTTGGAAATCATTGTTGCCAGCAATGCAAATTTGTATGGCATAGGGGCATGCATTCTACACAAAATAACTGATGGAATGATAAAATAGATAGCACATGCATCGAGAGCTTTGCTTCCTGCGTAAAAAAATTATTTGCAGATTGCAAAAGAAGCACTTGGGATTATATTCGCAGTCGTGAAGTTCCACTGCTATATTTATGGTTGACAATTCAATATAGGGACAGACCACAAGCCACTACTCACCATTTTTGACTCAAAGAAAAGTCTGCCTACACACAGCCAACAGACTTCAGAGATGGGGTATAATACTGTTGAATTATAATTTTAAAATGGAGTACATGTCAATGAAAAAATTCAGTCATGCGGATGGATTGTCAAGACTAATTTTCAAGTGCAAAGAAACACTGGAAGATACAGTGCTCACCTCCCTTCAATCTGAAGGAGAATTAAAAACTATCCTTTGTAATACAGTAAGGGAACTTCCAGTGACACTGGAACAAATAAAACAAAAGGCTCGCCATGATTAATATATTAAGGAAATAAAAGCAAAAATTACTGAAAAGGACCAGTGAACCACAGACTTTTTTTTTTTTTATATGTGTGATGAGGTGTTACTATACAGGGAATGCATGGTGATTCCGTTAACACCTACAAAAATGCATTTTGAAAGATTTTCATGCTGGCCATCCAGGGAGTACTAATATGAAAAGTTTGATGCGTAGTTCTGTCTGTTAGAAAAGTATGGACAAAGATATAGAAAATGCGGTACAAATCATGTAAAGGCTGTCTTAGCAGTCAAGGCACCTCCTATTAAATTCAACCCCTGGCCAAAAACAAATCTACCTTGTCTAGAATTCATGATTTCGTAGGACCTCTAGAAGGATGTTACTACCTCATTATAGTCGATAGTTTTTCAAAGTAGCCCGAAGTGTACAGATGTAAAAACCCAACTACAGAAATGATAAAGTTACTTGCTAGATTCAGCATAGTAGACACCTTAGTATCTGATAATGAAACTCAGTTTACGTCTGCAGAATTTAGAGAATTCTGTGAAATTTATCAAATTAAACACATCACCACAGTACTGTATCATCCTAGATCAAATGGACTAGCTGTGAGATTCATAGATACTTTGAAGAGAGCTTTGAGAAAAAGCTAGGGCTACACCAACTGAAAAAGCCTTTCAACAATTCCTGCAAGTATACAGGATTACACCGAATAACAAGACACCAGCTTCACGATCTCCAGCTAAAGTGATGTTTGCGTGTCATATATGATCTTGTTTATGACACACTACTGCTGAAACAAACGAAGTCAAAAAAAAAAAAACATACCTTCAAGACAGTATAACCCAGGAGAGAAAGTTTTCAAAATGTTTATAAACAACAAATCTTTTTGGTAGATGGGTACGACAGAAAAAAAATTGGAAATATGATTTACATAAAAAAGGGTTCATGATTCATATATAAAAGACACATAAATCAACTTAGGAAATGCTTGACGAAGCTGCTAATGGGTTTCCTGAGGAAACAGTGATGGATACAATATATGACACTTTTAATATTTCAACCTCTCTAACAGCTCCCCAAATATGCCATTCAAAAAGGAAAAGAAAAGCAACGGAGTTAATAGTGGTCAATCCAAAGCGAAAAAGATGTTAAGACTACAAACAGTTAAAAATTGTCAAAAGTGTCTACCACAAACTTTTCTATAGACTCTTGCAGAGTTGAGGTTTAGTAGTGGGGGTGTTATGATGCCCTTCTATGAGGAATGGACAGTTCCTCTTACTATATATAATTAACTGCATGACTTCCGGTAGGCAGTTAAAGGACAGCTAGTACACAGTTAAAGCCATCTACTAGTCAGGCAATAAGCAGCATAACTGTAATGTTCAGACTTACTATTTCTATTTACTTAATTATTAACATATGTTCTTGTTATATTAATACACTGTTTTGAATCTACCTTCTGTGTTCCATGTCTTACTTCTGACCAAACTGGTCACTACAATTCTGCCACAACAAATTGGTGACAAAGATCCACAACACTCATGAATAATAATAAAAATAATAATAAAGTATGAGTACAAAATAAAGCAAGAGAATATACATTGATATAAACATGGAAAATGACACAAAATTAAAGGAAAAGATATTAAGACTACAAACAGTTAAAAATTGTCAAGTGTCTACCACAAACTTTTCTGTAGATTCCTGCGGAGTTGAGATTGAGTAGGAGGGGTGTTATGATGCCCTTCTATATAAACATGGAAAATGACACAAAATTAAAGGAAAAAGTTTTTAAATTCATAGTAATAGAACCAATAGAAAACACTAATGAAGTTGTCATCTTTTGTAATAAAAAAAAAATCTTGCTGTCATGGGTCCTTACCTGTAACTACAGAATGAACTCTTCCTAACACTGTATATACTACGCCTCTCAAGAGTGAGAGTTGAGTTGGTAGTAGTTCACTCCAAATCAGACTGATAGTCATTCTAACACCTACATTTTGTATTGTTATTTCTTATTAATATATATTTGTTATTTCTACCCTTGTGGCTGTGTTGTTCTTTTCGGACCTTAACCTGGTCCATCACACGTGGATAACTAAAAAAAAGTTTAAAAACAAAAATACTAGAAATAATGTTACTGATAGAAACCAAAGGAAAACATGATGCTGAAACTCTAAGGACAACAAAATTACATTATATAAAGGTAAGGGTCGAGCCACATTAATTTTTAAATTTCTCCAAAAGCGCGATTAGAAGCCCTGAACTTTTACTGTGTGCGCTGGAAGAAATTAAGAACAATAACTCTGTCTAATACAAAACATTGCAAACATAAAAAGAATATTCATTAAACAAAATTATAGATACCAACACGTGTCATTACTTTTGATGCACCAGAACCAACCACAGGAAATAAAAATTAAATATACGTTTTCCAAAGTAGAAACATATATTCCAAACCTATTAAGATGCTTTAACTGCTAAAAGATCTAGACAGTAAAAGTAAATGTACAAGGAAGTCAGGATGGAAAAGTGGGGAGAATGATTCCAACCACACATTCACGTGCCTGAATGAAGCCAAATGTCCTAATTTAAAAAAAAAAAAAAAATTATAGGGTAGCTTCCAGGGAATGTGAAACCTGGAAAAAGATATTAAAAATTAAACACACCAAAAAAATTCTACTTAGAAGCAATAAAAAGCATTGAAATGAATTTCAACACGCCATCATATGCAAAAATTACCCTGACAACATCAAGCTATACCTATGAAAATCTAATATCAAACAAATTACATGAAATACATTGAAAACATTAAAACCAATTGTAAACTTGGAAACAACCTATACCACTGAACCAAAAATGTAACTCTAACACAAAATTCATTAACAAAACACTCAAAACTTCTCAAAGGAAAAATCCACAAACAGAAAACTGACAGAACAAAAACCAATCAAACCTAAAAAAAAAAATAAACAAACACAAAATTGAAGTTCAGAAAACAGAAGAAACAGGAAGAGTTAAAAAGAACTCAAATAATCAAGAACATACAAATATTTGACAAAGAACAAGTTACTAAACAAAGAAAACAGACTATATGTAATATATAGAAATACATAACCAAAAACAGTCATCCTTAAGATCCACTCACTAAAATAATTTCCACTCAAATGGACAAATGGAATATAAGCATCATACACTGAAACTCTAGAGGTGTTAAACCAAACTATCAGGAAATAAAAAAAATAAAAATAAAAAAAACTCTTTTCAGATTACAATCCAAATATATTCTTGCAAGAGACGTTTCTCAAAAAAAACTGACATTTCCTTTAAAGGACATGAAACTTATTACAAAATAAATGTATCAACAGTAGAGAATAGACCAAGTGGAGGATGCTTTAATATTGGTTAAAATCAATCTCCATGAAAAACTACAATTAAACATAACTCTACAAACTGTGTTGGTTAAAGTTTAATTCATTGAACAATAACCATATATTTAGTTTATATTCCTCTAAAACACAGCCTAAATAAGACTGAAATAATAAAATTGATTGACCAACTTTCTACCAAGTTTCCTTTATAAAGATGCTGATACAAATAGCAAGACAAACAATACTCAAATCTTCTTTTAAACTATTTACCAAATGAATACATTGGTTTGGAGTAGAATGCAGAGAAACAAATAAAACCAGGAAAAAATGATAAAGATATTCTTACACAACCCAACCAGACTCAACCTACAAAACTACAAGCAAGCTTGAGCAAATGCGCTCTGTATAATTAAAAAAAAAAATTCAAAAGAGAATTTTGGCAAAATTACATCTCCATAATCCCAATAAATAAATCATGGAAAATTTGCAAAATATTACAAACTGCAACAGTCCACTTAATCAAAACAAATGGAGATAAATGCACTGAGAAAAAAAGAAATGGTAAACCTAATAGCAACAGAATTTCAAAGAAGTATCTCAACAAATCACTACACTCCTAAATTTAAAAAATATGAAGACATTATGGAACAAGAAAAACTTGTATACACTATGTATTCTTCTTTATTGTATATAATATAATGTTCTCTTTACTAAGACATAACTAATTGACTCCATAAACAAAAGTAAAAACTCTGCAACTGGTCCGGATGAAATTTATTGCTAGTTTTTAAAGCACCTGCCAGAAAAGTCTCAATACTTTTCCAATGCATTTCTACAAAAAACAAACCTACCACCTCAATTCAGAATTAAAATTAAATGGACACTTAATTTCCATAATCCAACAAATGAAATATCTGGGAATCATGCTAGATAGCAAACTTAACTTCAAGGTGCAAATTTACAACCCTAAACAAAAATTCCAAAAGGTTGTGAAGTGTCTAAAAATAATATCAAAACTGAATTAAGGTGCTGACCAAAAATTAATGCTCAGAATTTATAGGTCACTCATGAGATCAAAATTTGACGAGGGATACATCATTTCCAGTACCACACACAAATCCTATCTTAAAAAAACTAGAAACTATACAAAAACAAAGACTGCAGTTAAGTCTTGGGGGCGTCTGGACTTCACTCATACAAAATCTCTATATAGAAGCAAAGAACCATCCATATCTCTGAGATGGAAAAAAAATTATCCCTCTAATATGCGCTAAAACTACAATCCAACCCAAATAATTTAGTATAGCAAAAGAATATATGAACCTCAATATATCCAGTTCTATAGAAATAAACCAACAGCCATCCCTTCACTTGGACTTTAAATTAACAAAGCACTAAAACAAATAAAGATCCTGATGACATAGCACCAGGTAGCTCTATGGATAATCTCCAAACCTCATATAGACCTAACATGGTTTCTTTTTTCTTTTGTGTGTTTGTCAGTAAATCAACAAAAGTATGTATGAAGAATTAAGAGACAAATATCATGACTATAAACCATTGTATAGAACAAATGTTGCAGCTACAGACAGACAAATTCATAAACAAATCAGGCTACCATATAATGCATCCATTTATATAAAGCTGAACTACAAGCCATTAAAATGGTACTTAGAATGGTGGAAAAGTCTAAAGATAGGTAGTCTGAGAATATTATAAATTTCCTATCTATCCCTATCAGCATTTAATGAAAATAAACACAGACCCACCTTATATTCAAGAAGTCCTAGAGACTTGTCACCAGTTAATAACTATAAAACAATAACATTGGCCTGGATTCCGAGCCATATCAGCATCGAGAGAAATCATGAAGCTGACACACTGACAAAAAGATGACGAAAAGGAAAATAAGACATCAAACTCCCATACACAGATTATAAAAACAAAATTACACAACGCATCAAGAGGAAATGGCAAGCAATTTTGGACACATTCCTAAACAATATGAACATCAACCAATAAGAAAGGAGAATATAGAGCCATTGACTGATCATAGACAAGGCAGAGTGCTCAACAGAATAAGAAATGGACAGACTCACTTGATATATATATATATATATATATATATATATAAACTTATCACTATCCTCATTTCAAAAAACCCTCTGAGTATATACGCGGAAGGAAAAAACGGTAATAAAAAAAAAAAAGAAAGAGCTAAGCACGTGAACATCAGTCAAAGTGCGTAGCCCAAAGAAAACCAAGATGAGTAATCTATAACAAAAAAGCAGTCAATACGTAAGCCAACCTTCCCTGAAGATCCGGTTAGGTGAAACCTTGGTAGGTTTGTTAGCTCACTAGGTTATTTACTTTATATATATATACACACACATACACAAGGCAGGGACTGCACCTCGGTGTACCCACTGTGACTAATTTCCCACCATCAAACTTATCTTAATAGAATGCAGGCACTAAATATATGTAGCAACTATTACCAAGCACAAAATCTAAATATAGCCACCAAAAATGTACTTGCTGCCCAAATAATAGCCCATCTGAAAAAAATAAAATACTTCCAACTTCTATAGAAAATAGAGCTTGGACTTTGAATCATACAACTTGCATTTTGGAATAATCCTGAACTATACAACTTATATTTTGAAAACAATTTAAAAGACCACACAATCACTTGAAATGTTTTGAAACATTGCTGAATAAAATAAATCCAGTTTCAGCATTAAATGACTCACAGAGCAAAACAATATGGTGGTAAAACAAACAATCAATCAATCATAACACTACTGCCTCCTTGTTGCCTTCTTTTAGCCAGAGGCACGTCTGAATTAAATAAAATCCTTCCTCTAACTCATCCATCAGGTTCATCGCATGTCACTTGAAATTCACCCATGAAAATAATTTTAGAAAAGTAAATTTTCATGTATTTTTTTTTTTTTTTTTTTTTTTTTTTTTTTGCCCAGTTTTGGTGCTTTAAAATATTTGGTTTAGTAAGAGAAGGTTGCTTAGTAAGTCTTTTTACAGATTCCAATTTTCAAAGTATTCTCCACCTTTTGTCCTTCTTGACTCCCTCAATTCCAGCCTTTTCAAAGATCTGAGCACTGGTCAAATGTGGTTGTTTCACTATAACTCTTTTCAGTTTGTATTCATCTCTAGGAAATAAGTTCTTAAAGTCTTTCCCTTTGCTTAGAGTTTGCAACTTTCAGCAGCTTTCATTATCATTTGATGATTTCTGCAAAGCTCCTTTGATATCTCCTATGTGAACATTCTCTCACTCGATAACTTCGTTATTTTCTGTTTTTCAGCAGTTGTTGGATCCTTCCCTTTACACGTTTTAACATATATTATGGATAAAAAGTAAAAAATAGTTCAGAAGTAATACACTAATATTAGTTTAGTCTGCATACGCATGTTTGTCGTGGTGCAGTAGATATCGACTCGGAACGACAAATCAGGGAGCCGAGTTCGAATTCCAGTTGAATCCCTTGCATTCACTTATGCACAAATACCCTTGGGAAAGGTATCAATCCGTCTCTTCCCTCCAGTTATGGGTTAACTAATAGGACAGATTGAGTTCTATAGCCTTGGCTGGTAACCAGTCTACCGCAGAAAGCAATGGCAACCTACTGCAGGATAACCTTCTACCCAGTCAGTCATGTTTCTTTCGAGACATGATCGCCCAAGCGTGTATCACGTATAGCACTTAACTGACTGACTGCATACTAACTTCTTTCAGTTCATTTTGGATAATTCCAAATATCTCAAAACTATTAAAAATGTCCTATAACTTCAGACAAGATTGTAGAAATAATTTAATTAAAATCATTTTAAAAATTTTCATAATTTTTATTACAGTAGATTTTATTTTTTAATAAATAAAAATGTTTTTCAGGTAAAGAGAAATGTATAAATGATGTGATCAGTTTGAACATTTGAGGGATTGATATGTTTGTATAATCAATACATGTATACATACTTTTGCACACTGTGTGCCTGCCTGCATTATTTTAGTGGATGCTAATATTTAAGTAGATTCTCCATTTATCAAATAATATATTTATTTTTGTCTACTGGCCTGAATATTTGAGAAATTTTATTAAAAGAAAATATATACTCTCTGGCAGGATTCGAACCTGTGTTGCTGGTGTAGGAGGGAATTATATTTACGAGTCGACTCGGCGTAACTTGGTTCATGAAATAAAGCCGGAAATAAAATAAACTTTTGTTTATTTTCGTAAAAAAAAATAAAAGAATTATTTTTTGTACAAAAATGAAGTTGTCCATAAAGCTGGAAGGAACTGGGAATGTGAGAGGGAAAGGTAGGGCGATATGTAGTGAGCGAGATGAGAGAAAGAGAGGGTGAAAGAATATTCGCTGATCCGTGATACTGCCTATTGTGTGAACTGCTGGATTCTGTGTGTGTGCGCGCGCTCCAAGCAGTCGAGTGCCCTTTTGGTGTGAGCTGGTTGCTTGGCCCTCTGCTCTGTTGAGTTTCTACCTTCCTTTTATCTGGATGGTGAGGCTCTGGGGAGATCAAGAAATGTGTTTCTTATGTTGAGCCCTGATTGGTCAAAAAATCATATTTTTGACCACGTGGTGTGCTTTCCACTACGTCCGAACTTTTGGGTGCGCTGTCCTTGTTTTTGACCCCGCAGGGTATGGTAAGGGGTGAATTTCCACGCAATTGTATTTTTTTTGAGATACACATGGTGTGAATTTTTATTTGTGTGTGTGTGTGTGTGTGTGTGTGTGTGTGGAAAATAAAATAAACAGCACACTGGTCAAGCAAGGCTGAATAGTTGATTTTCTAAGTTCCTCTTAGATGTGGCGCAAGGCCGAAAGTATGGGGTACACAGTGAGGATCAAACTCACTACTCAGTTGTAACTGGTTTTAGCGAGACAAGCTTGCTAACCCTTTAGTACCTTGTCAACACAAATCATTCAGATTTTTAAAGATAATATCTACTCAGTTTTGTATCTAAACAAAGCAATTTCTAAAGTAATGGATTTTTTTAATTAATTTGACCTATTTTTTCATTTTGAATGTTATAGTGGATACCCATATTAAAGTAGACACTCTATTTATCAAACATGTTTATTTTCATCTGCCAACCTGAATATTTGAGAAATGTTACACACACACACACGCACATTAACACTTTGAAAGTTTGGGTAATTTGAATAATGCCCATTCTGTTAAGTTAGTCATTGTTTCTCATGTTTCAACAGGCATTTCTGCAATCTGAAAACCCCTCCACCAGAAAATACAGTCTCATGGTCCATAATATTTCAGAGACTGCAATGCCTTTTTTATGACTTGTATTCATTACAAATGGTCGTTTTTCTTTGAGATCTTCAGATTTCTTGAAACTCAAGCCTCACAGGAAATAAAAAATTGTAGAATTATAGTTTAATAAAATGAGCAAAATGTTTCTTGTGTATCCTCACATTTCTAAAATATATTGCCATAACATAAAAGATTTTTTTTATTTTAAAGTGTTAATTTTATTTTAGAATATAAAATTGAGTAAAATTTAACTTTTGTGCCTGTTGTTTAAAAAAAAAACTGTTAAAAGGACAGATTTTTCCTGTGACACCACTGTTATTTTGTACTACCTTCACTTCCTCAGTGAACTTTCACATATTTATATACAAAATTATAAAAATGTTAAAGATTTGCTTCCTTGGTAGCTACAATCTTAAAGAATTTAAATGAAACATCAATTGCTTCTGTCTTGAATCTCATTCTTCTTTTATCCTTTCCTCAATACCCACTTTACCCAGTCTTTTCTTAACTTCCTGCACACTAGTGGCAGTCCCACCTAGCTTGGGGTGAAACTATTACAAATCTATTTTCTTACCCCTTTTTTTGTTTTTTTAATATGTTATGCTTTAGTTAAGGATATAAGTGTTTGTTTGTTCTTGTGCAGTTTTCAAGTTTAGTTTTAAAAAAAAATTAATGATCTCTAAAGTCGGTGAATTTAAATCTACTCTCACAATTTAATTGCTTTATTTTTCTTTCTTTAGTCGTTTTTAAGCTTTTAAATTCTACCAGTATGAAAAATGCTAAAGTATCTTCCTTTTAATTATAAATGCTGATGCCTAGATCTACCTGTCAGTTGATGACTGGCTGTAAGATAACTCTTTTATACCAAATACAAGTGCCATGATAGGCAAGACATATATTTGAAGCAGCATACTTATTTTACAAGTTAAAAAAAACTTGTAAAATAAGTATGCTGCTTTAAATAAATGTCTTGCCAGAAATTTTTAGGTAGATTCAATAACCAGCTGAGAAATGTTTTGAAAAGTAATAAGCATGTCATACTAAATAAGTGCTTTGGAGAAAATTTCAGGAAATAATTTACTCATGGTGACGCTTGTATTTGGTACATAGTCAAATTTCAAGCAATATAAATCTAAGTCATGTTTTTTTATATATATATATATATATATATACACACACACACACACACACACACACACACACACACATTTTAATTTGGAAATGAGTTATTTCGCCAATTTAGGTTTCAACCTTTTGGTATTTTCAGGTGATTTACAATGACTGATTTTCTGTTTTTCAAATGTATGAGCGGAGTTTTTACAAATGTGTGACTGAAATTTTCAAACAACCAAAAATTTTCAAAATTAGGGAGGAGTTATTCAGGGATTTTACAATACTTTCATCCATGTTTGTATGATCCTGTTTGAAAATTCTAGTCACATGTTTGTAAAAAAAAAAAAAAATCCCTGTTCATGTATTTGAAAAACAGAAAAATCAGTTATTTTAAATTGCCTGCAGATACCGAAAAATTGAAACCTAGGTTGCTGAAATAACTCCTTCAAAAGTTCTACAATATAATTTTATTGAGCACTTTTGATAAAACTGTGCACGGGTCTAATTTAATTATGCCCTAAAACTAACATTTATTTATTTATATATATATATATATATATATTTATTTTCAATGTGTGTGTTCCTTTCTATGTACCTATTATGATATTCACCCAGTTTGTTGAGTCAGGTATAGCAGAGGTTCATATTGATTCAGGGAGACAAGCCCAATACCAGAGTTTTAGTGGAAATTTGTGTTCATATGTGGTCTCCAGCTGCATGTATACACACTTTTTGGATAGTGCAATCTGGTTTGAATTCAGAGTTGTCTGTCTTCTAGACTGGTTGCCACACAAGGCTATAGGGCCCACTCTGTCCTACTATTTTATTCATAGTTGGGGGATGGAAGAGATGGATTCATACTTTCCCAAGAGTATTAGCACATAAGCGAATGTCATGGACTTGGCTCTCTGATTCCTCAATCCGAGCTGTCAACCATTACTCCACCATGCATCCTCCTTTCTATGTGCCTTGGGCTTTAGGTTGTTTTGTGAAGCCAGTGTTAAGTTCTTAAATGAGTTTGTGTAAACTGGTTTCTTGTGAATCTAGAAGTGGGTAAACTCAAAGTGCTACTCTGAATTTTTTTTATTTTGTATATTCATTAATTTTTCACCTTCAATTTGTTTGTTTTTTATCTTCTCTTTACGCCATTTTATCTTCTCTTTACGCCATTTTATCTTCTCTTTACGCCATTTTATCTTCTCTTTACGCCATTTTATCTTCTCTTTACGCCATTTTATCTTCTCTTTACGCCATTTTATCTTCTCTTTACGCCATTTTATCTTCTCTTTACGCCATTTTATCTTCTCTTTACGCCATTTTATCTTCTCTTTACGCCATTTTATCTTCTCTTTACGCCATTTTATCTTCTCTTTACGCCATTTTATCTTCTCTTTACGCCATTTTATCTTCTCTTTACGCCATTTTATCTTCTCTTTACGCCATTTTATCTTCTCTTTACGCCATTTTATCTTCTCTTTACGCCATTTTATCTTCTCTTTACGCCATTTTATCTTCTCTTTACGCCATTTTATCTTCTCTTTACGCCATTTTATCTTCTCTTTACGCCATTTTATCTTCTCTTTACGCCATTTTATCTTCTCTTTACGCCATTTTATCTTCTCTTTACGCCATTTTATCTTCTCTTTACGCCATTTTATCTTCTCTTTACGCCATTTTATCTTCTCTTTACGCCATTTTATCTTCTCTTTACGCCATTTTATCTTCTCTTTACGCCATTTTATCTTCTCTTTACGCCATTTTATCTTCTCTTTACGCCATTTTATCTTCTCTTTACGCCATTTTATCTTCTCTTTACGCCATTTTATCTTCTCTTTACGCCATTTTATCTTCTCTTTACGCCATTTTATCTTCTCTTTACGCCATTTTATCTTCTCTTTACGCCATTTTATCTTCTCTTTACGCCATTTTATCTTCTCTTTACGCCATTTTATCTTCTCTTTACGCCATTTTATCTTCTCTTTACGCCATTTTATCTTCTCTTTACGCCATTTTATCTTCTCTTTACGCCATTTTATCTTCTCTTTACGCCATTTTATCTTCTCTTTACGCCATTTTATCTTCTCTTTACGCCATTTTATCTTCTCTTTACGCCATTTTATCTTCTCTTTACGCCATTTTATCTTCTCTTTACGCCATTTTATCTTCTCTTTACGCCATTTTATCTTCTCTTTACGCCATTTTATCTTCTCTTTACGCCATTTTATCTTCTCTTTACGCCATTTTATCTTCTCTTTACGCCATTTTATCTTCTCTTTACGCCATTTTATCTTCTCTTTACGCCATTTTATCTTCTCTTTACGCCATTTTATCTTCTCTTTACGCCATTTTATCTTCTCTTTACGCCATTTTATCTTCTCTTTACGCCATTTTATCTTCTCTTTACGCCATTTTATCTTCTCTTTACGCCATTTTATCTTCTCTTTGATTGTCAATCATTTGAGAAACTCTTATCTTCCTCTGTTTAACTTGACTATTTTGTAACAAAAAAAATTGTTTCCACAAGATAATTTTTTTTGTTCTCCACAGTAATTACTGAGGTAGCCTCTTTTTCAATATCTCCCATTCGTTTGTTTCTGACAGGTTTTTTCCTGGTTCTCCGATCACATGCATTTACACGTGATACTAGATTGGTAACAAGGTCTCACTTTTTTACCATAGAAATAGTTAAATATAACCTCCTCTTCTACTCTAATAGCTTCTTTTCTTGCATTTCCCTTTTGTGGAACTCACTTCTGTTTGCAGCTATCTGGAAAGCAAGCAATCTCTGAAAGTTTAAATGCAATGTCAGTTGCCATCTTGTATCTCCTTGATTCCCATCCTTCTCTTATCCTTACTTTGACATTCATTGTACTTTGTTTTTTTTTTTTCTTTCACTGTAAGCTCCTACGCACCAGTGAAGATCCTGCTTTGCTTAAGGTGAAATGATGTCAAGTCCATGAATGGCGCAAATAATCTAACAAGGTCCACTTAATATAAAATATTAAGTGTTATATCTGTATAGAGCTCAATGGTGTTATCCAGAGAAATATATTTATAAAGGAAAACTCAACACATCTTTTAGATTGGTTATAAATTATAATTTCTATGAATTCATGTGCTTGTGAGTGGGCATGTAATGAGTTTATGGTCACTAAGGACGATGAACTCTCATGACCAGTGTAATGATCACCAACCAAGATAAGGCTAAAGTCTCTGTTCTAGATCATGTTACTTGTTTTAAAAAAAAAAAGCAATAGTTGTTTCCAGTTAAAGTGAAACCATAGACTGAAAGAAAAATGAATGGATGTAAGTCAAATTTTGATCTCCTGTTATTGATATCAAATAAGTTTTTTTCGTCGTAAACTGAATTTTGAAGGCTAAATAAGTCCTCTGAGTAAATGGTATCATGGCTGAGACTAAGAACTACAATTATACCTACTTAGAGCCAAACTTGAAGCAAAAACTAAAATTAAAGGGCTGAAAAAAAATACTGACATACAGGCAGATAAACAGACACACGCACAAACATCTTGCTTTTTTTATATATATATTATCAATTTTCTGCACTATTGTAAGAACTGCAACTTTGAAACTTCTGAATAGCTAAGAACACTCGCAGATGCTTATAGTACAACTGTGTAAATTTTCAAGAAAATTGGTTCAGCCGTTTTGGAGTCTATAGGTAACAGATATATACATACACACACAGACAAAGTTCCATTTATGAATAAGTTTATATATATATATATATATATATATATATATATATATATATATATAGTGTCTAGTAAAGGTCAGCAGATTTAAATGACCTACTCAAACTTATTTTCTTTCGGATTCTGAAATTGTATGTCATGCAGTGAGAAAACTCTTAATAATCTAAGAATTTTATTTTTAAGTCATTTACTGAAGTCAGTTATGGAGCATTCAGTGAGGATTGTACTTGTTGGTCATGATGGTCTGGTAAGACTAGTTTGTTAACAACTGCTCCATGGTAAAATACTCTCTATAACAATTCTATAGATATGCATAGTTTTGATTTGACAAATTAAAATATTTTATTATGAGACAATAGTCATTGTCTTATCACTTCATATTGAATGCTGGTTAGTAGATTTAAGTAGTAAATATTTTTTTTTAAAAAAATGCACAAAACTATTTTCTTTTCTTGCACAGTTTAATGGTCAGTTATTTCAGATCAAAAATAATTTCTTCTCAGTTTGTTTTTTAAAATTCCTTCAGAAATAATTGAATTTCCTCTGGCTAAATGTGTTTGTTCATGTCTGTGTGTGTGTGTGTATATATATATATATATATATATATATATATATATATATATATATATATATAACCATTAATGGTTGTGCTAGCATGAAGTCACACGTCATTGTGACTGCAGATTACAAAGTTCTGTCCTTGTTCAGTCTTCTGTTCATGCTAACGCTCTCTCACTGTCTCTCAAAAACTGTAACTAAGGTCTGCTCAGCATAGTTGCAACATTAATCACAGGTGGTCCTGCCCTTCTTCACTCCCTGCTAATAAGGAAGAGACCATTAATATTTCCCCGAAGATGTCCAATAGACAAAAATATGTTGATAAAGAAAACTGAGGTGGTCACCAAAATAATATTTACAATTCTTCTGAACAAAAAGCCAAGGAAAACATCTGCTTTAAATCAACCACCCAAAACAAAAATTTTATATCGGACATTAATTTGGATTCGTTTGGATATAAATAATAAAGAAAAAATACTTACTATTTTGGAGTAACCATGGACAGAAAAGTCTACGGCTATATCGTGTTGAATACACCAGTTCCCATCTGATCACCGAAGTTAAGCAACATCGAGCCTGGTCAGTACTTAAATGGATGACCATTTGGGAATACCAGGTGCTGTAAACGTAAGGACCAAGAATGGCCCATTGGTCCTCCAGGTTTGGGGGTTGGGTGCAGGGCTAACAACTCTGCCCCATAAAAAACAGCTTGTTACAGAAACAGCAACAAAAAGTTGCTGCCCTATGCACTATCTGGGTGTGATGGATAAATGATGATGATGATGGACAAAAAAAAGCTGTGATTTTTTCTTTTTTTTTATCATAAAAACAGAAAAAAATTTGAGACTTGCCACAATTTTCTTTCCAATCCATGACAATTCTTTAATGGTTGAGTCAATCAAGAAAGAGCCAACACAGGACAAACTAAGAAAGAAAGGTTAATGATTGAAAATTCCTTTTTTTTACCTACGTTAACTGACGGTTGAATTCATCACAAAGACTTAGATACTGAGAAAGTGGGAGAAAAGCAAGATTAGAACTGCCTATATAGTGATGGATAAGGGGTGGCTTGATTCCTCTGACCACTGTTAAAAAGGTGCTGGACAACTCCAAATTTGGAAAATCCCTTGAGTAAATATATTTTGAGAATGTGGAATTTTAGAATAAGGTTGATGTTAGACAACCAAACTTAGACCCTGATCAACCCAACGCCTGCTGGATGCAGGACTCCGTATTAGCTGGAGATACTTGAACAGCTAACACAGAAGGGACACACACATACACACTATTGCTACTGGAATTCATATCATTTACTGAAACCTTGACCAAGACCATGTGCTGGCTCTGAAGACCAGAACTTAAAATTCTAAGTTAGTACTAACATAAGCTGCAGTACAGGATCCCAGTATCATTTTTTTTTTTTTAATCATATCACCCCAAGCAAGGCGAAAACACCACTGATGTGCAGGGAGCTACGTAAGAGTGAAAGGATAGGAAAAGAGAAAAAAAACGGAACCCACATCCTAAACAGGAAACAAGGGATGAGCCTCTTCACCTGTTCAATAGATGTGGGTGGAGTGTGAACCGGGCGATAGTTTAGTCTATCTACTCCAATTGAAAAAAAAAATAAATAAATAAAAAAAAATAGTGAAAAGATTGGAAAAGAGAGAAAAACCGGCAACCACATCCTAAACAGGAAACGAGATGTGCCTCTTCAAATCAGTTAGAAGTTAGAATTTGGACAAAAAGAGGAAGAGGAGTGATGTCATTAATGGACATGTTGACTATTTTATTGACAGATTTAAAGGTAGAAGATAAGGTATGGTCCTTTACAGCCTTTATAGCCAATCCTTTGGGTTTAACAAAGAGAAAGAAGTAAGGAAAGGTATATGGGGTGGTAGGGAGTAGAAGAGGATGGGCTAAAAATGGATAGGAATTGGTATTGGATAAACATATCTGTATTCCTGAAGTATATATTTTTGTATTTAAATTTAGTTTTTATATTTAATATATTTTTATATTTAAACTTAAATTAAAATTTAGGAAATCTTTTTTATATAAAACTTTAATTAGATCCTTTCAATGTTGAAACGAAATGAACACTTTGTAGTAGATGATAATTTTGATTATAACAGTAAGTGGGAAGGGTTAAAATGGCTGTATACAATAAATTATATATTAACCAAATCATTGTTACATTTTTAACCCAAGTCAATTCTTTATTCCAAAGGATTTTTTTGTGTTATTACCAAACAGTTGAACCATCTTCAATTCAGTTTGCTTCAT
This sequence comes from Ascarosepion bandense, assembly GCA_037127315.1. Taxonomy (NCBI): domain Eukaryota; kingdom Metazoa; phylum Mollusca; class Cephalopoda; order Sepiida; family Sepiidae; genus Ascarosepion; species Ascarosepion bandense. The sequence goes on along the minus strand of JBBBDQ010000322.1, from coordinate 2,225,561 downwards.
CAGAGATCTTCTCACTTTTTTTTTTTTGTTTCCCCCAAACACAATATAATAAAGAAGTGAATGATTGTGAACAAATTCCAGCTAAATTGAGTGGGAACCATGCCCAACATCATGATACCAGTAGCAAACGAGTCATGTGTTAACCTGTGAAGAATCATCTTGATGGTAACCATGGTGGTCTGAAAGATCTTGAAGACCGATGCAGAGGACAGGGCTACATTATTGTTTTGTTGATGAGGATCAACTTGTGCAGTCACATTATTGGGTATTGTTGATGATACTATTCTATCCTTCTTAATCTGGTATGAAATTTCCCTTTCAGTGGTGGCTTGGGGGGGGGGGCAGTGTTTACAGACCACTAAATTTGGGCCGAGGTATGGAGTGACACTTCAGGGTGATGTGCCACTTTAGTGAGGAGGGGAGAAAAACACTAAATAAAACAGGAATATAGACAAGCATATCATCATCATGAATGCAGTGGTCACAAAGTACCCAAACTCACTTAATAGTGCTTCATAGCTGATTGAATAACCACACAAGTCTTTTTCACACAAGTGCAGTAATGTCCACTCTGTTTGGTTACCAAAGCCACTCAACCAATTCCTGAGATATTCAAAATAGTTTGCATATTTTTTCGAACAGACTATTTGTGATTTATTTTAAAGAAAGGTATATAAAAAAAATAAGCACCTAACCTAATGATGAGAAAGTGTTTATTTTTGTCAACAAATATTTTTCAGTAGGCTCTTTTTAATGGTGAATATTAATCACAATAACTAAATTATTTAGTTGAATTTTCACCTGACATTTTCACTAACTCCATCCCAGGATGCAAACTTCTGTTCAACCCTGAGCAAAAGATCTCAAATGCTGTTTTTCAAAGCAGGCACTTCTAACTCGAGAAATTAGCATGACAATTTTCTACACTTATTTTCTCCCTATTTGTCTTTGAATTAAACTAAACAAGTATACTATCAACATTTTCCGAAGATCAGAGCTGTCTATTCTGATCGTTCTTTTCATCTTTACGAATGGTATTTTATCATCTTAACTGTTTTGGCTTGAAATATCATTTGTACAAATGTCTTGTAAGACTTCACACAATATACTTATATAGATCAGTCATTTAAGTACCATACGTGATTCAATTTCTCATTCCGAGCTGATATCCATTGCACTAGCACATGCATCCACATATATAGATACTATGGTGATTTACTAAGTGTAGCTTAGTTGTGGCACAAGGCTGAAAGTAGGGGGCACCCAATGAGAATTGGACTCACTATTCAGTTGTAATTGATCTAGCAAGACACGCTTGCTAAATATTATACCACATGGAAGTTCCCAATGATTTTCTAAGCATAGCTTAGATGTGATACAAGGACAAAAGTATGGGACACTTAGTGAATAGTTGAACTTTCTATTCAACTATAATTGATCTAATGGGACAAGCTTGCTAACCATTAAATCATGTCAAGATACCCATATATAGATACTAAGACTTATCAGTAAAATTTATTTTGCATAAACAGACTATGAAAATCTGTTTCTTGCTAATGAGCTTAATCTCAGAATGAGAAATCAGAAAGCCAAGTTTGAATTCATTGCATTCATTTATGCTCAAATACCCTTGGAAAAGGTATTAATCCATCTCTTCTTCCTCCAGCTATGGGTTAAATAGCAGGATAGATTGAGTTCTATAGCTTTGGTTGGCAACCAAGTCTATCGTAGAAAGAAATAGCAACCTACTGCAAGAAAATCTTCTGCTTAGTCAGTCATAGATTGAAAGAGACATGATTGTCCAAGCATATATCACGTAAGTCACTTAACTGACTGACTGATATAACCATGGCTATTATACATGGTATGGAGGACTGCTGAGAAGGTTTTAGAATTTTACCAAACACCAGATATTTTTGGAAAGGGCTTTTGGTCTGGCTCATATCTTTTCAGCCCTCCTTGTATAAAGTAAAAATCTTTTAGCCTTTGTTGTAAATCTCTGAATATTTCTCTAATGCTTGTCACTGGTTCTTGTAAATCTGTGTCCTTTCTTTTTATTTTTTTTAAAATTTGTATTTGAATGTTTCTCTTTTTTTCTCCTCCTCTGTAGGTGTGATTAGATGGTTATTTCCCTTGATTCAGGTCATGTGTGCTGACTACTTGAAGTGTCTAGTATTTTCTCTTGGTCTTCTCTTCCCATTCTTCTCTCCTCTCCATATTAGAAACTCAATTAAGCCTTTCCTTTTCTTACCTGTTATTTTAACACTAATGACTTTATTCTTTTTTTTTTCTTTTTTTTGTTAACCGTTTTCTTTTTTTACTTTGCTTTTTTTTGTATTTTACTTTCCTTTTTTTCTTAAACTGTAGATGTTATTTACACTTAATTTTAAAAAATAAGATCAATGCTATTAAATTTTGTACTCATTTTGTGTTGAATTTACCATATTTTCATTTAAAGTACTTGTATTATATATGTGATGTTCTCAATTTGTGTGTAGTTACAGGGTTTATCTGGATGGTGCATAACAGATTAGGATATAACTGACAATTAGTCAACAAAAATCTTCCTCTCATATCTTTTCAGGATGTGGACAATTGTGGCTCTTCACAGCTTCATTTTTTTTTTTTTTTTAGCAATAGTCGATTCTTTGTGGTACTTCTTGTTAATTTTTTCAAACTTTTATTGGTTACTCACTGCTTTCCATTTTTTATCTTGCCTTTATTATGCCAACTGAGTGACAAGTTTTCCAAGCCTTCTTTCTTCAAAAAAAAAATCAGTCTCTTTCTGAGTAACAGTTTCTTTATATTTCTGATTTTCCTTAAAATTTCTCAATATCTGTCCATGGTATTCTAAATATTTGTTAGTGCAACCACATTTGTTCACCAAACTTTTGTCTTTGTGTGTGATAAAATTGTTCACTATTCATTGATTTATAGGAAATTAGATATTACTTTGTAACCCAGCATTTTTGTCTTTGTCCCTGGTATTTTTTTTATCTCCTAATACTTTCCTAAGTTTTGGATTTTTATGGCATGCTTTTTATCATCTGTTTTAAATTTCTGAACCTGCTCAATTTTGATGTACTCACAAGGAATATTGATTAAATGAACTGAGGGAGATATTTTGCTGGTTTCTGACCCCCCCCCTTTTTTTGTGTGTGTGTTTAAACAAAAAAAAGTTCAGTTTTGCAAGGAATTCACCACCTTTACTTGGAGCTATGTTTCTTATAATATTTTGTAACCTGTTTAAGAAAATATTTTTCTCTTTAAGAGTGGAATTGGGCAAATGTATGCACAAGTTTCACTTGCTTACAGTCTTGGAGCACCTGAATGTTTCTGAAATGGGGTTGCACTGTATTTCAATAATGTTAATATGTATCACATGATCAGTTCGAGGCAGTGGAAATCTTTTACAAAGTTATAGATTTCTAAAACCATATCGTATAACTAGTAACACCAAGGAGGCTAAATTTGGTATCATTTGAAAGAGAAATAAATTTACTTTCTTATTCAGATTAATTTTTTTTTTCTTTATATATACCAATTGCATTAACATCATATAGTCAGTTTTTTCAACAATTTAGTCAGAGCTCCAACAATTATTTTATTTTTAATCAGTTCTCTCCAAGCAAAGTAATGTTGCCAAAGCTCAGGAGGTTATTGGGAGTAAAAGAGAATGAAAAACTTCAGAGTGAATTGGAAATTCAGTCCTAAACATTAGGAAGGAAACCTTTACTCCTGTTCAAAATACTGGTGAGAAATGTGAATTGGGTGATAGGCAAACCCATCTTCTCATATTGAGGAAAAAGTAAATAAAATTTCAGACTTTAGGTGGAGATGTGGGTCAAATGTGTATTGGTATTGATGCAAAAGAAGCCCCAGATGACACATAGATATGTCTGTTATAACATCAGTTATATCCTGGTTTTCCAGCACGACATGTCTAGATATGGGCTTCTTGGCAACTGGTCAAGATGTAGGTCTTTGTGAAATACTAATAAAAGCAACAAGAAAACCAGCAGTCAGCAAGGTACTGTCTTGTGAAGTTGATTCCATGGGCATTTTGTTCATAAAGTTGCCATAGTTTTCAAAGTAGTGTTATTTTTATTACTGCCTGTCTCTTTCCTTTTTCTGCCTATTTACTCCTGTAGTTGCTGGAAGAGCAATCGGTTAGTTGTTAGTTGGTTAGTTGTTTTCCTCCAACATCAACATATTCTTGCCGTACATTACAACAAGATGTTAGAAGTATCGTTGAAGTAAACTTTGAAAGAAACTAAAGACCCTATCCTAAACAGGAAACAAGGTATAAACAACTGCTCCTATTTAAAGACTGGGGAGGAGTGTAAACCGGACATTAGATAATTGGGTCTCTTCAAATAATAGAGATTGGGCTGTGCTTGTTCTTGATTTACAATTAGTGTGTAAGGCTGCTAATTTATGACAAAAGATGGGTCAATTTATGTAGAAACTAACAAAAGCTTAGGCATTTGATAGAAAAGTGGTTATAAAATCAACTGACATACTATATATCTTTCTAGGGCATTGCTTTATGGTAATGACGGTCATGTCTTGAAAAAAAAACTTTTTTGTGTTAGGTAAATCTTGACAGCTGAATATATATCTACATATCATCTTTATGTACATGTTTAAAGATGTTTTTTTTTTTAAACCTGTTATTGAATATAAATTTAGCTTCATGTATTTATATAGACATAAATACAAGCCCATATATACAGACTGATTAATGTATACTAATGAAGCTATTTTAAATTAACATTTACAAATAAGTATCTCCATCTGAACTCTGAAATTTTATTTACTTTTTTTGCTTCTCAATAAGAATAGTTTTCCTATTGTCCAGTTCACACTCTTCTCCTGTCTTTTGAACAGGAGTAGAAGTTTATCTCTTGTTTCCTGTTTAAGATTGGGTTTCTGGTTCTTTCTAAAATCTTAAATTCAAATGTCTCTACCTAAAACTTTAAACATGTATTTTCTATTTTTTTTTTCTCTCCTCAATAACAGTAGTTAGGCTTGCCTATTGTCTGGATCGCAATCCTCTCCAGTCTTTTCAATAGGAGTAGATATATATCCCCCCCCTTTTTTTGATGTGGTTTCCATTTCCTTCTACGTTCCCTTGTAAAGTCTACTTCAGTTTTATACTTTTGACATTTCTGTCTGAACTCTGAAATTTTATTTACTAGTTTTTTTGTTTTTTTTTAGTTTTTCTTTCCTTCACAATAGCGATAGGTTTGCCTATTGCCCAGTTCACACTCCTCCCTAGTCCTTTGAACAGGATTAGAGGTTTATTTCTTGTTTCCTGCATAGAATTGGGTTTCAACTTCCTTCTAAAATCTTTTCTTTCTCTTTCACTTACAGTAACTCCTTGCAGCAAATTGATTTAAAAGAAAAAAATTTGCATATTCATTATAACAAATAAAAGGTAAATATAGTCAAATAAAGTCAAGACTTATCTCCTGATTCTGAGTTTTGCAGAAGTACATTCACACTTTAGAGACAAGATAAATCGATTTATTAGCATATAAATCTATTTTGAAATGTGTTGTATAAAAAAAATGTTAGAACAAATTTAAAATTTAGTTGATATTTTAAAAACTTTCATATAATAGCATCTAATCTGAATTTTTTTTATTTATGCATATTAGATAATTGTACCCTTATATGGGAAAACTTGAAAAAAAATCTTAAATATTTCTAACTATAGTTTATTGTATTTTTGATACATTTTTGTAATATTTCAAAATTGCTGATATTATACAAATATATATAATCTTTGCAAGAGAGTTTTGTACCTATTTGTAGACTGAAGAACTGAAAAAAGCATCTTAAGCTTTCTCTTTCTAAACTTCCTTTGAATATATCATATAAAAAAAGAGTAGCAAAAGACAAAAAAAAGACAAGATTAACCATCAACTACTTAACTATCAGGGTGACGTCAGTATGTCAACTTAAACACTTAGAAAAAATACTGCAGTTACTTGTACTGACAAGAAAGGAATGTTCACACTGGTTGATGGGAATGGAGCATGTGTGATGGTGTTTATTTTAAGATTTTTAAGTGTGTATGCATGTACCCGTGTGTGTCTTATATATATATATATATATATATATATTTTTTTTTTTTTTCTAAACATACTGTTAAATATAAGAGACAATGAATGTCTATTATGTTTAATCATGAGCCGTTCTAAACATCGTATTTTGGCTTTAATTTCAGGTGAAAATAAAGACAAAAATTCTTCAACATTTGGATAATTTTTTAAGTTGGTTTTAAGCTTTCTGATCAGAGTACAATTAAACAACATTTCTTAAAAAACCATAGCCATGTAGGTAATATCAGATTTTAGTCAACAATACAATAATCCTCATTCATACACACAGTAAAAAGAACCTTCAAATATTAAATCCAAACAACCCACACTTAATAAAATCACGTTTAAATCTGGTCATAAAACATTACATTGCATTTAAATATATGGTTCTGTTATCATTTCAAGCTATCACGCGGTGTGACATCATAGAACCGCATTAAAATTTACGAACTGCATTTGCTATTTTTGGTAACTGTTATTGTTGCTTAGCAAAGTTTTATGTCAACACAAGATGAAATCGTCACTGATGGTGCATGTTTTAATGTTAACGTCCTTGTGACCTCTTTGAAGATGGCTTATGTGAGCTGAAAGCTTAGAACCCACTTAAAAATTATCCAAATGTTGAAGAAGTTTTGTCTTTATTTTCACCTGAGAACAAAGAAAAGGAACAAATTGGAAATGTCTCAATCTAACATGTTTCATTTTTATTAAAGCTTCTTTAGAGACAGAAAAATGAAAAAAAACAGTGATGTACTGGTTTGTTGTATTAGGGATTAATTTAAATTGGTTAGATATGTCCCATGTTTTAAAGCAATAATTATTTTAATTCTTGAATGTATGTGCGTAGAATATTTTGAATGGTAAAGTGAATGATTGTGTATGTTTGTATAGAAACACCTTGGACAGTGACATGTTAATGTCTATGTACATATTAATACACATTACAGGTATTAAAGTAATGAATAATTTTTAAACATGTGTGAGGAATATGTTAGATGGTAAAGTATGATAGTATATGTGTGTGTTTATTCAATGCATATGCATTTAAAAATAAATAATTATCGATTGCTGGATCCATTTGTGAAAAAGATTTTCACATAGAAGACATTCTGTCTTTCCCACATGATGGACAGAAAACAAGTCAGCAAGCCTGATTGTGATGACATCATTAGTCAGTACAAAGAGTTCAAGGAGTAGGCTGCTGAAAATATTTCTTTTGTGAATTTCAGCAAGCAAGAAGACCAGATATTTTGTTCTACTCTTCTTTGTTTAGCAACAAAGAATATCAAAAACTGATGTTGTTTGCAGATTTCTGGTACTCACACATGGACACACCTCCGTAGGGAGAGTTTTCCCAGTCAATAAGGAAATTATCACTGACAATATGAAATGGCACTCTTTGATTCCAAAGCAAGAACAGCATACAACCAATATCTTGAAGCTGAGAAGTGTGTGTATATATATATATATATATACACTTTTTTTTACAAAAAATTTGGAAGCTTGGTCCTGTTACTTGAAAGTTAATTTAACATTCTTCTCTGTGAAATTCTTATAAAAGGAAATACACTAATGATGAATTTTATTTATTTGTGTATTTTGTATTTCTGTTTCTTACAAATGAAAAAGTGAATTTTTACCAAGTTTCTAATGTCAAAAAGTTTAATTTTACTTGACTTAAATAATTTATTCATCTGGTTTTTTTTTTGTTCTATCTTTTCTTACAAATGTTAGTCTCTTCCAAGAAACTTAATTTTAATATTTTTTTTTTTAATCGTTTTCTTTGATTTTGTTTTTACTATGAAAAATTTATTTCAAAATTATATTGTTAACTAAAGTTAATTTCATATTTTTCTCTATATATGATAAAGAAAATTTGTTATTCATAACAGTGAAATTGATAATAAAGTTTAATTTTGTATGGGCAATTAGTGTTCTTCTTTCTAAAAGTTTTTTTTTAATGCATATTGAATTTCAGTTTACCATTAAAAATACATAAAATAGAAGCAAACATGGTATTTTATATTAAAAACTGAATGAAAGATCTTTTTAAGAACATTATGTAAAGTTAATGTCATAATGAAATTCAATAAATTTAATCCATTGTTAACAAGGTGGGAAAAATTTAACCCTAGCCCTGCTGCTAAAACAAGCATTTTTAAGAGTTCTCTTTTTCTAGGTATTTCTATAATATAACTATTTATGACAAGATAAGTTAATAAAACAAGTTATTTTAATTTTAAACAATAAAAAAAGTTACTTTCTTATTTTGTTTCAGAATTCATAGTTTCCATTTGGTTTTTGTTTTATTAACCCAAAAATGAAAAGGCATATAACATTCCGTACACACTTGTTAACCAAATCAAAAGCAATGGATCTGAACTTCTGCTAAATTATATATTAGCTGTAATAAGACATTAGTAAAGAAAAAACAATATATATTAAAATAAAGATTATTAATTTGTAGGAGGGGACCAAATCTCTACTTTTCTTTAAATTCCTTAAACTGACTAAAGCAGTGAACTATTGCAAACCCAAACTGAAAGTTTTCACTCTCAGTGGAATGACAAGATTTGAGATAGTCATCCATGTCTTTGCAAAAGATGCACTGGAATTTAGCCTTTAGTAAAGCATGCCATGCTTCTGGTTTTAATTACCATCAATCATTAAACAATATAATAATTATCAATGTGTATTTATATATTTCTTGTCCTATCTGTAGTGGAAAGGGATGTAAATCAACTTGAGTTAGTAAATTTATGATCATTTTCCTTTGTTATTTTAATAATCTATACAAATAAAATATCTGCATTTTTGACAAAATTAGTTCCTAAGTAAAAATGAGGTTTAATTAATTAATTCCTTTACTACTACATTTATTAGATTGTAGTCATATTTAGTCAAGCCTTTCATATGAGGCACTCAAATATTTTAGTCTATTAAGTGATCCTTTTTCTTGAAATAGGCTCTGTCATCAACATCTTTTTCATTCTTTTCCTTCTTTTTTTCCATTTCACTATTATATTAAATGCGTCAAACTTTTTTAACATAAGATATTGAGCAAAAGGAAATTACTTGAAGTGAGCTGAATGTGTATTGCTCCTCATGCCAATGACATTTCCACTGAGTCTCTCTATGACATATAATTTCATTAAGCTTTTTTTGAATGTCTTCCTCTCAAATTTACATTTAAATTAATTTGGGGTCATCAGGAGAGAATGTGCACCATTTTGAGGAGTTTCCTCTCAATGGTTTCACTTACACACCAACCCCCCTCACTGATGTGAGGCCCCACTATAACAATATACTAGAATTTCTAGTGTATCATAGATATACTAGTTCAAATATCTAACAGTGAAATTAGATTTATGAAAAAATGGCAAACCTCATGTTCCGAAAATATATGAACCTCATTATGCATTCACGATCAATCGTGTCATGTCATGTTTGCTGAAATGCTCCACGAAATATAATACTATTTTCAGTTACTTCTATTAAGTGGTTTATGCTTTTGGCCCTGTTACACCCTTTGATTCCAATTTGGCCCAGAAATAAGTACAGAGTGCCTGCAACAAAACCCCTTACTCTAATTTCCGCTGCTCTAATAATTTCATTTTACCCTTCCTTTACCAGCTCTGATTTTAGATTTTCTTAGTTAATATCAACTACGAACACTGCAACAATGTGCTTATCATGTTCGGAATATAATACACACGACTATATGCATATACACAAACACTATCCATATTCAGTCAAATCTAAAATAAAATCTATCCTTGATAATGGCTAAAAGTATAACCGAAAGCGCTCGGAAAATCAAAACATTTGGACAATTTTTATATAATTTATGTTCTGAAAAGAAAGAAAAAAGATCACATGAAAAATTGCATAAAAAAGACTTAACCATAATACCTTGTCTGTCATTTCTAATGAAATCTGCATAAAAGAGAGTGCTGCCCAAATATACACAAACACCCACATATATACATACATATTATCCTACATTTAAAGCACAGCTCAGTTTCATGCATTATGTATTTATCAGGTGCATGTTATGAACTGACTTTTTTGATTTAAATTTTTATTTTTGGCACTAGTTTTGCTTAGGGTTGTTATGAATTACAAATCTGAGGTGCTTTTTTTTTTCTTTTATGTATAATTTAATTAGGTTTATACTGAAATGCAAAAATGGAATAAAAAAGCTAAAATTGCAGGAATAAAAAAAAAGATGCATTTTGGTGGGCCAATTTATTTATCATAGGTTAAAGAAGAGGTTACTTACATTTGTGACAAAGATGCCCCCTCCCCCCCCAAAAAAAATAAGGGAAATAGTGGCAATAGAGCTGAATCTACAGAATGAATCACCAAAATAAAGATGAATTCACATTCATATAATTTAATATTTGTGATTTTTACATATCTGTTACTGAAAATCTATTATCTGCTGTATTAATCTTAGCTAAAAATTACTGCCTAATTAGTGACCAAGACTTCAATATTATCAAACAAGCGCAAAAATCTATTTTATTTCATGGCAGCTGTCTGTGGACCAAAAGAATCAATCCTGATTTTTTAATTGCTGGGGGCACATCTGATTCTGTGAATTTTTATTCTGACGACTTTGTATAATCCAGATTATAGAGAAAAAATGGATTAATCCTCCTATGAAATCCAATCCCAATCCAAACTGGCCGACTAAGGACATGAAGTTGTTTTTTTTTTTAAGATTATGAACTTAAAATTACTACCACCAATAACTATAAAGTGATCAACCTCCTTGACGTAACCTTTGACCTAAATAATAGTCTATACAAACTATATGCTAAAGATTCTTACAACTACAAATATGTCTACAAAAATTCTAACCATCACCATAGAATACTAAATAATATTCATAAATCTATCCAATTTAGATTATGTTCTAACTCTAGCACTAAGGCAGCTTTTGATAACAATAAAATATATTAAGGCCTTAGCTAAAAGTAAGCCGTCCTTGTTTAAGGTGGCAAATGCTGCTATAATCTTTGCCTTCAGTTCATCTTTAGTGTTACAAGAAGTTTTGTTGGTCTCTCGCTCAACTGTGCTCCAAACATAATCAAGGGTGTTACAGTCTTGGGAGTTAGGTGGCTTGATGTAAGGGGTGATGTTGTCTGACAGCTATCATTGGTTTCTCCTGTTTGTGTGTCATACTGCAGAGTCCTGTTGCCATAAGTTCTTTCAGCAGCCATCCTCTTGACCTAGGGCAACACTCCCTCGTCAAGGCCTTCACATTGAGTCTGAGGCTCTCACCATCAAAATCCAGAGTTCTTTTGTCAAGACGATCAGTGAGTTCTCTTAGCTACCATACCTTAGTAATCGCCACTAGTCTCATCCAACTCTTTTTGAATCCTTTGCATTGTACTCAGATTGACACCCAAACACTGTGAAATGGTCATACTGGAGATTCTGGCACAATTGGCAAGCAGTACAGCATGGCATTTCCAAATTTCTGGCAGTTTGAATTGTATCATGGTGCACAACTAACTCTTCTATACTGTGTAGTCAACAAAATCAAATCAAACTAGTCTGCATACAATTAAAAATACTAGCCAAGCAGTCATAAAACACACTTTCATGAATCAACTATATCCCCTACCTACCCCACTTTCTTCAAAATTCTAACGGACAATTTACAAGACTTATTCCCTTATTGCTAACCCCTGCCAACATCCCACACACAATTCCCAAATATAAGAAAAGAGGTCTTCCATTCCTTTCCACACCACCTGATGAGACATTGGAAGTCCAGTGTCGAAACAAAATGTACAATTTGTAGTGGGTATATATAAAAGAAATTTGTACATGTTCTAAAATATAATTTATAATAAATATATATATTGTTACGAGGATGCATTTATATATAAAATAATTTTAATAATGTCTAAAAAGTTATAATAAGGAATTCTGAGTCCTACTTGTTAGTACAAAAAAGTTTTAATTCATGAAGTAGTTGTAAAAATATGGAAATTAGAAATAGAACGTTTGGAAGATCTTAGAATATTCGAAAGAAATCTAGAGAATTCGAAATGCTTCAAGAAATATGCAAATTAGGTGTTAACCCATATAAAAATAGGTTTTGGGAAGAGAGTAGTTAGTTGTTAAAACGATTTGCTGACATCAACTCCGGCCCAATTCATGATTTGTATAGATAGAATTTTTTGACTCTTTCATTGACCAAACAAAAAATTATTCTTTATATACACATTTGAGGATTTCCAAGAAGTATAGCACTTAGACTACTTCGCTAGCTTAACTGGGTAAAGATACTTGACTCCTTACCTTCCCCTTCTCTCCTCGTAACACTTGTCAGTACTAAACTCTGTGTTTCTGTTTTGAATGCAACAAAAATTGTATATTTGTAAATATTTTATTTGATGTTTTTTGTAAATTATATTTGTCTGTGATTTAGCTCTGTGTTTTGATCAATCATTTTCTTCTTTTGTTACAACTTATAACATATAACAATATATATGACAAGAAGAAAGCTTATCTTAGTTGACATGTCTTGTCCTCTGTTGAGTTTGTCAAGACAACTGTAAGGATTTTATTCTGTTCATTTTTAATTACTTTCTTGTTTATTTATAACCAAACTTTTTTTTTTGTTTATTTCAGATGCTATAGCTGGAGATGACAATGTTCGAATTACACCTTCCCTAAGAAGTAAGAAAGGTAAGTACATTTGACATAAAGCACTCTGGTTGGTCATCATTATTTCATTGTCTTTGCGGTTTTAAGATTTTTATGTATTTTACCATCGAGAATTTTCTCTTGGGTAAATACAGAGTGGCAGAAATACCTTGCAGAAATTCCTTCCATGAATCCATCCCACATAATGGTAAGGCATTAGTTAGATAAAGACATTGCCATTTGTCTGACTTCACTAGCACCCCACAGGTGAAAGTTTAAAATGTGGGAGGTATTTTTGTCACACTCTGCATACACATACTCTGCATAATGTCTTCTGATTTATCTAAAATTGACTCAATAGAAAATTCATTTTTTTTCTTTTCTTTTTTCTTTAAAGTTACACCATTTTCTTTGAGAGAAACTCACAATATATAAACAAATCTTTGTTCATAAACTATTCTGTTTTACTTTGGTTTTACCTAAGAAATAAGTCTCAATTTAAATCTATTATATTCTAGGTTGGGTATGGAGTAAAAACTCTGTTCCTCATGACAACTGGGTAATTGAAGTGGCCTTTAGGGTAACTGGACGGGGCCGTGTCGGGGCTGATGGCTTGGTAAGTATTTGGGTACTTTCTTTCCCCTCTTTTTGCAATGAAATATTCATGAAATACTCAAATAGTACAGTGGCTAAAATTTATTCTTGAACATATTTGCTACATGAATTTGTTCACGGATATATTTGCCTACATGAATTTGTTCACGAATATATTTGCCTACATGAATTTGTTCACGAATATATTTGCCTACATGAATTTGTTCACGAATATATTTGCCTACATAAATATCGCTATATTTCTGCGATGATGTAATTATTTACACTATTTACATTGTTGAGACTATTGTCCTCATCTTTGTTGCCATATTCACAATGTTTTGGCCGTTGTATGCCTTCTTCAGGTGATTGGAATTTCAAACTGAACTCTTTATTTTTGTTGACCGTTCTACAAGTCATGTCTCTCATCAGTTATCTCCATTTAACTAAGTTAACCTTAAAATTCACCTTTGCTGTAGCCAGGTATTAAACACAACTCTTTGGATCAAATCACTGGATCCAACCTTTTATCCACTGGACCATGGTCCTTGAATTTTTGGAACTTATGAACCTTAAACTTAATGTCTCAGTAATTAAATTTGTTTTTATACCAGAGCTCATGTTAAAATCTTGTTGGTTGTAATTGTTTTTCTTTAGCACTCTGTATTACTGGTTCTTATATTGTATTCATTTCTATGCTTGGCAGACTTAGAAGATTTTTGTGGCCTAGCATATGTGATGATTTCTTAAGTTTTCATATTTTCCAGTGGTGTTTTCAGTCTATTATTTCAAATTCATCCTTTAGGGAGCAGTACTTTCTCTTTCCCTCTATGTGGTCAGCTATGCCTGATTTTTCTATTTCTGCTTGTCTTACAGCCTTGCACTGTTTTTGCAGCCTTATCTTAAGGGAGCAGCTCATTTCTCCTTTATATTTCTTACCAGAGTTGCATTGAATTGCATACACACAGTCCTTAGTAATGTTCTTCACTCTGGGAGGCTTTACTTGGAAGAGGTATCTGTGAAGTGTTGAACCACTTTGAAGGTCATCCTGATGTTATATGGACCACAGTTTTTTTTTTTTGTTTTTTTTTGTATTTTTCTGATAGGGTAAGCAGATTGAGGTTGTTTTCTGAATGTTGTTATCCTCTTACATCCTATCCCGGTTTGTTGTTGCTGCTGTCATTTACCTCAGGTAGTTGTTAATTTGTAGGATACTGCTTATACTGATCATTTCTTGTTCATATATCTCTGGGTTCCCACTTATGACTTTTGATTGATATTGTAAGCAGCGGACAGTCCCTTTCTTTACATGGTGGGGTTGAAACTGTGGTATAGTCTGGTGAATGTTAGCTTGTGATATATGGATGTCTTGAATCCATGCTCTGTTTGAGATATTAGTACACCCAGGGATGCTAGTTTGTTGTCTTCTCTTTCTCCATTGTGAATTGTATCAATGTTCTTGGTGAGTTCACATGGCCCAGTAGTAGCTGGACCTCTTCCTGGTGTGGCCAGAATATGAAGGTGTCATCTCCATATCTCTTAGAGATGAGTCAGAGTCCAGTCTGTTCCTGATAACCAATAGTAACTCTGCTGTAAAAAAAACTCACCACATCCAGGCTCACCATTGGATTGGATGGGAGCATCTTTAATTCCACAATGTGAGCTGAGTTTTGGACATATGATGGTGATGACTTTCCTATTAATCTATTATCTGTCAATATTGTATAATTTAAAAGCAATATTTATTTACATTGTTTGGGCTGTTGTCTTCATCTTCATTACCTTATTTCACAACATTGTATGCTTAGATCTTCTTCAGGTGATTGGAATTTTAAAGTGAACCCCACCTTACATATATAGCCCCAGACACCCTCCATTAGTAACAAATTATTTCCCCATCAGATATATATATATATATATATATATATATATATATAAAATTGCAAATGGCACTTACCACAGAAGCAGTAACATTTGTATTAAAAAAATCTTAAATATTTGTCAATATTTCTGAGATGAGGTATTGTAATTATTTACATTGTTCAGGTGAATGGAATTTTGAGCTGGATTTTTTATTTCAATCATTGAGGTAGATCGTTCACATTCCATGATTTGTGCCACTTCCAGAGGTTTTAGTTATCAGCTGAAACATTGTGAATATGGTAGCAAAGATGAGGACAACAGTCTGAACAATGTAAATAATTACAATACCTTGTCTCAGAAATATAGACAAATAATAATTTTGAAAATATTAGAATTTTTATAGAATTTAAACTCGGCAATGATTTCCTTTCAGCTTTATCTGTTATTTCACTTTGATAAATTAGTTGAGCAAAACCCCCCAAAATTTTATAGAATAAAATAATAATATATATATTATATATAATAATCTGTTTAGATTTTCTGAAAAATCTATCTTACTTTATGATTATAACCATTATATTGAATTATTAGTATTAATAAAATCATTACAGAATTAAATGTATTAAATTTTTAATTTTATTTTAATTGGATTTAATTGAAAAAGATCTAAAAATATGGTTGTTTTCAGTAAGTGAAAGAAATCTGCAGTTGAATTTTATTATTATAATAAAAGTATGAGAAAATTATTTAAATATGCAAATATCTAAAAAAAAATTTTGTTGAATTTTATTAATAAAAACAATAACAGAACTTATTACAACTTATATTTCTCAGTCTGTATGATGGACATTTGGGTAATAATTTCAAAAACATTTTATCCATTAAATTTACAATGTGACTCTTATTTTCAGGTAGTGTTAATGTTCATTTTGCTTTACCTTTCAGGCCATTTGGTACACACAGCAGAAAGGTGTTGAGGGTCCAGTGTTTGGTAGCAATGACAAATGGAATGGCCTGGGTATCTTTTTCGATTCCTTTGACAATGATGCTCAGGTAAACTTGAAGATCTACATTAATTTATATTTCTGTAACAGTGTTAGTTTTATACTTAAAAAATCTTGCTTAGCCCATACAGATGTCAATGTACTATATATAAAATTTAGATGCTACTTGATGAAAATGTGTTAAGACAACAAGATTGACTAATTATAAGAACTATTAAATATTGCAAAATAGAAATTGTATAAATTTGATTTTTATAATTCATGACTTTTTCTTTTTTTTTTTATAATCATATCACCCCGAGCAAGGAATTTTATTGCCACTATTTTGCAGGGGGTTACATAAGAGGAAAGTTATGAGAAAGAGTAACAGGTTATAGGGGGTGTCAGAAAGTGGGTAAGAGAAGGCTGAGAATACTGATGAGTGTGGAGTAGACAGAGAAAGGAGTGTGAGAGAAAGGATGCAGGTTAGTGAAATAGGAGATGACTACTGATTTTACATTTAAATTCTTGGAGATTATAGCTGTCGGGAAAGCAAGTAAATGGAAGGGAATTCCACAGGCGGGAAGTGCAAGAAAAGAAGCTGCTGGAGTAGAATTTGTGTTTACAATTTATTGGTTTCACAATAAAAGAGTGGGACCTAGTTGGTGATCTTGGGGCTTGAATAAATTCATATATAAAACAATAATTGCCATTATTGTTCACAGTAATGCAGGCTGCGATAGGTAAATTGCCGCCATTTTATATTTTTAATTTTGTGCATGCACGTTGTTTGCTTTTGATTTTGTTGACTGCACAGTATAGTAGAGTCAGTTAAGCACTGTCTATCCATCCAGCAAACCTCTAACCATTTACTATTACCCACCAAAACATACATGGAGCAATAGCACTGAACATATTCTAACTCCCCACCCACTTTTTAAAAAGTTTGCAGATCCTCTTTGAGGATTGCTATTAACTGCCTCGTAAGGTTCTCCTTACTCTCAATCATAATCTGAAATCTCCATTTCTATGACAGATCAATGCTGAAATAGTCAGTCTTCTACCGATATTCGGGAAAGTATTTGAGGCTATAATCAATGCTGAAATAGTTCATCATCTCACCGCCCACAAACTGTTCTCCGACAGGCAATATGGATTCCGCTTTGACAGGTCCACGGCCGACCTGCTAACAACTGTAACGGAGTACATGCTACAGGCCCTTGATGAGTCTGACGAGGCTCGTGCGGTTGCTCTGGACATCTCCAAGGCTTTCGACAGGGTTTGGCACCCTGGCCTCCTATGCAAACTACGCGGTTATGGTATTACCGGTCGCCTGCTTGACCTAATCCAATCTTTCTTAAATAACTGCAAAATGAAGGTCGTTCTGAATGGGCGTGCCTCTTCGTCCTACAGCACGAATGCTGGTGTCCCACAGGGCTCTATCCTGGGCCTAACGCTCTTCCTTATTTTCATCAACGACCTCCCAGATGAGATCAAGTCCCAAGTAGGCATCTACGCAGATGACACTACAATATACTCCCGCTCCAGTAAGAAAACTGTCATGGCGGACAGACATAATCTCGCTGCTGACCTTGAGCGGGATCTACACTCTGTGGTAAACTGGGGCAAGAAGTGGCTTGTCAACTTCAATTCGTCTAAGACCAAGCTGTTGTCTGTCAACCATTACAGGCAACCTCTTCTGCCTCCCATAAGCATGGACCAGGTGATTCTCCCGGAGAGTAATACACTACGCCTCCTCGGACTTACCCTGTCCTCAGACCTCAAATGGAACCACTATATTGAATCCATAGCAAAATCTACTGCTAAGAAGATTGGGTCACTATGTCGATCCAGGATGTTTTTTCCACCTGAATCCATCCTGCATATATACAAGTCAACCGTCCGTCCGTGCATGGAGTACTGCTGCCATTTATGGTCAGGTGCCTCAGTGTTCTTGACAAGCTCCAAAGGAGAGTCTGTAATGTGATAGGTACTGATCTGGCGACTCGACTGCAGCCACTTTCCATTCGTCGAAATGTGGCCTCCCTCTGTCTCTTCTATAAATACTTTCATGGCTTCTGCTCGGATGAGCTTAAGTCACTGATGCCTCCACAACAGGTGTTTACCCGTGCAACCAGACTGGCAACTGGGTCCCACCCATTCACAGTCAGGTTAGCCAAATGCAGACGACAATTCTACTCCTGCAGCTTCCTCTCTCGCACTTCCCGCCTGTGGAACTCACTCCTGTATTCTTGCTTTCCTGACGGCTACAACCTCCAGAAATTTAAATGCAAAGTTAATACTCATCTACTAACCACTGGCCTCTAGCTCTCTCCCTCCCCTGTATAACCTTCCCTTTCTCTCCACCTATGTATCTGTCATCGCACCTTCTTTCTCAGCTTTCTATTGTTCCTTTCTAACTAGCTTGTACTCCTCACTCTTTTCTAATTAATCTTTTTACATTTATGTAACCCCCTGCACATCAGTGGTGTTTCCGACTTGCTCGGGGTGAAAAAAAAAAAAAACAAATCTGAACTGTATTTGGAACTAACAGACTTTGGTGATATAAGATTTAACATTAAAAATACCCTGCATAAAGTATACTGAATTTTTTTCAGTCAGTGACTCTTCATGGGAGAGTTTCTGTTCATCCAAATGCAGTAAAGTTCCCCTTTGATATATATATATTTTTTTTTTTTTTTTCAAAGCCCCGAGTAGTGAGGACATGGTGTTTTCACAAAACTTCTGACTCTGCTCAGTTAAATGACAAACTTCATATTAATCTATTAACACTCTATCTCCATCTCAATATTGATTTCTTTACAACAAAAATCTGCTTTCCAAAATATCTATTTAACAATAAACCACTGAAAAAAAAGAACAATCTTGGCACTAAGGATTTTTGCAGTTCTCTCTCTCTCTCTCTCTCTCTCTCTCTCTCTCACTCTCACACACACACACACACACACACACACACACTCACCTTGGATGTGGTCTCAAGCCTTGAATTGTGAACCTACTTAGAGATGGTGTCTTGATAAAAACATTTGGTGTACTTGGACTGCAGTGAGTGTCTGAGTTAGGTTAAGAGCATCCAGCCTTATAAAAACCTGACAAATCCTCTTTCAGGCAGAACCTACCTTGCTTTGTGGGAGATTAATCTTGGTCCAGATTCAACAAAAGAAACCCCCCTCAAAAAACAGCTACATATAAGTATATTGGTGGAAAAAAAATTACTAGATAACAATTCAAAATGAAAAAAAATTGTGGGATGAAGAGTAGAAGGATTATGACAAGAGATTGTTGAGAATCAATGCAGTAGCATTAATGTTTGTCCTATTAAATCATTTGATAATTTAAGATTGATACAGTTTTATGCTGGTTTTCTTTTTTATAAGTTTACTATTTTTTTATTTTTGTCTGTTCTTTTGTATGTATGTATGGATGTTGGTCTTTTCTCTGTCTTATATCAGCATTTGCATATATAACGGCCTTTTTTTTTCTTCTCTTTTTTTTTGGGGGGGGGTGTTTGTGTGTGCTAACCAGTTAATGATAATATGGGCATTTATTTAATATCAGTTTGATTCTGTTTGTATTTGATCCTATCTTAAGGATGTCAACATGGATCAAAAGAAATTTACATTATTTACATTCAGATTTACATCCTCCTTATTCAGATTTATTCAGATTTACATCCATCAAATATCTACTGTGCCTTCCAGCCACCTTCAGGCGTTTGTTGATCCTGGTAACTATCAGGGAATTTTTTGAACTTTATTTTTTTTTTTATTTAATTTATGGGGGTAAATTGTTCTCATTCTCCACTCCATGTCTAGGGCTAACTGCAAAACAAAATTACTATTGACAAGAACAGTGTCATGAAAACAATCTATCCCCACAGCTTAGATAAAAGTCCTAATGGCCACCCGAATCAGCAGATGCCTGGAGGAGGCCAGAAGGCACAACAGTTTGTGGAACTCCCTACCATTTGCTTGCTTCTCTAATAACTACAATCTCCAAAAGTTTAAATGTAGCATCAGTTGCCATCTTCTATCTCCTTGATTCCCATGCTTCTCTTATTCTTTCTTTGATATCTTTTGTACCTTGTTTTTTTCTTTCACACAAGTGGCAGTTCTGCTTTGTGAAGTGATTATTAAAAAAAAAAAAGTAAAAATGC
Organism: Ascarosepion bandense; assembly: GCA_037127315.1. Lineage (NCBI taxonomy): Eukaryota > Metazoa > Mollusca > Cephalopoda > Sepiida > Sepiidae > Ascarosepion > Ascarosepion bandense. Next base: position 2,205,168 of record JBBBDQ010000322.1, on the reverse strand, counting down.
AATAACTGAGATGAACATATTAGTTCAAATGTAAATACTTCTTCCTTGATAAGCATTTATTATTTCCAAATTCTTTATAAACTTTAACCTTACACAGAGAAATCCAATGGCTAAGGCATAACATATGCATATTTTTCTTTTTTTTACTTAGACTCTTGACAAGTCATAATTTATTTTTCTTCATTTTTTTTTTTTTTAAATTATCATAATTTGCTTAGTACAGCTGTTACTCTTAGTAATTGCAGTTTTTATATCTTGATGCCCAAAATGACTGGCAATAAATTATACATTTACAAAATAACGGCTGTGACAATTATGTTTATTTACTGTTTCAACTAAAAATATTTATGCCATATTTGTAGTGTGTGTTTTCACTTAAAATGTGTTTAAAACTCCTTGAAGCATTAAAAAAACAAATTAAAAATTAGTTTTGTCAGTTAAATGTGGAGTAAATTTCTATAAATCAGAAAAAACTAATTGTGTAATTACTGTGAATTATACTATTAAGAAAATGTTTTTCATATGCAAAATATTTTAGGATAAAACTTGTATAATACAGGATGCAATGGATAAATTGTCTCCTAATTTACACAAAAATGAAAATAATGCTGACATCCCATTTTAACAGATACACTTCCCAAAATTCCACAAAATATCTTGAAATACACATTCATCCAATAAAATTGCCATTGGCTTCAACCATGACCTTCCAGATGACTTCATAATCTCTTGCAGCTTGTCTTGATAGTCTCCTTGTTTAATTTGGTGACTGCTGTTATAATCCTTGTTTTCAGTTCATCTTTGGTATTACAAGGAGTTTTGTTGGTCTCTTGTTCAACTGTGACCCACACATCATAATAAGAGGGTTGCAGTCGAGGAAGTTAGTTGACCAGGTGTAATGGGTGATGTAGTCATAGAAATTGTCTGACAGCCTTGACTGGATTCTCCTGCTTGTGTTGCATTGTGCAGTGTCCTGTTGCCAGACATAGGATCTTCTAGCAGCCACCCACTTGATTCAGGGCAGCACAATCTCCTCATGGCACTTGATATAGGCCTCCATGTTGAGTTTTGAAGCCCTGTAAGGAAGATTAATGAAGGCATAATATTGCTATCAATCCAAACACCTTCGTAATCACCATTAAACTCATCCAATTCTTTCTGAATCCTCTGCACCATCTTCGGATTGACATCCAAACACTCTGAAATGTTCATATTGGAGCTTCTGGCATGAATGCTAAGTAGTACAGCATGCTGCTTCCAAATTTCAGGTAGAGGGAATTGTGTAATAGTGCTCTTTTTTTCTTTCTTTTTTTTTCTCACAGATGGTGCCCAACTGACTCTCCTATACTGTGCAAACAATTCAGATTCACAAAATTGAAAATATAAAATGGTGGCAATTTATCCATTGCACCCTGTATAAACAATATAAAAGTCATGAAATATTTTTCATTTGATACACACACATGTATATATAATATCCTTTAGACATTCTGTGTTTATTAATTTTTATTGATCGACTTTCCAAGTTATGAATAATTCTTCTCATAAGGTAGAAATTGTCCAGATTTTATTTTGGATCAAATATGATCCAAGCTTTCAACTTATGTCATCATCAGGGTAGGTAGAGAGCTATTCACAAACAATACCAAAATACCTGCAAAATTAAATAGTAAGAAAAAAAACAGTGAGCCAGAAGTGAGTTAGTTCCATGAATGATAAGTGCAGGAAAAGAAACTGTTAGCATAGGGGCTACATCTAGCCAACTCAAATGTAGATTGGTGAGACCTTGTTGCCAGTTTAGTACTGTGCTTAAATTCATAAAGTCTAGGCCCCATAGTGTAAAGTCCAAACAATTACCATGTATTTATAGAAAAGGCAAAGGGAATCAACCTTAGTGTGATGGGAAAGTGATAAAGGCCAGATCAGCAGCAATAATATTGCTGATTCTTCTTTGAATTTCATAAAGGAGATTTAGATAATTAGCAAGAACACTGGACTATATGTGGCAGCAATATTCTAAGCATGGATGAATGGTAGACTTAAATTCTTCAATTTCTCTTTTTTCATCTTTTAAAAAATGATCCATTGTTAATGAAAGTTAATACTTATTCATGATTTGTTGAATCAATGAACATTTAATAATCCCCCCCTTTGTTTTGTTTTTTTTTTAATCTGTTAGATTAAAATACTTATTTCTCCTTAAACTTCAGTGTTTGTGTGTATTTTTGTAGGTAGATCACATGTAGTTATGTGGAGCCTTTTTCTGTGTTGCGAATCTGAATGTTGTTTCCCTTTTTTCTTTTTTTTTTTACAGCGTAACAATCCCTACATTCTAGTGATGCTAAACAATGGAACCAGAGAATATGATCACATGAAGTAAGTACTGAAATGCTTTCAATGTAACTATTTGTCTATAAAAATTAATTTTTCAAATGTAAATTTGATATATTTCTTGTTTGCAAATCAAATTAGGCCACTTATTGCACAATGATCAATCTTAAAAAGCTCATAAGTGTCTGGTAAGGGTTAGGGAAAATAATTAGTTTCAATAAATATCCAAATACTTATGCCTATAAATATACTTAGATACTAAGGTAGGACACATTCAAACTGGGTAGGACAGATATTATACCAGAATTAAAGAGGTAGGCCACTTCTATACTGGCACCCAAATTTGTATTATATAACTTGTACTTCCGGCCATTACATATGGGTTATGGATTGATGACGGATATTAAACAACTGAATGAGTGATTTTAAAAATATTTGTTACTGTATGTAAAAGAAAAAAAAGTTTACTTTAAATAAAATTATGGTCTGCATATATATAAAATTCTAACCCCCCACCCAAGAGTTAAATATTAGTAATTATATGTTCAGACATGTATAGTTTCAGAATTGTCAAGTCTTGTAATGTGATGCTTTTTTTCTTTTCAATTTAAATTGCTATGTCCCTTCAATACATAAATGTTCATGAATCTCCAGAAATGCATTTGCTTTATTTGTAAATTTCCATGATTTTGTATTTTAATCATTTTGCTGTAAGCAAGGTGATAATGTCACTAAGGTGCAAGGGGTTACTGTGAATGGAAGTGAACAAGACTTTAGGGAGGAGAAAGAAGAATAAAAGGACAAATTTCAGGAAGACAGATGTCAATTAACATGCATTTAAAATTTTTGAATGTAGAGGGCACAAAAATGAGAAACCAGATTTCCACAGGTGAGAAGTATGAGAAAAGAAGCTGTTAGATTAGAACTGATGGTTGCATGAAGTTCAGTAATAAAACCATGAATAATTTATTCACAGTAAAATGGTTAGAGCCTAGTTGTACACTTATATTCATGCAGTCGAGGTACCAAGGAGGAAAGCTCATCAGAAGAATTGCCATGAAGATATTTGTAGAAAGAACTATGAGAAGTTACATCTTGGTGGTGGAAAAGTGACGGAAGTTGAGATACCAGGCCAGGATCAATTTGATTACAAACCCCTCTCTGTATTTTGTCAAGAATCTTGAGATATATAAAAGGAGCACCAAACCAAATAGAGCAGCCTATATTCAATGCATGGACAAATGGTAAGTTTATAAATGTGCCAGATGGATTCTCACAATAAAAATTGTCTAGTATAACATAGTGTACCAACTTTCCTAGCATGATATCTAGCAAGCAATTCAATATAATCACTCCTATTCATGTTGGTGGAAAACATTAATCCAAGAAGGAACAGAGTTGCTCTTTTGGTGGTTAGCATCAGCCATGCTGATGGAAGCTAGGAAAGGTCTTCTATGGGGACTACATGAATGCAGTTTCGTTTTGGCGGCATTAATATATTTACAAGCAAGATAGTGGAGTAGTTTCCATTGACTTTTCTACAGTTTGGAATTCAGAGTAGCCCTTCTCTTAGACTGGCAGCCATCCATACTAGAGAGCTCGGTCTACTTTGCTATTTAACCTATATCTGGACAGGAGAAGAGATGGATTTATGCTTTCCCCCCAGACTATTAGTATCAAAGTGAATTCAATAGACCAGGGTGGAAATTGAACTCTGCGTGCTGATACTACTTTCATTGCTGTTATACCACCAATCCATTCATATGTGATACCTACCCGAAAAAAACAAAAACAAATGCTCATCTGAAAAGAACATTTTTTGGAAATAAAGATTAACCTCAGAAGTAATTTGTGTAAATGATTCTTAGTCATTTGCTTTTGTTTTGATGTTTGTTTATACAGTGATGGTCATGATCAACAGCTTGGTGGCTGTTTGCGGGATTTCAGAAATAAACCTTTTCCACTCCATGCCAAAATTGAATACTACAAGAATGCCCTGACTGTGAGTATACCCACTGTGTGTGTGTTTTTTTTTTCTATCTGTTATTTTATTATTGCTACTAAATTTAAAATTTTCATACTAGCAGCTTTTATAATAAGCCATAACTGGGTTACTAATGAAAAGTTAGTTCAAAATGTACTAGTGCTAGCTTTCAAATGTTACTGAATTTACTATTTACAATCCAATCTAGTAACTGTGTTTGAATGTTGAGGTAACTACTTTATTGCTGATTTTCTAAGCCTGTAAATACAAAAAAAAGTGGTAGAGATATTAGAAAATAATATTAAATATTAAGATCAATGTAAAAAAAAACGGTATATTTTTTTTTACCAAGATTTTTTCAAACTGTTTTAAAATAATTCATTTTTAATAAGTCCTGAAATTTTCATTAAAATACAAAGATTATTTGATTTGTTTTTAAAGAATTTTCAAAGCAATATTAACATCTAAAGAGGCAGTGAAGCATGATAGGGAGTAGCAGCACTAATCAACGGGCAGGTTAGGTTTAAGGCTCCATGTTCCTCCACAGAGAATTATCATATGGGATAGTAGCCTAGTCAATTAAAGTGTTAGTCCATGAATTTGGTGATATCATAATTGAGTTCAATCCCTGAGCCGAGCAGTATATACTCCTTAGAAATGGACAAGCAATAACTGAGCAGTACTAAAAATAAGAACTGGATGAGATATTCCTAGACAGTGGAACAAGAACAGTAGATTAAATAGAGTTCAGTTCAGAATTCCCTGTAGGTTACTCAGATTAGAGGGCATAACAGACGAAACATTGTGATAGAAAAGACGAGGGCAACAGTCTGTATCGAAACTCTAAACTTTATATAGAAGTAGACATCTGTCTTTTCCAGCTCTTTATCCACAATGGTATGTCAAACAGTCAAGAATATGAATTGTGCATGCGAACGGAAGGTGTGCAGCTTCCCAAGAATGGCTTCTTTGGCATCACTGCTGCAACTGGAGGATTGGCAGGTTTGTACATTTTTAATTCTCTGTATTACTTCATTTGAATCTTGAATAAGCTTTTTTCTTTTAAATCATGTTTGCCTTGGACAACTAATGATCTATCATTAATACAGTTGCTCCTAAACCGTGTGGCATGCCTCATATATGCAACAGGAGAAGATAGCAGGTGAGGCGAAATAATTTAAAGGCAAAGATTCAGAAACAGTTAAAAAAAAAAAAAAATGAATTATCATTCTGATTTGAAAACTTAAAATGCTATTACAAATTATTTTCAGATGTATGCATGAGTCTGTGAGAAATAGTTGACTGATTTTTATCATTATATTTTTTGCATTATATCAAGTATTCAGAATATAGTAACTAGAGTCTGCAAAATGGAGGAGAGAGTTATCAATGATAATGTCCTGATTTTCAATCCTTGGTTATGTCCCTTTAACCCTCTCTGCTTTTTTTTTTTTTTTTTTTGTTTTTGTTTTTGTTTGTTTTGTTTTTTTATTTAAATTTTAACTGTACTTTTTATCACATAAAATTTGAGGCACAAGCAAATTTTCATTCCAAAGTTTGCTCTAGAGAAAAAATGTTTGGGAACCACTGCCAAGACATTTATAAATCAGATTATATTTTGCCTTTACTTCTTTTTGTTATAAAAAAAAGATGTGGGAGGCTTTGTAAGTATTAAATATTATGTATTCTTACAGGTGTAGCTTAAGGTTTACACTGGTGGTGTTTATTGTCCCCACTTGGTTTCAGATCAAGAATTCATGTAATCAGTCAAGTATTTGTAAAATTTATTACTTTCAACACAATCAGATATCTACTAATAAACTTATGTCAGTTATAAGTTTCAAGATTTTTCTGTATGAACTAAATGAGTTTGGACGACTACTGCCAAGTTTGAATTCAAACATGCTCTTTAAACAGATGTCCTTAGACATTGTTCTAGAAATTCTCTAACATTTGCAGTTATATAAAACCTCCAATTTGTAGCAATTATAAAACAGTTATATATTTTTTAATTCAGTGACCCCTTTTTATCACTTAAGTTAAACTCAAAAGTTGAATATTGTGTTTCTATCTAAATAAACAGCTTTGAATTTGACGTCATTTATCTTGATTATCTTTGATTTGTCCAGTTAGCAGTTTTCTTATTTGATTTATTATAGAAATATAATTTTCTATATGCAAATAGCATGTCAAATCTTATGTAAGAGAAATCTCCTGTTTAATGTGTCTTAAACTTTGACAGCAATTTTTGTATTCAGCATATTTTTCTTGACAATATTTAGCAAAACAAATTCTGCCTCATGAAAATTTGGTATTCTTAGTGTCTCATATATGCACATGGCTTGCCTCAAAAGCATAATTTAGTAATGTTATGAAATATTGTTCTTAAATTTTCTTTGAAGCTCAGCTCTGACCATCATATATACATGAGCATTATTTGATATGCACTGTAATTTCAACCAAATAAATATTGATATACAATTTTTTTTTAATTCATTATGCTTAATCTCTGATACCAGTTTAGAGATAATTTCCTTCAATTCTGGTAATTCTGATTTTCTGAAGAGCAGTTTTGGACACTTTATTTTGACAGTTTTTGTAAACTAGATTTCATTTGGCATTCCTTGACCTATGACATTTGTCAGAATTGTAAAATACTGAGTTTTGTTTTTTTAATTTTAGGATTTGGGTTCTATTTATAATATAGATAGGAAGATGAATTGATCCCAAATTTTTTAAGATCTATCTGTACTTAGTTTTCATTTACAAATGTCAGGTTTGAAACTGCTTATTTATTTTTAATCGTATTATCCCATATAAGGCAGTAAAGCCACAAGGGGTTACTGAGTGTGAAAGAACATAAAAAAAGTAAATTAGGGAGTGATAAGAATAGAATAGTCAAGACAGTGATTGATAGTAATTGCTATTGCATTTAAATTTTTGAAGATCCATGTTGGCTGGAAAGCAAAATAGTCTTTGATAACTGCATACTATTTATTACAAATTAGAAAAAAAGCATCAATTGTACTCAGAATGACAAATACAAATTTTCTGTAATTTTAAGGTTTTTTTAACTGTATCTTGCATTGGTTGTAAGATGTTTCAAAAATTAACACTTAAAGTTTTTGGGAAGTTTTTAATGAAAAACAAACTTTACAGATTCATTTTCAGGAAAATAATTATAGAAATCTTAAAATCAGAATGAAAACCTTTTGCAATAAGGGCAAGATTATAATTTTGATGTAAGATAGAACTTGTTATAAAAAAGACCTTTTCTTTTCTTATAGGAATAGTTTGTTTTCATAGCATTCTTTGACAACCTTAAAATGGCAGTTGATGTTTACCAACTTTAGCTTAATTCTGCACAAAACCAAATAAATTGGTATGAAGTTAAAAAAAATTATCTAGGCTTGAACCCCTAATCTCCAACACCAGTGAGAAAAAATAGGTAATAATTTCAGGCCAACCACAAAATAATTATTGAACCTGAAAATACAAAAAAAGAATTTACTTTTTTCTTTTCTCCATCTTGACTTCCATGTGAGCAATCAGCATTGTGTATTTCAGATGACCATGATGTCCTTTCTTTTATGACTCATTCCATGCACGCCCCTGCTGACCAGGTAGGATCCGGCTCCCTCTTTGTTCATGCATGCTACACACTGTTCCCTTATTAGTTTTGACCATTGCTTTTTGGTGTTTTGGTTTCCGATTGAAGTTTTTTTTTTTTTTTTAATTCTTAATCAAGATCAGTATTTTCCCAAGTCAGCTTTAATTTTTTTTAATTTTAATATTTTATCTATCTAACCCAAAGAATAAACAAATATTGAGCATCAATAAAGATGTTAAAAAAAAAAAAGAAATTATTTTTACCAATATTTTTTAAAAATAATTTCATTTGTGAATAAGTCCTGAAAGCTTCATTAAAATCTGACATTTATTTGATTTTTGCAAGAATTTCCAAATTAATGTTTGTCACTGGGGAAAAAAGTGAGTTATTGTCATGTTTTCCATTGTAAACTCTCGTAATGATTTGGTTCCCCGCTAACTAAAATCAAAACAAGATTTTTTTACCAAAATTTTGAATGTGTTAAAAAGTATTTAAAAAAATTTTAAAAATAAGTAAAAAATACTTTGATCTTTCCTCTAAATTATAGCATAAACATTTTGACGAAAATAGTTTGGGTTCTTTTTTCTTCATTCTACATGAATACACAGTTGTATTAAAAAGTGTTCAATACAATTGAAGAACTTATTCTGCTTAATACCTCATTTACAAATGAAAAATACATAAAATCCAACTTTTGACAAAATGTAGTATCTGCCAATGATTGGTTTAAATTAATAAATAGTGCTCAATACAATTTAAAAAACAAAAACAAATGTAGAGCAATATAAGACATAAAATAATTGGAACACTAACCTTTTTACTACTGTGGTTTTTACCAGCTGGGTATCATCAAACAGTAAAGTTTTACCGCCTAATGAAAACTGATTGGCTGAAACCGTGGAAATAGAAAGGTTGGTGTTCCAATTATTTTGTCTTATATATGTTATTCAATGAAATCCATAACAGTAAATAACCAAAAAACTAGAAATTAATCATTCTCCCAGAAAACTGACAATGTTTTGCTTACATACACCAGTATTATTATTGTTATTATTATTATACAAAGCATTTCCAACCTTTATGAACCTTTGATCAGTATTCCTTTCATCTCATCTTTCTGTTGGTCAGTCAGACAACAGATTGCCAAGATTACTTAGACAAAGTCATTGAACAATATCAATTACTACCTTATTCAATTTTATTACAGCAGCTTTACACATCTAAACTTATCACCTGCACCAAACCATCAACTGGAACCCTATTTACCAATCAGTGGAGTTATATGGATCTATAATCTTCTCCAGTTGTGAAGGTGTCTTGTCACATTCCTTTGGTCAGCTTAGGGGATTGAGATTCATATATCTTAGAAAGAGAGTGTATTTGATCAATTCTTTGTCCCTTGCCATTCAATACCCTCCTCTTAGCCAAAGAGTTGGAAAGAAAAAGAAAAAAAAGAAACTATATTGATGTGTTACTGCCATATATTCTTTGTACATTTTTGTCTCCTCTTTATTCTGGTCTATTTCATCAAGACAATGGCTGTAACAGGTGAGACTGTGTTAAAAGTTAGGTGTATTTTTCTTTGTCTACAATGGAGTTGAAACAACAACCAAGTAATAGAGGCTTACTTGGGATGTGCCTAACAATGTTGTTAATCTAAACTTATTTATAAATGGAACTTTGTGTGTGTCCATTACCTATAGACTCCAAAATGGCTGAACTGATTTTCTTGAAAATTTACACAGTTGTACAATAAGCGTCTGCGAGTGTTCTTAGCTAGGTTTTGTGTCGAGGTACCCCCAATCAATATTGGTAATTGAGAAAATCAGGTTATAGAAGAAGTTGTCCGATTTTAATCAAATTTGATACACTCATAGACAAAGACATAAACGATATTCAGAAGTTTCAAGGTTGCAGTTTTTACAATAGTGCAGAAAATCGATAATATATATTTATAAAAAGCAAGATGTTTGTGTGTCAGGCTACGGTTTCGCTTTAACTGGAAGCAACTATTGCTTTTTAGTCTTTTGTGCTAATAGAAAGTGATGCTTTATTGTTGGATTGGCCTATGTCTCACCTATTTTTTGTAATGGGTTCTGCCATGGAGCTTAATATAAGCCTATAAGTGTACATTCATTTGCTGAGTAAATCCCTGACAAATCACTTCAACAAACAACTGCTCAAGACTACAAGCAAGGCTTCTTTATATTAGATTTTTAAACAAAGACTTAACTTTCATAAATTATTCCAGTTATAATTTTAATTCTGGATTTTCCTTATTTTGCTGTTCCAAATCCCTCCTGGCTTGGTTTCCAGTTTTCATTCAGATGGCTAAAATAATCCGTTCCAATTTCCAAATATGGTCATTTCAGCTGTCTATAAACATGCTACTCTTTTGCTATTAAGCCATTTGTATATTTGGGATTGAATTTATGGTGTGGTCATTTACAAATTGTAACACAAATTTCTCTTTTCAAATTTAGATTTTTTTTATTTACATATTCAGTTATGTTTTATTTATTTATATTTTTTTTTTAATAAATTTCTGCTAAGCAAAGAAAAATGAAAAATTTACCTAAAGTTTTTTTCTTTTTTTTAAACTTGTCTAAAAATTGTAAAATTCTATTATAAAGGACACAAAGCTTTATTTTCTTGTAATAGTTTCTATTGGGATTCACTCTTAATCAACAATGCTGTTCAGAAATAGGGAATAAATTGTTGGGGAAAAAAAAAATTAATAAAAAGTTAATGACTCGTGTGGATTATTGTCTTTAACTTTGATATCAACAAAATTGAGGATAGTCCACATGTAAATAGTGTGAATATTTACTCAGGGCTTATGGTCATATCATGTTGAAACACTGGTTCTCAGATGATCACAAAAGTTAAACAATGTCAAGTCTAATCAGTACCTAGACTGTTTAGAAATACCAGGATACTTGGATGTGCAGTTGGTATAATGAATAGCAGCTCAAAACCAGAAATTGGCGGGCCAAATTCCAATTCCAGTTGTGTCTATTAAATTCACTTACACACAAATACCTTTGCAAAAAGTATGAATCTGCCTCTTTTCCTATTAGTTGACTTCTGATAAGTATTGTGAATATATCTTTTATTGTATCACAGAAGTTTTTTTATATATCAGTCATCCACATACAAGCCTGTTTCGCTGTATCACAGCTCATCAGTGTGGCTAGACACATCCACTTGTTTCTGGCCGGAATTGAGTAATATATATATATATAAGATAACTGTATTTTTTTTCTAAAAAACAGCATAGCACTGTAAAAAAAAGACCAGAAACTTTATAAAAGTAATGTTTTATCGTCAAAATGCTTGTTATTATTAAGAGGAAAGACCAGAGTATATTTTAATCTCTTCTAACACATTCGATGTTTTGGTTATAATTCTCGGTTTTGTTTTGTGTGTGTCAGCGATGTACCAAACAAAGATTATTATAGATCTTTTAGCACCATATGTTTTTGTTAAAGTAACCCATTACTTTAAAAAATTTTGCAAAAATCAAATCATTGTCAGATTTTAATGAAACTTTCAGGACTTCACAAATGAATGAAAGTTATTTATGAAATTATTATTTTTATAAAATCTTGATTAATTTTTTTAACATCTGTTTCTCCCACACCCAACTTAATTTCATGGAACTCTAGAAATTAAATTCTGTCCTCAAACTATGCTTTATTTGTCAAACACAGGACTCCTTGGAGAATGTAAATCATATTTTTTCTTCCTCAAACAATTGCTCCTTTCTCCAAAATCTGTTCTGAATAGTTCAAACTATGACATTATTTAGTTAGATGAATTTTTAATTGCTTTTTAGAAATAGTATATATTAACATTACTGCATTTAGAAATAGTATATATTAACATTACTGCATGAAGAAAAAAAAATTCAATGAATAATTAATTTTTACAAGAATTGTTTACTTTTTCTTAAGTTTAAAAAATCTTTTAAAAATTCAAAACTTTAACTGCTTTAGCTTATTAAGTTATTAAATGAAGACTACATTTACTAAGCTTACAAATGAAGAGCTTAATACAATTCATCAAGCAAGCTTTTTAAAATAATTTTTTTTTTTTTTTTTTTCATGTTTATAAAATGTGCCCATTTTGAAAGTATGGGTGACCATACACAACATTATCAGAAAATGAGATCAATGACTATAATAAATTTAAAGTTAACAAGCTTAAAGTTAGATTATAGAGAACATTTCCAAACTTTTCAAGTTTACTGAGTACTTAAAAATTATTTATATATATATATATATATATATATATATATATATATATATATATATATACTCTCAGCTACTGGCGTGTACATTGTATATAACACTCTAAAGTCTGCCTTTCTCTGCCGAACACACATGGCTCAGAGGTAGAATCACTGACTGATGTCAATTCAGTCGGGTCTCAATCCTGGCTAAAAGCAATCGGATGTCTAACTGTACTGATAAGCTGTGATATATCTGTCTGCAGATTATATATATAAAGCATTACTAGAAATAGTAAATTTAATCCTTTAGTTTTCAATTAAAACTTATGAAAAAGTGGAGGTATCTACAATATATATATATATATATATATATAAGCTGCAGATTCTAAGGGATCTTAAAAACCTATGATTACATCAGATTTTGTTTTATTGCTGTGATGAGAGAATTATATAAGATCATTATTATCAAATCTCTATATACAAATATAACTGTCACTTAATGCCCAAGATTTTTACAAAGATTTTAAAAAAATAAAAAAATCAACCTTCTACTACCAACAGGCAAAATTATTAAAATGCTGTCTCGGGGAAAAACTAATGATATTTCACTTTCAACAGAAATATTTATAAATAGAAATTTGGCTTACTCATGTGCTTGCTGTACTGTACTGGCATGTCTGTTCTTAGAATACATGCAGGGAGTGATGTAGGAATTGTCTATATTACACAAAAATGAAAATAATACTGACATCACATTTTACCAGATATTTTCACCAAAAATGACACAAAAATATCCTAAAATACTAATGAATAAATTTAATTCAATAAAATTGCCATTAGCTTCAACCGTGTCTTTCAGATGATTTAAAAATCTCCTGCAAACCTTCTAGATGGTCTCCTTGTTTAAGTTGGTGAATGCTGGTATAAATCTTTCTTTCAGTTCCTTTTTGGTGTTACAATGGGTTTTGTTGATCTCTCATCTAACTGTGCCCCCACACATAATAATCAAGGGGGTTGCAATCTGGGGGGTTAAGTGGCCAGATGTAAGGGGTGATGTGATTGTAGAAATTGTCTAATAGCCATCACTGGGTTTTCCTGCTTATGTTGCATGGTGCAGAGTTCTGTTGCCAGACATAGTGTATTCCAGCAGACACCCTCCTGACTCAGGGAAGCCCTACTTCTTCTACTTGATGTAGGCCTTCGTGTTGAGTCTAAAGCCCTGTAGGGAAATGAATAAAGACCTAACGTCACCATCAGTAAAGATCACTGTGATGTTAACTGGATATATGAACTGTTTCTGAATCCTCTGCACTGTCCTGAGACTGACACCCAAACACCCTGAAATGTTCATATTGGAGCTTTCAATGCAGATGCCAGACAATACTGCATGACCCTACTATAATATGCAGTCAACAAAAACACACATACACAAAATGAAAATAGAAAACAGTTTATCTATCACACCTTCTCTATGTAGGGCACCTGACGTAGTGTAACGGTTAGCCAGTTTCTCTCACTGGAATCTATAACAACTGAGTAATGAGTTCGATCCTCACTAGATACTTTCGGCCTTGTGCCACATTTAAGCAGGGCTTAGAAAATCAACACACCTTCTCTGTGTGTGTATATTTTTTGAAAAATACATTGACGGTTTCGGTCCTTTACAAACATCATACCTTCTCCTCAGTTGACCCAGCCATGGTTGATCAGACCCCGGCCTGTGTTCTAATCTCTGTTTGCTACGTTATTGGAATGCAAGATGTTTTTGGTTGCACACACACACACACACACACACGTGTGTGTGCGTGTGTTACGGAAATTAACGAATTTTAACAAAACTTGGTTATAAACAATCGACAATTTGAAATGAATTGTTTGAACATTATTTTTTATCGATACTCGTATTTAAGTAGATATTCTGTTTTTATGTGTATGTATGTACACGCACACTTTCTTGTCATCAATGCTATTGAACAGTTGGTTGAAGTGTGCAGTGACAGAGAAATTGTTGTTGTCTCAGTTACCATTTACTTTTTTTTAAATGGTTATTAAACCGAAGAGAGAATTCTGTGCCTGTTTCTTCAATGTAATCACCCTAACCTTGATGGCATCAGATGCATGCTTTTAACGTCTTCATTCAGCAGCTGACAAGAAAGATGCAAATCAAAGTTGAAATGTGTTTTCAAAATAAAATCATGCACTGAGGGATCAAACAGGAATTTGGTTTTACTCAGTATAATTTCCACAGGTAGCCCTCTAACCACCACCACCACTAACATTCCTCAGAATAGCAAGTCCCACTTCTTTGTTTATTCCTCGTCTCATTGAAAAAACGAACACAGGTGTGTCTGAAAATTTAAGATCTTTCTCTTTGTATTTCAATTTAGTCAAAAGGCTAGATATTAATCTTATTGTCAATATTGTCATTTTGTTGGCTTTTAATTTTCAAATTTTATTAACCATCCTATTAAATCGTCTATATTCGTTTTATTTAGAGGATTAGTATATATTTGTATTTGTTTTATTTAGTGTTTTAGTATATATTTGTTTGAGTGAAATTAATGTCTATTAACTGAAATTGTCCTATTAATAAAAACAGGTGCCTCTCTGCAGGGACCAAGATTGTCTTTTCTTTTTAATCTGAGAAACCTTTGGGTCAACTGCACTTTACAATTTAGCTACAGAGACATTGCAACAAAGTAATTACCCTATTTATTATCTCTCATTAGAACATTTCAAATCTGCATCTGACAATGTTATTTTAATTAATATTTTTGAAGTAGTTGTAAAAAAATTTTCAATTTAAATTTAGATAAATTATTTTCAAATGTATATATAATTGAATTGATAGGTAGCATTATGTATCTAATTTTGTCAAGGTTATGTGGATATTTGAGGCGTTTCAATCTCTTTTTCTTTGTTAATATTGAGGGCTACATATTATAAGTTGTAAGTCAATAACATAATTATTTTGGACTTTGTGGTTGTGGTGTGAATAGAAGTTTCAAAAAATATTTTTGTTGGAATTTTTTATAGTTTCTTATAATTGATGTAATTATCAGTTTGGTTGAATATGATATAAAAAAATGTATTTTTTGTTTCATAAGTAAATTCTATTATGAGTTTGTTTATTTACAAAATCAGCTAATATTGTTTTGCAAGTGCAGGTATATATTAGTAAAGCAAGATGTTGATTGTTTAGGTTAAGTATCTCAGAAAGGGCCAGATTCATGGTATTCAAAAATAGACAAGCTAAAACTCCACTAAGAAGTGATCTTATTAGTAATCTGAAGTTTTGCTTATAAAAATCAAGTAAATTAATATTGGTTTATTAAGGAGTCAGTAAATTCTTACAGTTCTGTCTCTTGGTAAGATCTTAGTTTTTGATTGTACTAAATGTTTCTGTATGGAATTCGTCATTTTTAACAGGTTTACATATCTCTTCTGTGTAGAGATATGTAAACTAGTTATGAGTTTGTTATAATTTTAGTATTTCAACAAGGTCAGCAAAATTTTTAATATGCGAAAGCCTACCATTTTGAAGAAGTGGGTCCAAACTCTTGGTCCGGTACCAATGAGCGTGTCCAAACTCTTGGTCCGGTACCAATGAGCGTGTCCAAACTCTTGGTCCGGTACCAATGAGCGTGTCCAAACTCTTGGTCCGGTACCAATGAGCGTGTCCAAACTCTTGGTCCGGTACCAATGAGCGTGTCCAAACTCTTGGTCCGGTACCAATGAGCGTGTCCAAACTCTTGGTCCGGTACCAATGAGCGTGTCCAAACTCTTGGTCCGGTACCAATGAGCGTGTCCAAACTCTTGGTCCGGTACCAATGAGCGTGTCCAAACTCTTGGTCCGGTACCAATGAGCGTGTCCAAACTCTTGGTCCGGTACCAATGAGCGTGTCCAAACTCTTGGTCCGGTACCAATGAGCGTGTCCAAACTCTTGGTCCGGTACCAATGAGCGTGTCCAAACTCTTGGTCCGGTACCAATGAGCGTGTCCAAACTCTTGGTCCGGTACCAATGAGCGTGTCCAAACTCTTGGTCCGGTACCAATGAGCGTGTCCAAACTCTTGGTCCGGTACCAATGAGCGTGTCCAAACTCTTGGTCCGGTACCAATGAGCGTGTCCAAACTCTTGGTCCGGTACCAATGAGCGTGTCCAAACTCTTGGTCCGGTACCAATGAGCGTGTCCAAACTCTTGGTCCGGTACCAATGAGCGTGTCCAAACTCTTGGTCCGGTACCAATGAGCGTGTCCAAACTCTTGGTCCGGTACCAATGAGCGTGTCCAAACTCTTGGTCCGGTACCAATGAGCGTGTCCAAACTCTTGGTCCGGTACCAATGAGCGTGTCCAAACTCTTGGTCCGGTACCAATGAGCGTGTCCAAACTCTTGGTCCGGTACCAATGAGCGTGTCCAAACTCTTGGTCCGGTACCAATGAGCGTGTCCAAACTCTTGGTCCGGTACCAATGAGCGTGTCCAAACTCTTGGTCCGGTACCAATGAGCGTGTCCAAACTCTTGGTCCGGTACCAATGAGCGTGTCCAAACTCTTGGTCCGGTACCAATGAGCGTGTCCAAACTCTTGGTCCTTGTCTCGCCCTCTTTCTCTCCTTTTGTCTCTCTCTTTCTCTCCCTCTCTCTTTCTCCCCTCTCTCTCTCTCTCTCTCTCTCTCTCTCTCTCTCTCTCTCTCTCTCTCCCTCTCTCTTTCTCTCAAATTGACATTTGTGATGATTGTATCTTGTTCCCCTTTCCTCTCATTTTAGTAAATCTTCTTGTAGCAATTAAATTCTGTATCTGCAAGATCTTGATATAGCTTTTATAAAAAAGAGTTTTTTGTTCTCTTTATCTCTAATTAAAGAAAAATGTCATAGCATTATTCAGTTTTAAGAAAAGCCACTCATGCAATGTGATAATGATTGAACAATCTTTTCTCTTTCAATAAATTTTGATTAGTACTGACCTGATTAGCAAATTTTGTTGCTAGTCATCAGGTCTCAGGATCATACAACCAAAATTTAATTCAGTTTATTTATTTATTTATTTATTTTTTTTTTAACTATTTTCATCATTCTTATGAAAAATTAACCATGAGTTTTCTAACTATGTTTTTGGGTAATTAAAAAAAAATCAAATATACTTGAGCAACAGTCTCTATATTGTTTTCTTTTCAGTTAATCCCAACAGATTTTCTCTTAAGTTTTGATATTGATTTTCCTGATAAAACCTGTCAATCTGACATTATACCATCAGCGTTTATTACATTTGTCCTTTCTCAATTGTTAGCACTCAATCAAAACACACAGGTTTGTCTGCAACTTTTATCGTTTTTCTGAAAAGGCCATCTTCTCTGAATTTATTTACAGACATAAGAAGTATTGTTGTAATTGTATTGACCCAAAAGTATAAATAATTATCATTGGCATTTGGAAGTGTAGCAGTTAAAGAACTACAAATAATAGTTAACCAAATGTGTATGCTTTGATAAATGAGGTTAAGTAAATTGTAAAAGCTTTGTAAATTTGACAGGAAACCAAGAACACTTAAAAAAAACTGTTTTATTTGCATTATTTGTATTTTTTTGACAAAGACTCTTTTCTAACACTAGGCAAGAATAACAAAACTAAAATCCAAGTTCACTTTAGATTTCCAACAATGGATTTTATGCATTTGCATTTAAGAGGATTATCATGATTTCAATCCCTTTTTGTTTAATTTTAAATTTTCTTATATCAACAGAATTATTGTAAAATTTATTTAATGTTCTCATTTCCCTTACTGTCTTTCTTTGTTTTGCAGTTGGCTGCTGATCCTAAAGTATCAGATGACGAGAAAAAGAAACTAGAAGAAGAATTTCAGGAATATTACAAAAAACTTGAACAGGCTAAAGAAGAGTTAGTTTCATTTTTTAACCCCACTCTCCCCTCTTGTCTCTCTCTCTTCCCCTTTGTCTCTGCTTTTCAATTAGTTTGAATTCTAGCACAATTGGTTACCAATGACTTAACAATGAGGCACAATCTATCAGTTCATATCTGCTCCAAGCCTTTTCCATTATTTTACAGTAATTCTATATTTTATATTCATTTGTTTGCACTATTGAAAATCAGTTGTAGAAAAAGGTGATATTTTTGAAAGTAAAGTGTGTCATATGATAGAAGTGACTTTTTATTGTAGTTGGATGTTTCACTTCTTCACAAAATATAATAGTGTTGACAGGCATACACATGATCTTGGATTTTCCTGACATATTCAGTAGAAAATGTGCAAAAATATTTGCTTCTTTTTGTAGAGTTTCGTTACTGATTCCTTTGGCTAAATTCAGAACTGTGTTTCACAGGTTGGAAAAAAAATAGCTTCATTTCCCTCAGCCCCAAATGATGATAATAGATTTGGTATGGGACCTGGAAATTGACCCAACCTAAATTCCTTTGTGTGGGGAGCAGTTGGTGATGAATTATTTTTCTACCCTCCTGCAACCCATTTCTCCACAGATAAAACATTGCTTGCCTCTCACTGCTCTATCACTGTTTCCAAGATAATTGTTCAGACAAGCTACATTTCTTAGTTCCACCAGTTCAAACCTTCACAACTAGGGCCTACCATGTCATTTACAGGGATCAAATCCTCATTTTATATTCCATTAATAAGGAGGAATTTTCACTCGTGCAGTTTCTTCCCAAAAATATTAATTTGTGTAACACTTCCAAGAGGATGCTTCTCTGACCCCTACAATCTTAACCTCTTCTGAGAATCCTTCCTCTAGTCACACCACTCTTGGCCTCTTCAAGTTTGTCAACTGTTATCTATCCTACATATCCTTATATTTTTTTTAACTTCCTCTCTTTATGCCTTTACAATAACCTCATTCAGCAAACCCTACTCTGAGTGGCTCTCGAGCCTTATAATTAAGTGAAAAATAGCAATAAGAAAAATATTGAAAAATTCTTTTTTGGACTTGGACAGAAAACAATATTCTTGAAAATTTTGGATACAGGTGATTGCTAAAGTTATGAAAAAAATTTTAAAAAAAAAAAAATCAAAACAAAGCATAAATGTTCAGTAACCACTTTATGCTCAATTTTTAAATTTTTGTTGGATTTGGTGAAGGCTTCTGGTCAGAAATCCAAAAAGAAATATTGTGAGTGTCAGATTTCCCTCAGGTCTTAGGCTACAACAAAATCTGACTAAATCAACCTTCTCACTATAACCAAATATTTAAAAAAATACCTTGAAACCCCATCTTTTTGGCATTAAATAACCCATAGATGTTAATATGCCGTTAAACAAAACTCAATCCAATCACAAACTGCTTTGCAACTCTCAATCACTTTTTTTATATTTAGAGAACTTCAAATGATTACTTGATTACTTATTTTAAAGCATCATTTTACTTACAATTATTGCCGCATAACACAAACTATAATCAGTGTATGATTTAAACAAATTAGCCATAATCAAAAATGCCTCTTTATTGCCTTCTGCTTTTTATATTATTGACAAGACAGTTTTTACATTTACATAAGTAGTGATGTAATAGTTTTAAGTAACACAGTTAATAAGAGCTGCATAATTTTTTTATTTTTAATTTCTGTGATTATTTTAAAAAATTATTTTAACTAGTTATTACAAAATCTTTTTGTACCTCAAGTACAATATACTTCAGTTAGAGTAGTTTGATATTATTGGCATTGATATTCAAATAACTTAAAATGATTACTTATTTTAGTGCTTTATTTTACTTACAATTGTCATATGTAAACAATAGTCAGTGCCTTATTTGAATAAATTAACCATAAGTAATCCAATTTCTTTTTATAACCATCTGTTACTTATATTATTGCCAACTAAGGCCTCTTAACATTTACATAAGTCATCATCCTTTGACCAACCAATGGAAATCCATTGACAATCCCAGCCAACACAACACTGTCAAGCATTGCTTTACTCGGACCCTGGTGCTGTGAGTGGATGTCATGGACTTATTTTGATGGCTGATACAGACGTAAATCACTGGTCCTGCATCCAGGTGTCTAACCACTTGGCCATGAATTACTTTATTGCATAAGTAGCAAAATAATCTTTCTAAGTAATGCAGTTAATTGAAATAAGTGCTGCATAATTTGTTGCACCCTCCTCCCATTTTTTTTTTTTTTTTATTTATATAGAATTTGCTACTCCAACTTGACAAGATGGTTTTGCAAATCACAAATTTCATTATTACAAGACATTTTTGTGGTGGATCTAAAGGAGACTTCTTTCACTTAAATTTGTGTTTCATTTTTTTTTTTTATCTGTGCAATCTTATTGATGACACCCTAAACTTTCAATTGACAAAAAAATTTGAAAAATTTCAATATTTCAACAATGGGGTGGGGGCTCAGTTTTTCATACAACGTTATAGTAAATCGGTCCTCCACTTTGGAGCCACTCGCCGGTATGACATTACCACCACCTGTAAATTGGTTGATTATCAATTTTTTTAAAAATTTTTTCAGTGCAATCTTATCAAAACCCTAAACTTTCTGCTTGACAAAAAAAAAATTTGTAAAAATTTCAACATTTAAGCAATTTGTGGGGGGTGTCAGTTTTTCATACAATGTTATAGTAAATCGATCTTGTGCAATTAAATTTTTTTTGCTTGCGCATATTCAACTATTGAATCCTATGTGAAATTTTTGAATGAAGCCATTCTTGGAGTTTCCGAGGAAGATGTCATCGTAAGAACTAAAGAAAACTTGAAAAAGACACAAACAAGAGCAACAGCTCATCCCCCCAAAAAGTGATCTCAACGCGAGGGGTTCCAAAATGAGGATCGATTTACTATAACATCGTATGAGAAAGTGAGCCTCCCCCAACCAAATTGTTTAAATATTGACATTTTTTCAAATGTTTTTGATAATCAGAAACTTTGTAATAACTGATAAGACTGAGCTGAAAAATATAAAAATAAATTAAAATCAACAAATTTAAAGGTGGTGGTAGTCTCCTTCAGGTTTGCCATTTTTGTTTACAAATGCCTCATGGCCACTTAGCTTCTTTCTAGTTTTGACTTTTTTTGGGCGGGGTCAGTAGTTTAAGAAGACAACATTCAGCCTAAAAAAATAATTCCCTGAAATCAATCACCTGACCAGTAGGTGCAAGAATTTTCTGATTATACTCAGTCAGTTAAGTGCTATATCTGATACATATTTGGGCAATCATGTCTCTAAAAAAAACATGACTGAGCAGAAAATTTTCCCTCAGTAGGTTGCCATTACTTTCTGTAGCAGACTGGTTATGAACCAAGGCTATAGAAGCTAATCTGTCATGCTATTTAATCCATAGCTGGAGGGAGAAGAGACAGATTAATACCTTGTCAAGGGTATTTGCATGTAAGGAATTTAACTGGAGTTTGAACAACTTGCCCTGGGCCAAAATCCAATGCACCACAATGCATATATTCAATCTTACTAAATTTCCTCAAGCTAAAATCACTTTCAATCTCAAGAATATTGAATACCATTTCACATGACCATGTTCTTTTTTTGTTTTTTTGTAGTTGTTGAGTTAGGACTGGGATTAATCTCTCACAAAGCAAGGTGGGTTATGCCTAACAAAAGATTTGTCATAGTCATTTGAGGTAAGGTTTTACAAGGTTGAATGCACATCCTGACACTCAACTCTTGGACTTATGGTAGTCCAACTACATTAAGTGTTTTGATAAAAACACCATTCAAGACTTAAGACCCCATCCTAAAATTATATGTACACACACGCACATTGGCCATTGGCTCTTATAAGAAGCATATTCGCTCTTTGACAGGTCTCGTTTTTCATCTTGTGGAGTGATATGCCACTCTTTTCTTCTCTAGTAAAAAGCTAGTGAGGGAGCAGGTTTATGTCAACCACTCCTCCAACTAGCAGGTTGTACTGAGTTACATATTATCAGTAGCAAGTCTATGCCTGACCTGACATTATTGAACTTGAATAATTTTTTTAATTAATTCTTTTCCTCTGCTACATATTTTTTCTCTTACCAATTAAGCCAAATGATATTTAATTGCCAACAAGCCTCTTTGGGCATCTACTCAACTCTTACAAGTAGGAGCACGTGTTGATTGCCAAAAAAAGAAGCTTGGTGTATTATCAGACACAAATTTATATAATTTTTACATTGCATTAATTTCATATGAATCTTTTAGTTTGTTTTTGTTTTTTTTGTTTTTTTTAATTGGTAACCAATATAAAGCCCAAGAACCACTCAAGATAGGATTACTAAATGAGGTTGTCATATGAACATAGATAACTATATGTAGGAAAGATAATGGTTGACCTTAGAGTTGAAAAGGTTAAGACTGTAATAATCAAGGAAGCATCCACTCAGGAGTTTGTCCCACAAACAGTCATTCTTGAAGAAGCTGTCCAAATGGAACATCTTTAGAATCTTCTATTATGTTGGCTCATGAGATCTGAGTAGTTGCTGTTGACATGACAGTAGTAGTTGACCCTCACTACTAATAATCTATAATTTGTTTTTGCCATGTTACAGAGAGCAGTCTGGCATTTGACATAAAAGTGCATGCAAAACAGGTCTATCATTGAATTCATCCATGGAGTGGAAAAAGTTGCCCATTGACTTTCATTATTTCTTTATGTAGACCAAATAGTGGATATAAACACAGGTGTTTGGTAATGCATTTCAGCAGTAGCAATATGTTGCAGGCAGTCCTGCACAGCTGTCAACCAATGAAACGGAGAGCTTTGTAAAAATATATCACCCCATAAGTTTTATAAATGAAAACTTGCTTCTATTCAATGGTGTTATTGTGCTCTCTCTATTGTTTTTAGTTCCCATGGAAATAATAGGAGGTATTACTTTTGGAGCATCCCTAATATGTACTCTACTTTCATGTAGAGGCCCTTCAAAGATATTTAATTTTATTGTTTTAAGAGTGTTTATGCTCTGACACCAGTCAGGTTAATGCAGAATTGTTTGTGATTACTTTTTTCATACCAGTTACTATCATTGAGTATTTTTTGTATTTATGGATAAAAATATGGTATTTTAGTTTTTCTGTTTATTTATTGTTTTACTGCAAGGAAGAGGATAGATTCTGGGCAAACTAGAAAATGGTGATAGTTGATATTTCTCAATATTTACATACAAATGACAAATATAACAATGCTCAGTTTTTGTAATTTACTTTTTTCCATACAAAAAATATGAAGTTATATAATGCATTTGTTTTTATTAAAAGATAAAGGAAAGGTACCTCCACTAATTTGCAGTAATTAAGGTTTAAAATGAATTTTAAAGATTAAAAAGCTTTCATTTTAGCTTTAAAAATCTGTAGTATATTTTAAACAAAAACTATATTGATTGGAGTTAATTCATTTTATTATTTTTTATTTGCTAAAAATAGCTGATTAGCACCCTTTTTTAGTCATCTGTCATCACAGTGTAATTATCTTTATTAAAAAAAAATCTTCCAAAATTAAATATACATTTCTGAAACTTTGAGGAATATTAGCTGATTTTAGTTGAAAATAACAAAAATGAAATTACATATGTCATTGCTTGTCAATCACTTAACAAGCACTGATAAGGTGTTGACATGTTTATTGCTGTCCTATATAGACTTTATCTGTTAAAACATAATTTAAGAAAATGATGGGTGAGCACTTTTTTTTTAACATAATTTTAACTACTCTTAAAAATGTTGGAAATATTCTCCATAATCTAATTTTTGGAATGTTGACTTTAAATTCACTATAGTCATCAGTCTTATTTTCTGATAATGTTGTATATAGTCACCCATACTTTCAAAATGGGCATGTTTTATACACATGAAGACAAAAAAATTATTTTAAAGATCTTAGTGCCTGATGATTTGTATTAACTTTTCAATTTTTACTTAATACATATAGTATTCACTTAACTTAAAAACTTAATGCAGTTAATGTTTTCAATAATTTTTAAAAGAATTTTGAAGCTTTATAAATTATGATTACAAAAAATTATATAATTAAAAAAAAAAAATGAAAACAACTTTTCTAAAAATTCATCAAAAATGTTTTTCTTGAGACAGTAGTGTCCTTAGGAAATCTTATTTATAAAAGCAATTAAAAGCTTATCTAATTAAATGTCATATTTTTATTGCAGTTTTTACTTGACTATTTGAAGCAGATTTTCAGGGAAGCAATAACTATTTGAAAAAAAAAAATTTACATTTTCCAAAGAGTTCTGCATTTAACTAATAAATCAAAGTTTGGGATCAGAATTAAATTTTTTAAAATTTCATGAAATTATGTAAATGGATTTACAAATGTAAAACTATATATATATATATATATATATATATATATATTTTACTAACATCTTCTAAAAATAATAATTTCTTAGATAAATTCATTCATGTGTGAATAAGTCCTGAAAGTTTAATTAAAATCTGACAATTATTTGATTTTTTGCAAGAATTTCCAAGTCCATGTGTTATTTTATTCATGTACAGTCTATTGTCTGCATGATTGAAGGTGGTATTAAACGGACATGCCTCCCAGAACTACCATACGAATGTGGGTGTCCCTCAAGGCTTTATCCTAGGTCCTACGCTCTTTCTGATCTACATTAATGATCTCCCTGATACCGTAAGATCCCAAGTAGGTATGTACGCCAATGACACCATAGTTTACTCTCGCCTCGATCAAAAATCTGGTGTGGGCGACACAGCTAACCTTGCAGCCGACCTTGAAAAGGACCTCCAATCCGTAGTGGACTGGGGTAAGAAATAGCTCGTAAATTTTAATGCTTCTAAAACGAAGCTGCTATCAATTAATCATCATAGACAATCGCACCTACCTCCCATTAGCATGGACCAGGCTTGCCTCCCAGAGAGTAAAACACTACGCCTCCTTGGTCTCACACTTTCAGCGGACCTCAAGTAGAATGACTATATCGAATCCATTGCTAAATCCGCTGCTATGAAAGTCGGTTCTCTGTGCAGAGCCCGGAAGTTTTTTCTGTCTGAATCTATCCAGCACATATATAAATCTACCATCCGCCCGTATATTGAATGCTGCTGCCACATCTGGTCGGGTGCCCCATCTATTCTCCTCGGGGCTCTTGACAAAATACAACGGAGAGTCTGTAATGTGATCGATACTGACTTGGCAGACCAGCTGCAGTCTCTCTCTCACTGGCACAATGTGGCTTCCCTGTGTCTCTTGTATAAATACTTTCACGGCTTCTGCTCCGATGAACTTAGATCACTGGTGCCCCCTAGGTATGAATTTGCATGAGATACTAGATTAGCAACTAGATTCCACCCTTTTACAGTGAAACCGATAAAATGCAACCACAATTTCTACTCCAACAGTTTTTTCTCGCACTTCCCGACTGTAGAATTCCCTTCCACATGATTGCTTCCTCGACGGCTACAATCTCCAGGAGTTTAAATGTAAGATCAATAGACACCTCCTAACACACTAACTCGCATCCATTCTTTCAAACACTCTTCCCATCTACCCAAGCCTCAGCCTTGGTATCCTTACCCATCACCCTCCTTCCGACATTTCCTATATCTAACCACTCTTTCTCTTTACCTTCCCCTATGTAGCCCCATGTGCAATAGTGGCAGTGGAATGCCTTGCTTGGGGTGAAATGATTAAAAAAAAATAATGTATATGAATTGTAAATTGTTTCCCTATTTTATATTTCTGGGATATTAAAGTGTGTGCCAAGTATTTTGAGAATGTCTATAGCATAAATGGGAGACTACCAATGTTGAACCAAATTTTAACATATTCATTTTTTCTTTTAGACATATCAAGAGTATTAGCATAACTCAAATCTGATACAAGGAATGAAAAGGCACATGTTTAGAGTAGTAGCAGTTAACCTCAGCAACTTTGAGATGGCTGTCTTCTTGAAAATGTTAGCCAAAAATGAAGATTGATAGATGGTGCTCTATGAATTCCACAGAGGTAACCATGGTGGGCCTGTGAAGTTTAAGCCATAGATGATGGTACTTGGGGTTGGAAGCAGCAAAAGTAATGTCATGCTGCTTCTCTTAGGATTGATCTCATTGCCTATGTTGTTAGGCATGGTAACCAAACCCTTGGATCAAGGTATAGCAGTTTGTGCTCCAATCGGACTCGACTTCTCCCTATACATGGTTCACATGACTCTGGAGTGGCTAGTCAAGTATTTTCTTATGTCACCTCCAACATGTGACCCTCTATTTTTGCAGAGTCCCCTGGATTACTCTATATGAGACATTGTCAGTTGGGAGATAAATCAGTGGCCATACAATACCAAAAATTGAAGGTTACCATTGTGGGGATGATGGCCAAAAGGAATGAGAATTACCTAATCTGGGTAGACAGTCACATCTGAAACCATATCAAGGTAATTCACAAGGCTCAATGGATTAACTATTTTTATGGTTTTCAAAGTTAAACGTATCAATTTTGTTGCAGATACTTCGTGCGATGGGTAAATTATTGCCATTTTATATTTTTACTTCTGTGCTTGTATGTCATTTGTTTTAGATTTTGTTGGTTGCACAGCATAGAAGGGTCAGTTGGGCATCATCTGTGAGAAAAAAAAGAACAGCAGGATACAATTCACTCTGCCAGAAATTTGGAAACAGCATACTGTACAGTTTAGCATTCGTGCCAAATGCTCCAATATGAACATTTCAGCATGTTTGGGTGTCAATCTGACGAGAGTGCAGAGAATTCGGAAAGAGTTGGCTGAGTCTAATAGTGGTTATGAAGGTGTTTGGTGTGATCACTAGTGTGCTTATGTATATACCTGTTAAACTGCTTTATGTTGAGTTGACCTTTTTTTTTTTTTCTTAACATTTTAGGCTGACCTCTTTACCGTGTCAATATATAAGCCTGCTTAAAATTATTTCAGGTCATAATTAAGTGTTTGTGTACATATTATGTGTATTCTTTTGTGATTTTTGTATCCTTTTTTTTTTGTTTTTTTACAATAAAAAAGAGGTCAGGCCAAAATGGTAAAAATGTATTGCTTTATCCTTATCTTGATATCAAGCACTTTTTGATAAAAAAAAAAAAATAAAATAATTGCCTAAAATGCCTTTCCACCAATAAACTACTGAGAAAAAAAAACCCAGTAATTTTGGCACTAAACATCATTACAACACTATATACGGGGGAGGGGGTCCAAAAGAGGTGGCTAGTAAATGATAACACTTATTGTCAACCTACTTTTGGTTCATCATGTGTGTATATTTAGGCAGCAAATTCTTTTAAGCATGTCAGATTAAATTGCAAACATTATGTCTGCTTGTTTTCAATAAAATTTGTTCATACTTATCGATAATCTTTCGTGTATTATAATTGAAAGATGGAAAAAAAATGCGCTGTAACTTTTACGGTTTATTTTATTATCTATTTCTTGATGTTCCCAAGTACTTTCAAACTGTCTGAGATCATCTTCAGGGGTGTAAGTTGTAACAAAAATAACAAAATTGTGTTGCTAAAAATTACTCTAAATTTTTCTTTTGCTTTATTTTTTTATATATATATATATATATTCTATTATTCTACTAATCTCTCCTCTTTAGTATGTTGACTTCATGAATTTAAGTGGACTACTAGATTGGAAACTAGATCTCATCATTTTACTTTGGAAATAGATGTTGTTGCATGTTCTATTCTAATACTTTTTCTCATACTTCTTTCGGTTTCTTACTTCCTTGTCATCTACAATCTTCAAAAATTTCAAACCAATGTCATTTGCCAGTGTCTGTCTTTCTGAATCCTGTTCTTTTATTGTCCTTTCTCTAAAATTTTCCCTCACTCTCAGTAATCCCTGGTATTTTAGTGGCATTATCACCTTGCTTGGAGTGAAATGTTTGTAGAAGGATCATAAATATTGCCTTCACTTTTGAAAGCTGGGGTGAAATATGAAGTTATATTAAAATCATTTTACCTTAAGAAGGTGGCTCATCTTCACATTGCTGTAGCTAGTTTTGAAATGAAAAGAAAAAAATTACCATTTTCACATTTTAGCAGCTGATGAATAATATAAAGTAGTAGTGCTTTGTTTTCCTTTAATGAGTGAAACTTGACCATATGACGCCATTTTGTTCATCAAAATTTAGATATTTGTTTGCAGTAAAGAAATCAGCTGGGAGGACTGTTAATACCTTCTGAAAATAACAATGGAAACTAGACAACAAAAAAAAAGAATTGATTGTTAACTGTTAACAGATCAAATTCTTTTCTTTTGATGGGAGCATACAGTTTTTGACAACTATTGAGAATTTACATTTCAATTGGCAGTCACAAGTGTCTTTTGTGAACATCATAAAAGCTTACAAGCTGTTGCTTCAGTGTGTAGGGAACATTCAGCTTATACTTAGTGTAGGACTGAACTCTGTTCAACTTTTTTTTAATGAAAGCTTTGACTGTGGTGATTTCTTTGATTGATTTTGTGTCTTTTTGTTTCTAGTTACAAAAAAGAACATCCAGATAAAGCCAAGGATGAATATGACATTGATGTTGACAAATGGGTGAGTTTTAGGAAATAACTTTTCTACTTTTACTGCTACTACTACCACCATTGCTTTTGCCACCATTACCATTGCTTTTGCCACCATTACCATTGCTTTTGCCACCATTACCATTGCTTTTGCCACCATTACCATTGCTTTTGCCACCATTACCATTGCTTTTGCCACCATTACCATGGCTTTTGCCACCATTACCATGGCTTTTGCCACTTACTACTACTATCAGAAATAGCTTTCAATTCTTTCTTACTTGGCAAAAAAAATATTCTTCTCTTGCTATGATTTTAAATGATTTTGTTTTTATTGTCATTTGGGTTTAATTTTATGGAGCAAATTTTGTCACTGAAAAGTGAAAAATGCTTTACTGCTGTCAATTTATGAAGTTTTTTTTCTCCCTTTTTTCTTCTCTTTAAGTCTCATATTTATTTACTTTTATTACTGATTTTTTTTTTCTCTCTAGTTTGAAAGCCAAGGAGAACGTGAACTGAAACAGATCTTTGAAGGCCAAAATAACATGTTCCAATCATTACGTGAACTGAACAAGCGTTTGGATGAATTACATGGACGACAGGAGCTGATTTTATCCAAACTCAGTTCTGGATCTGGAGGAGTCCAAGTGGTACAGGGTCAGGTACAATTTTTTTTTTTCTTTTTAATGATCATCACCAACATCTTGTCATTTTGATAGTATAATAATTAAAAATAAGAGGACCTCAAGTGTTTTAAATTTTGGTATTGACAAAGCATCTAAATTTTATAATCTTATTGTGAATAATCCTTGGATGAGAAGGTTTCATTTGCTAAAGTTAATATTGCTATTGTTCTTTAGGACAAAAGTGTGAGTGGCTTAATATTTAGTATTGTTGTTTGCATTAACTTTTCATTAATACAAAACGGCATGAAACAACCTTTTTTTATTTATACAGGGTGTCCATAAAGTCTGTGTACTTTAAAAATTTATAGCTTTATTTGTGATAAAATTAATATGTAAAAAATGTTATAAAGTTTAATGTACCTAGTTTTAAGTATAGGTATTGAATAATTCTTTACCACAAGATTTACAACAATTTTTAGATGTAAAAAAAAATAATATGAACTGTAAAATTGTATTATCTTTACAATCTAAAAACATTTTCAAGTTTAAATAACCTGCAAAGAAAATGAATGAATCAATCAAACAGCTTGGTCAAGTCAAAGATTATGGCTTATGTAATTCTTTGATGTGTGGGACACACATGAACCTTGCTTCAATTGGAAATGGAATATCTTTTTGTTTGCTCAGCATGGAGCAAAAAGTCATTTACGTTCTTCTTTTCATAATGAATAAACTGGGTAAAATTTTGAACAATGTGTTATTTAATGATATAAATGTTTAATTTCTCAGAAAATTACACTTTTCTTCAATCTCTTTTGATAATTAAGGTATTCAATCATCACAAATTTTGAATTATCTGGACCTTTTTTTTTTTTTTTTTTAACTTTTATCCCAAGGTATCTGAATAATCAAGGGAGTATATATTATGTTTAGAAGAATATTGCTAGCTTCATTTAACCTGATGTAAGATCCTTGTTTAGTAAATCCTCATTTCATCTATTGCTTTTATTGTTGGGTTTGTTGTAGGGCCAACCAGTTGCAATTCCAGATACAATCAAAAGACATGAAGTGGATGTTGTCATTAGCAACCAGAATGATATTCGAGGCAAAATGCAGGATGTCAGGTAAGATCAATTTTTTTTTTTTTTTTTCTTTTTTTTTTTTCTGTCTAGACCTTTTTGCCGACTGTGTCTTTAGACCTTATATTATTTGTTGTATACAGCAGTTTTAACCCTTTCCACTTACCGTGATAAATGACACTAGGATCCCATTTAGAGTCTGCAGCTTGTGTTAGAACTGAAATTTCTAAGTTCTGGTCTTCAGGATTGGCACAAGATCTTTGTCAAGAGTTCTCAGTGAACACTGTGGATTCCAGTAGCAGTAGTGTGAGGACTCAGTGTGTGTCTTCTGTCAGCTATTTAAATTTCCTGTTTACATGGAGTCCTGTGTCCAACAGGGGTGGGTTGATCAGGGTCAGTGTGGTTGTTTTTCACTCCTGGCATCAACCTTTTTCTAAAATTCCATATTCTCCAAACATTTACTTAAGTGGTTTTCTAAATTTGGAATTGTCTTTCCCTTTTGAGAGTGGTTAGAGGAATAGAGCCACCCCTCAATTCCGACTCCTTTCATGTCTCTTGTCACACCATCACTCCATATAGGTGGTGTTAATCTCTCTCTTCCTTCTTCCACTTTCTCAGCGTCTAAGTCTTTGTGGCAAATCCAACCTTCAAATAGCATAAGCAAAAACAGATTTTCAGTCATTAATCTTTCTTTATCAGTTTATCCCATGCTGGTTGTTTCTTGATCTACTCGGCCACTTAAAAATTGTTATGGGTTGGAAAAAAATTATTCATAATCTCAAAAGTTTTTCTTTGTTTTTATGATCAACAAGGACCTTACAGTTTTTTCTGTCCATAATTACTCCAAAATAGAAATTAATTTTTTTAAATCACTTGTATCCAACATTCTTCTTCAGGATGGTTGATTTAAACCAGAATTTTTTTTCTGGGCCCTTTGTCCAGTGGAATCAAATGTTATTCCAGCAACCACCTAGTTTTCTTTATTGACAACTTTTTTTTTCTATTTGACATCTTCAGTGATACATTAATGATTTCTTTCTTATAGAGAATAGGGAAGAACGGGTAGTCTTTGTTTTACTCAATCTTACTAAATTCTGTCTAGTTAAATTTGGATTAGATTCTTCTTGGAATTATTTTAAAACGCAATTTTTTTTTAAACATATTTTGTTTTTAATTTTTATCTCAATTTTTCAAGCCATCTTCCTGCGAATTTCAACAATTATCATCCAGTTAGTAAACTCCTTCCTTCCTTTACCTTTTTGTTTGATCAATTTCCGATGATCCCAGTGTCATACCAGTATCTCCTTTCCTGAGAGAATTACTTCTTTCCCAAGCCATATATATATATATATATATATATATATATATATATATATATCTGAGTGAATAAGGAACGAAGAAAAACATTTTTTACTATGTCCAAAACATTAATTTAAAACAGTACTCGATATATAATATATAGAGCTGTAAATATTTATTATAAATTATATTTTAGAACATGTACAAATAAATATATATATATATATATATATATACATACAATCCTACCCACTTAGGCATTGACCTGTATTATCTCACATCCATGCTTAACTTTTCTGTTAACCTAATGAATATTCATGAGCACTCTTCTACCTGAAAGTTTTGAAAACCAATAACTTTTATTACACTTGTGTATAAATACTTGTCACAAACTAAATCCTTACATTTGCCTTGATAAAGTCAGTTGTCACTGACTATATCAAGCAATGTTTTTAAAGTGGAGATAGACATTGAATTGGGTCAGTCCCACTCCAAGAACAGCATGTTCCCAAAAAGAAAGAACGAATCAACATCATTGAATGAAGCCAAGCTGAAGGTGTTAGATTTGTTTTCCTTCTCAGAACTGAGTGCCTTAATGAAGGCTAAGAGGTACAACACTCTCAGTGGGCTTACCACACCCCTGGGCAACTATCCAGGTATTTTTAAATTCTTGCACCTTTGCAAAATGTCTATTAATCTTGTGAAAGAATTTAGTTGCTCTTTGACATGTCTGTAAACTTACTGGGTGTCTAGACTCTCTCCTCACTAGGAGATCCTGGTGGGGGCACCAGTTTAGTTGCCTATAACCCAACCACACAGCAGGTAGTACTGGTTTACATAGTACCAATAACAGTCATAGTTATGACTATACATATGCTCAACAATACACACATTATTGATGGCTGAAGAAATGGTGGAAGATAGTAAGTCTTTGTTTATACAGGCATTGCCACTTGAAAATGAGTTCAAATATTTTCTTTGTCAGAAATTTAAGCAACTTATTACACTTACTACCAAAGTTGGCTATTAAGCTTTTATGCTTAGTAACTTTGTGCTTAGAAAATTTATTATAAAAATTATTTTCAAGTTCTTAAAAGAAACTTTCTTGTATTTTTTTTTTTTTTTTTTTATATCACCCCCAAGCAAGCATTTTACTGCCACTGTTTTGCAGGGGGTTACATAGGAGGAAAGTTATGAGAAAGAGTGACAGGTTATAGGGGGTGTCAGGAAGTGGATAAGAGAAGGATGAGAATACTGATGTGTGGAGTGGATGAAGAAGGGAGCATGAGAGAGAGGATGAAGGTTAGTGAGATACAAGATGACTAGTGACTTTACATTTAAATTCTTGGAGATTGTAGCTGTCAGGAAAGCAAGTAAATGGAAGGGAATTCCACAGGTGGGAAATGTGCAAAAAGAAGCTACTGGAGTAGAATTTGCATTTATAATTTATTGGTTTCACAGTAAAAGGGTGAGACCTAGTTGCTAATCTTGTGGTTCGAGTAAATTTATATATAGGAGGCACCAGTGACCTAAGTTCATCGGAGCAGAAACTGTGAAAGTATTTGTAGAAGAGACACAAGGAGAAAGTGACTGTATCTGAGCTACCATTTTGGATTTTGTCAATGACACCTAGGTGGATAGCAGGAGCACCCGACCAGATATGGCAACAGTATTCAATGCACTATAATTTAACTATAAATAGCATTTTAAAATTTAAAGTTAGCTTTACTTGTACAGCTAATCCCTAATCAGCAGAAGTTGAGTTTTAAGGGATTTTTGAACATGAATATTTACAATTTAGAAAAAAAATTTTCAGAGGCACCTTGGTGTAGGGCAGTAGTTCTCAAATGGAGTATCGTGCCTCATATGGGCAATGAAAGGAGCATAGCAGGTGAGGCAGAATGATTTAAAGACAATCAAATATTAAGAAACAGTTTTAAAAACTCATATGCCAAAAATATTATTTCAAAATTTAAGATATCACGGATTACTTGTAAATGCATGTATGAGTCCCAGTGTAAATAGTTATAAATAATTGACTGATTGTGAGTTTTTTTTGCATTATATAGAGTATTGTGAATATAGAAACTAGGGTCTGCAAATTGAAGGAGATAATTAGCAACAAGAAATTGGTGAGTCAAGTTTGAATTCCAGTTGAATTTCTTTCTTGGGAAAGGCATTAGTCTCTTCTCCTCCAACTATGGATTAAAAATAACAGAACAGATTGGGTTCTATAGCCTTGGTTGGCAACCAGTCTACTGCAGAAAGTATGGCAAACTACTGCAGGAGTATATTCTGCCCAGTCAATCACTCAAATCAGTAACATGTATGGCACTTAACTGACTGAATTAGCAATGATAACCACGGATTTGAAGCCGGAAGATTATCTCCCTTTAATCCTCCCGCTGTTTTTTTTTTTTTTAATGTACTTATCACATAAAATTTGAGGTGCAAACAAATTTTCATTCCAAAAATACAGCCCAAAGAAAAATTTTGGGAACCATTGGTGTAGGGTAACAATTAGTGACGCTATTCTCATTGACTATTAGTGAGTGCTTTTTTTTACTGGCTGTCTCCATACAAAAGGCCTCAGCCTTAAATAACCCACCAAGGGTTGATATGTTAAAATCAGCCAACTGAACAAATTATCTTTAGTTATTTCAGTAAGTTGTTTGTTGGTAAAGTACAATATTTATTGTGTGTACAAAAAAACTTTAGATATAAATAAATGTCTGATAAGACAACTGAAACTAAGGTCTGCTCATCAGAGTTGCAGTGTAAATTGCATGTTTCTGGGAGTGTTGGACAAACACAAATTGGCCTGAGCTGGCCTCAGCAATTCAACTCTGCAACAGGAATCAGTGAGCAGCTAGCCACTTTTTTATATATTCATACAGATTGAGAAACTATGATGAAATGGAAAAAGTTTTTGTGTAATGTGTTTCATCCTTTAGTCTAAAGAACAAAACACATCGCACAAAACCTTTTTCCACTTTGCATTAGGGAGAAACTGACAATTATTAATCTAAACATTTTGGATTAAAATGGATCAACAAGGTGTGTCTGTTTAATTTTTTTATTATATTTTTCCAATTTTTGGATAAGAAGTTGAATATTGTTTTCAAAGTTGTCTTAAGTGCCTATTTTGTTTTCATATCTCTCTTTCTATATATACACACACACACACACCAATGTTTAGAAGTACAAAATTGGTATACTATTTTAAAAACAAGGAATTTATTAGTTTTAAAGTCCCTTTCAAAGGGACTAACAATAAAGTCCTTCTTTTTAAAATAGTGTGAGCATGCAAGCACGCATCAATATATGAATGTTCATCAGGTGTTCAGAGAAAAAAATGTGTGTGTATGTATACTTGGCCAGCTACCTTTCTTTCAAGCGTCTTTCATTGAATACAGCTGACAAAGATTTTTTTTTTTTTTTTTTTTTACAGCATCTCTCATTTTTCTGTATATAAGGAATGTAAAAAAAATTTCCATAATTATTGTTCCATTTGGTTTATTTGTATATTTTAAACAAGTTGTGTTATATGATAGACAACATTGTCTTGGATATTTTCTTTTAAATTCTTTCATATTTTCTGATTAGACTTTTTATTTCCAAATTATATTTGTATAAAAATTGTCCAAAGGTTGTCCTAGTACTTACGAACGTTATCATTCATCACCAGGGACTATATTACAGTTTAAAATCAAATATTGCCTTGTAGCAGGAAAAGTGTTACATTTTAAAAGAAAATAAACGTCATGAAAAATTTTTAAATTCAAAGTCAGTAATAATGTAAACAACATGCATACGTGAAGATATGTACTCACATAGATGCATGAATTATTTGGAATACTTGGTTGTTAAAGATTTTAAATGCCGTAAAAATACGTTAAGAGAATTTGAACTTCGAAGGAACTAATTATGTAAATTATCAAATTACTCAGAGGCAAAGAATTATTTACCTTAATTATATTTCAAATAAACTCTCTAAACATACTGTTTCCCTTCAGCATTCTGACATTCGTAAAATCCTTATAGACGATACTAAAATTATTGATCAACACACAGACATCAGACACGTAAAAATTTTAGAGGCACTACATATAAGAAGTAAAAAAACCCTCTTATCAATCACACAGCTTACCAAGTTTCTGGACATATACTTAGTTGTGTTTAAAGGGTTTATTTGAAATATAATTAAGGTAAATAATTCTTTGCCTCTGAGTAATTTGATAATTTACATAATTAGTTTACTTCGAAGTTCAAATTCTCTAACGTATTTTTACGGCATTTAAAACCTTTAACAACCAAGTATTCCAAATAATTCATGCATCTACGTGAGCACATATCTTCATGTATGCATGTTGTTTACATTATTTTTGACTTTGAATTTAAAAACTTTTCATAAGGTTTATTTATTTTCTTTTAAAATGTAACACTTTCCCTGCTACAAGGCAATATTTGATTTTAAACTGTAATATAGTCCCTGATGATGAACGATGATGTTCATATGTATTAGGAAAACCTTTGGACAATTTTTATACAAATATAATTTGGAAATAAAAATTTTAATCAGAAAACATGAAAAAATTCAAAAGAAAATCTAGAAGACTATGTTGTCTCTATCGTTTAATACAACTTGTTTAAGAGAAAAGATGCTGCCAAAATATACTTACTTTATTTGTGTGTGTGTGTGTGTGTATGTTTTTTTTTTTTTTTTTTTTTTTTCTTTTTTCAAGCGTATTTCATTTAAGTACAACTGACAAGGAGGATTTTTATTCATTTTTTTTCCCCCAGCTTTCTCACATTGTTCCATTTTTCTGAATATGTGCTATTGTTATGTTCCTTGCTGGCTGCCAAGTCATGTAATTTGGCCAGCAAGCTCTCTTTCAAGCATCATTTCTTGAATATGGCAGACAAGGAAAATTTTAATTTCTTTTCATTTTTTCCAGCATTCTGGTATTTTTCTGTTTTTTATATATATATATATATATATATATAATTACTTTTTAATACAACTGTATACTGGCCTAATGAAATTATGACTAATAACTAGTTAGTAATTATATAATACACATAATGATGCATGTTATGATAAGTTAAAGCCTAATTTAAAAATTTTTGAAAACCAGGGAAACCTCTTGCATGCATTTCCTGTATTACTTGAATCATGTTACTTCTGTACTTACAGGAAATTTCTTTATTCCTAAATATTTTTTTTTCTTCTTTTAAACATTGTGTTGATTTCTTAACTGATTCTTTGCCATTGACAGTAGTGATTATCATAAATTTACTGACACAATATTTCTCTGATGTGGTAGAAAATATTCCACTGTTACATAGGGCAAGAAAAGGTAATAATTTTTTTAATAAAAATGTTTTAAAAGAATATTAAAAAAAACAAACTGATATTAACAATAAAAATCTTAATTCATCATTGTTTCACTTAATTTTTCTCTATTTTTCAGAGAATTGATTAACCAGATAAAAGAGAAAGCTGATCGCATTGGCAGTGGTGGCGGTGGTGTCAATATGGACCTGCAGATGGCTATTCATGAAGTTAAAGATCATGTGAGGCAGGTTCGTGAGGACACAGCAAGTATGTTAAAAGCACCACAGGTAAGTATTGATACACAAAATAGAGCTCAATTTCATTCTCATTGACACTTAAAAAGAGAAAGAGAAGAAATATTGAAAAAAAATGAAACTATCAAGTAAATATGAAAAGAATTTAGCTCTTCTTGTGTATTCATTTGAATTGTTCTTTGTCTTAACTTTGTTGCCCTTCTGTAATAATCAGAAAGTATATTCTTTTATTTAAGATAATGAAAACAAATCTTTTTACGAACACACACACATACATATATATATGTATATATATATATATATATATATATATGTATATTTTCTAAACATACACTGTTAAATATAAGAGACAATGAATGTCTATTATGTTTAATCATGAGCCGTTCTAAACGTCGTATTTTGGCTTTAATTTCAGTTGAAAATAAAGACAAAAATTCTCCAACACTTGGATAATTTTTTATTAATTTGGCTCTAAGCTTTTGGCTCACATGAGCCATCTTCAGAGAGGTTATATGAGAGATGGCTCATGTGAGCCAAAAGCTTAGAACCAAATTAATAAAAAATTATCCAAATGTTGGAGAATTTGTCTTTATTTTCAACTGAAATTAAAGCCAAAATACGACGTTTAGAACGGCCCATGATTAAACATAATTGTCTCTTATATTTAAAAGTATATGTTTAGAAAATTATTTGCTGCCTCGATACACTATATATATATATATATATATATATATATATATATAATTTAATGTATGCTATATTTGAGTTATTGTTTGATATCAGTGATGACCTGGTTACATTTAAGCATAAACAGACTGTTGACACTGTTAACCTCAATGCCCACTTTTATATGTGCATATGCTCTATCCCTGATATCAAGCACTTTAACTCTTAAATGTGATATACTATCTATATACTTTAGATTTTTTTTTTGTAATCGTTTCGACCCAAGCAAGGCAGTACTGCCACTGTTGTGCAGGGGGGCTACGTAAGAGAAGAGCAAAGAGAAAGAGGAACCAGTTACTGGGGGAGATGTAAGAGAAGGATAGAAATACTGGTGTGAAGAGAGTAGAATGAAAAGGGAGAATAACAAGATACAAGATGTGTTGGGAAAAGAATAAGAGATGGCAATTGATGTTGCATTTAAACTCTTGGAGATTGTAGCTATCAGAGAAGCAATTATACAAAAGGGAGTTCCATAGGCAGGAAGTGTGAAAAAAGAAGCTAAAGAGTAGAAGTGGCAGCTGCATTTGGTTGTTTTGACAGTCTGGTTGCTCTAGTAAATTCATGTAGAGAGGGCATCAGGGCGCTAAGCTTGTTGGAGCAGAAGCTCTGAAAATATTTGTAGAAGAGACAGAGGGAAGCCATATTCTGTCGTTGAGAAAGTGACTGGAGTCAAGCTTCCAGGTCAGGATTGATTACATTACAGATTCTCCTGGATCCTGTTGAGAATTCAGAGATGAATAGCAGGGGTGCCTGACCAGATATAACAGTATTCAATGCATGGGCGGATGGTTGATTTGTATATGTGTAAGTTGGATTCAGACGAGATAAACTTCCTGGCCCAGCACAGTGACCCAACCTTCCTAACAGTAGAGTTAGCTATTGATTTAATGTAGTCACTCCACTTGAGTTCAACTGAGTGGGTGATATCAAGAAGGTGCAGTGTATTGCTTTTGGGGAGACTAGCTTGATCTATGCTGATGGGGGGGGGGGGACTGTCTGTGATGGTTAGCAGATAGCAGCTTTGTTTTGGAAGCATTAAAATTTACAAACCACTTCTTACCCCAGTCCACCACAGATTGGAGGTCCTTTTCAAGATCAGCAGAGTGTTTATCTTTGTCCGCCTTGGCAGATTGCTTACTGAGGCAGGAGTAAATGGTGTTGTCCTCAGCATAAACGCCTTCTTGGGAGTCGATCACATCAGGAAGATTGTTGAAGATCAGAAAAAGTGTCGGACCTAGAATAAAGCCCTGGGGGGATGCCCACATTTGTGTGATAGGATCTGAGACATACTCGTTCAAAATGACCTTCATTACATGGTTTGATAGGAACAACTCGATCAAATTAAATAAACGTCCGGTGATACCATAGCCTTGTACCTTGCACAGAAGGCCAGTCTACCAGACTCTATCAACTGCTTTGGCTATATCCAGGATAACAGCTTGAGCATCGCTGTTCTTATCAAGAGTCTGGTATATGTACTCGGTGATGGTTGTTAGCATATCAGCAGTAGACCTGGCACAATGGAAGCCGTACTGTCTGTTGGAGGATAGTTTACGGGCAGTGAGATGTTGAACTATTTCAGCATTGATGATAGCCTCGAAAACTTTACCGAATAACTGCAGGAGGGTGATAATTAGAGGGGTTCGAGGGTTCTTCAGATTTCTTAAATACAAGTACCACAGAAGAGGACTTCCAGCAGGCAGGCAAACAGGAAGCAGGCAAGAATTATAGAGTTTGGAGAGGACAGGCAAATTCAGGGGCACACTTTTTAAAGACAATGACCAGGATTCTGTCACCTCTTCTCACCTTATGGGGGTCAAGCTTTGAAATTATTTTAAAAGATCAGAGAGGGAATTATGTAAATATCCTCCATTGAGCCTCAGCTCTATGAGGCTTTTTATATATATATATATATATATATATATATATATATATACACACACACTCTCAGCTATTGGGCATGTATAATGATAACATACATGCTAAAAAGTCTGCCTCCTTCTACCAAGCGCCCATAGCTCAGAGGTAGAATTGCCGACTGACACCAATTCGATCAGTGTTCAATCCTGGGTAAAAAGCAATCGGCTGTCTAACCGTACTGATGAGATGTGATACAGCAAAAAAGATCTGTCTGCAGATGACATGCGCACATACATATATATATATATATATATATATATATATATAAAACGGTAAATAATCCCTGGTAAGAAAAATTTCCTTGGTAAATAATCCAAGTGGATCCTAGGAATATAATATTAAAGATTATAAAATATTTAAAATGATCCTCAAAAAAAGCTTAATGTATTAAACTACTGAGTAAATATTTATTAACTAATAATTTTTGAATCACCTCATCTGAGGAATAGTATATTTTGACAGAAAAAAATGTCAGTCATTTGTCTTGTCAACCCCAGCTTGGACTGAGATAGTGTCAAAAAATTTCATCAGACAAAAGATATTAGGCAGGAAGACAGGGAATGGTGGAAGTGTTTTGTCTTAAGGGAAAGAAGCTATATAAAAATAAAACCTTATATTAATTTGGGATTATATGAAGAATTAAAAATTAATATAAATTAAAGAGGAAAAAAGTTGGGGGTTAAGAATAACATTAAAACATAAATAAAAAGTAGGTAATGGATAAATAGAAAGAGAGGGAAATCATAAAGAGAGGAAAGTTTATAAATGTTAAGTGACACTTAGAAATTGTTCTAGTAAAACCAAAGATGCTAGGTCTAAGTAGTGTAAAGAATGATGTTGCCAGTTTTGGTTTTGTTGTTTATATATAACTAGCAGTATAGCTCGGCGTTGCTCGGGTATAATGAAAGCTTTAAAATTAATCCATGGTCCTGGAGCTCAGACTTTTTGGACTTTGGTGCGAAAGACTAAAAAGCAATAGTTGTTTCCAATTAAAGGGAAACTGTAGACTGAAAGAAAAATGAATGGATGTAAGTCAAATTTTGATTTCCTGGTATCGATATCAAATAAGTTTTTTCGTCGTAAACTGAATTTTGAAGGCTAAATAAGTCCTCTGAGTAAATGGTATCATGGCTGAGACTAAGAAATACAATTATACTTATTTAGAGTCGAACCTGAAGCAAAAACTAAAATAAAAGGGCTGAAAAAAATACAGACATACAGGCAGATAAACAGACACATGCACAAACATCTGATTGTAAGAACTGCAACCTTGAAACTTCTGAATATTGTTTCTTATGTCTTTGTCTATGAGTCTATCAAATTTGATTAAAATCGGACCACTCCTTCTATAACCCGATTTTTTCAATTTTCAATATTTATCAGGGGTACCTCGACACAAAACCTAGCTAAAAACACTTGCAGATGCTTATAGTACAACTGTGTAAATTTTCAAGAAAATCGATTCAGCCATTTTGGAGTCTATAGGTAACGGACACACACAGACAAAGTTTCATTTATAAATAAGTTTAAATTTTTATAGGGTTTTTTTGGGGGGGTGGAGTTAAAATTTAATGAAATTATATACATTATTGTTGTAATGTTCTCTTGTTCAAAATAACTGAGAATAAGGAAGGCTGTAGTTAGAGTATTGAAGGATCAGAAGACAAGTTAGGGAAAACAAAGGAGAGGTTTATTAAATACTCATATGGAACAAGAAAACTTGAGTAAATCAACTACTCCTCAAATTCTACACTAATGTGGCTACCTTCCATATTTATAAGTAGAAGTCCATTGTCGTAGTAGTAGGGAAGAGCAGGAAATATGTGGAGTTCTACTCTACAACAACATCTTTATTCTTATTATCAGATTATAATTTTGCTTGTTCCTTCATTCTTACATGTGTTACACTCTGCCAATACCTCATAGATAATAGACCATTCTGTTACGATTACCAGGAAAGAGGCATTGTTTGATCTCTAAGAAAGATAGACGAAGTGATAATGCTCTTTTTTTACATTTGTACTCTCTTGACAAACATTCATACTTATGATTGTTATTTTCATGTTTGGTTAAAGTTAAGCTCAAATATTTAATGATGCAATGTGGAATTTCAATGGGTATTTTCAGTTGTAAAACTTATTCAATCATTAATTTAAGAATTAAGTTTCATCAGAAAATTCAAATAGGAAAACCCTTAATTTTTCATGGGTACTACTCATTATTATTACTATTATTGTTACTTTATACCTCATTAAACATAAAAAAAAAATAATGAAGGCTTTCAAAGACCTGTGAAATACTGTAATCTCTATAGTTAGGAATTAAATTGTCATTCTTGCCTACTTAGTTGGCACACCAATAATGATATCAAAAGGGGAAAGTAATAGAACTCAAAAATATGTTAAAAAGCAAATTGAGAGGTTTTATCGTCATGAAAAGAGACTAGATGCAAAATATAGAGATGTCGTGGCATACCAGAGCTTTGGCCTGTTGTCCCTTTTGCCAGAATCGATCCTGGTCTGAAAAACAAGCTATCAGCACACACTCATTGGTCATTGATGGCATTGACACAGTAGCTGGTCTTTGGGTTGACCTCTTCAACTGTAATCTCTCTTACCCACGTTGTCATTTTGATCTTAATAGAGTTAAGCTGATTTATTACTGGGGTATCTCAGCCAAGCTAAACTAAGTTTTAATACATGCACACAATTGTGGAAATAAAACAGCA
Organism: Ascarosepion bandense; assembly: GCA_037127315.1. NCBI lineage: Eukaryota > Metazoa > Mollusca > Cephalopoda > Sepiida > Sepiidae > Ascarosepion > Ascarosepion bandense. The sequence continues at coordinate 2,162,544 of JBBBDQ010000322.1, read as the reverse complement.
ATTTTAGAAATAAAATGGACGATACCTGAATAAATTATTAGATGGTATTTATATACAAAAAATAAAAAATGACAGTTCTTCTTTCTCCCAAACCGTTTCTAATAATTGGTGATGAAACAAAACTTTCAGCTAGTTTCTGTAAGAGTGGCCAGACTTGGTAATTAGGTAACTAGTAAATTCAAACACCATTGTCTGTACTTTTCGAAATTGATTCATTGGAGTTTTCTCTTCAGCAGATAACTTTAGTTATTATGATTTCAAACTTTGGGTAGCAACTTGAACTCAGGCGGCATCGACTGTGGTGGCAACTAACTGGGAAATGCTTCTCACTTCATCTCTGGGCGACGCGGGAACAGGAACTGACTTCTTTCAATAAGGTCGCTTTGATATTTGACCTCCAATAGTCCAGAAATGTTTCACTGGATAATAACAATCATATTGTATGATTCTATTTGATTTCTATTTTTAACCAGTTTGCAATCTTGGGAAAACAAATCTCTTTCCAACAAAAAAAATAACATCGTGTTCTTTAACCCTTTTTCGTCCAAATAGAATAAAATTGCTTTCTCTAACCCTTTTTCGTCCGTAAAAATTAAAATGTTTAGTTAACCCTCTTCTGTCCATACGCCATGTTAAATATTGTCATAGAGATGTTTTCTGAAATATAAATATCCATTCACAGTATTTCATAAAATATAAAAAGATTTTCAATAGGATTTTGTTTACAATAGTAACTGAAAAAGTTCTTACAAATTTGTGTGTGCAAATAAAATTTATAACTTGAATCTCTTGGCGAAAGATTTTATATCAATGTGATTTGGGTCATTGAACTGATAACTTTGTTTTCTCTGTGAAAAGATAATGTATATGTAATTTTGACAGTAGTTGAAGGGGGGTTCTCTCTTTTCTTCCCTATCTCTCCTCCCCCTTATCTATTCCCCCTTATATCTCCTCTCCCTCTTCTCTCCCTTATATTTCCTAATATTGTACACACTTCATATTCATTTTACATTATTTTAATCTAGGCATAAATTTTCAAAAATAGTTTTATACAGAATGGAAATTCAAACAGTATATCCACATTTAATTATGGAAAAATCCACAACATAAATATTGTTCATTTACTTGACATGGATGTGCTCTTTTAATAGCATTTAATTAACTCTAGCTGCAGCCTTCAAACTTCTGCACAAATGTTATCCTTGAGTTGCTAAGCTGTCTGCAGTTCATTGATGCACATGTGCTCCTTAAGTTATTTTTAAAGAGAATGTAGTAGCTTTAAAATTTTGAAATTTCATAAAATTATTCTGTGACCAGAAGTTTGGTTGAATTCAAATTAGAATTCTTTGATTTTGTTTTTTAATTCACTTATGAATTTTTCCATTGGTAATTTTCATGTTAATCCAAGTTTTGTGGGAAATGAAAAATCTGACCTGTTATGGCATTTTTAAATACCTATTTGACTTTTGGAACAGTATAACATTGTGTTTTGTTTGTTTCTTTTTTTTTTTAATTGTCTTTATATTTTTCCTTTTCTAGCAACCATTTGGTTCCAGTTGTCCTCATGTCAGCTGTATATCCCCAACAATATTCTTTATAGGACTCTCTGTGCAAATAATGGCACTCTTTGTATATGCCTTATACAAGTAAGTATATACGTTCTGCATAATGTAAAAAGTTCCACTAAAAATAGTGTCCTAAAATATCTTCTGCAATTTAGCATGTGGTTTGATTAACCTTACCCTCAAATGTAGCTTATTGGAAATTGTTTTTAGAAAATTAAACTGGTTGCAGCATGTACATGGAGGTGGGTAGTGGGTGAAAAACAAACAGATATAAAGCAAGTATGTTGCCAGTTTAAAGATACACTAACATGTGAATGTTCGAGATGAAGTTATTTAGTTACTATGTAATAAAGCCTCTTGATAAGCAAAATAAATTTTAAAATTCTACTAGTTATTTAGTGGAGGAGTAGTGTTCTTTTTTTTTTAGTTTTTTGTGCTTGTTTTTTATTTTTGTGTTACTTTTTTTTTGTTATGTGTTTGTGTTTTCTGTTTTTTATCTCATAATCCAATAATATAACTGAACAACTGAAGCTGAAAAAAATTGCCAAAGAAACAATATATTACACAAACAATTTAAGAATTATATTCAATCATCAATGCAATGAAGACGAGAAGTTTTATGAAATTCTATTTTCTGTGCCAATAACTGTTGCACAAAAAATTCTCTCCCTACACACAATAACTTCATAGTTCTTTAACATGTTGGTTTCTTTAATTGAAGTCAAGATTTAACCCTGCCTTAGGACCACAGGGTTTTCAAACACCCCATTTAAAATATAGATATATTATTTAGTTCCATATATTAAGACTCGTTCCATTCATATTCCATTAATAAAAAGAGAATTTATTCAGGCATATTTTTCTTCTTCCTAAGAACCACAACTTTTCACTTGATAAATTGTGAAATTTTAACTTGCCCTTTGTGAAATATTAAAGAAAATATTTTGTTGGTTGTTCAAACATTTCACAGTGCTAACAGAGGGTTAAATATTCTGTCACATTTCGTATACAATCTGTTAATATATATGACAATGCTGTTATTTAAACTTACTCCTCTTTAATTTCTTTTTCAGGCAAAACAAGGAAGCACAAGCCAAGAAATTTTATTAATGTCAAAATGCTGGAGCTTTAAGGAAAAAAAGTATAAAAGTTGTGATGTCTTCATTGTGTGCATCTGAGACCATTAATTTGTATATGTGACCACTTGACTGACTGGTTGACTACTGACTGATGTGGGAGACAGATTCATTACGAAACTGCTGAACTTATAACAAATTTCAATTGACCACTGGTCAAAGAGAGACTCGGGACAAGAGCAAGTGATGGTAATGAAAACTGTAGGTGGAAATCTTCCTTTGCTAAAATCATTTCATTCTCGACAATCTTGTCAATCATTGCTGGAAATCTTGTCGCAGCTTTCTACTGTATTGTTATTTATTACTCTCTCTCTGTCCCATAATACTAGTTATATTTTGTGTATGAAATGTGTATGCAAATGTCACAAGTAGTAGGACAGAGATAGTAGAAAAAGATAACAAGCAAAATAGGTTACAAAATTTCATTGGTTTTGGAAATTAGGATCATCATATATTCCCTTATTTGCTCCTAAATATGGGTACGGGTTGCTTTTGTGGACATGGTTCTATTGGGATTTAGACATTCATCTGATGAAGTTTGATTAAAAGAAAAAAATATAATTGTGTACTGAATACATATTTTCTCTAATGTCTGATTATGTTACAAACCTGCAAATTTTGACTATCATCAATAGTGATGTCACTATCTGCATCTATGGCTTAATTTGCAAAGATCAAATCCCAGCATGGGCCATTTTGTTACATGTTACAATGGAAGAGATTTTAATGAAAATTTTATTTTCTGGAGTTGACATAAAATTCAGTGCTAATTTTGAATTTATTTAACTGCTTTTTTTTTTTTTTTTTTTTTTTACAGTTATTCATAAGAAAGTTAATTTGACATTTAAAAACCTTAAGATTTCAAATTGAGCCCACTTTGCTATTTTTGACCCAATCTGGCAACACTTGTTCTTTTTCCTTCAATATATAAGCGTAGACTTACTCTTGTCACTAGGAATTAATATTGTTCAACTAAGGGAGAAAACAGCTCTCTGTTTTTTAATTAAAATTTTTTTTTTTTTTAAGTTTGATTAACATGACCTAGTTGGTTGTCTCTTGTTGAGTATTAGACAAATAATATAAATTCAATGCAAATAAGCACCTTTTCATAATTACAAATGTCTTCATTCAGGAGCAAAAAATTAAAGCATACATATGAGTTGGGATGAAATATAGATTGGAATCTGACAGAATAAGATAAGGATTTTCTTAAACATTTCCTATCTGTTCTCTCTCATATATATATATATATATATATGTGTTATAGTATCATTACAAAAGTAAACATTTTGTTTCAACACTGTCAAGTGATAAGACACTGTGTTGAAACAAAATGACTACTTTTGTAGTGATATAATAACATTTATGTCATAAATTCTAATAATAAATATTATTTGCTCTACTTTGTATTGAGCACTTTTTAAGAATATTTTTTTGGGGAGGTGGGGATACAGAATTTTATTCCATCCATACCTACCCTATGCTTGTGTGTGTAAACTAAAAATATTTGTGAAGGACCATATAAATAAATACAAAAGGAAAAGTTCATCTTAGTGGGCATAAAGTCCACCAGAAGAAGGCTTATGGCCATATCATGTTGAAACACCAGTTCCCATATGATCACTGAAGTTAAGCAACAATGAGTCTAGTCAGTACCTAGATGGTACTTAGGAATACCAGGTGATGTAAGCTTGGATGTGTGGTTGGTGTAATAGATAATGGCTCTGAATTTTAAATCGGAGAGCTGAGTTCTAATTCCAGTTGGGTTTGTTATATTCACTTAAATATGCTTGGGAAAGGTATGATTCCATCTCACCCTACCCACCCAGTTATTGGTTAATTAGTAAGACTTATTACTAAATTCCAATTTAAAAAAAAAACAAAAAACAGAACAAAATGTGTTGGCTAAGATGATTTCCTTTTATCTTTATTCACACAACACTCACACACACAATTTCTTATGACTAAACATTTTAGTGGGTACACTTGTTTGAGTTGACTTAAATATGGAAATTAAACTCAACTGGCCTTAATTCCACTATTTAAGAAAACAAGCACTGATGTCAGCTGACATGTGCACACTAAAAGTAATGTTTATTTTATTGTAATAATAAAATAATACATTCAATAAAAGAAATTATCTATCTCTCTTATATATATATATATATATATATATATATATATATATAGGACAAATCACGTGTCAACACAGTAACAGTGACAACAATCTGTTTCATGTGGGAATATTGCAATCAAACATGAAATAGTCTGTTGATCTCAGTATCCACTTTTAAACATGCTCTATCCTGGGTGTATTGACCATTTTTACTCAAATATAGCATACTTTAAAACTATATTTTATCATAAATGTTCCCCTTGATCTTCAAATAGGTTATACAACAAAATATATATTCATTATAATTAGTATTTTCCACACAAATTCCAAAATCCTATGAAAAAGACATTTCCTTCCTTTCTGTATCTTATTTTTGATGGCTTCTGTATAAGGACTTACAAATTTGTATATGTGTATGCTTACAGATCTCCATATTATCTGATTTTTTGTATATTTCATAAATGTCTATGGCTGATTGCTCAGTTATTTGTTGTTGGAAGATCAAGACTAGTTGATTGATAAATTTTTAAAATTAACAAAGATAATCCAAAAGAAAATAATTGATAAATGCACACTCAATTTCCTTAATGTAACATTTGCTTGAAAACATTTGTAACATAGCTTATTCAGATAAACAATGAAAATTTATCTTTCCCACCCCCGCTTTTTTTCTCTCTCTCTCTCTCCACTAGTTTCATAATTGCTTATTTTATAATAATATTGATATATTTGGTGATCTATATGTGACACACTGGTATATAGGTTGCTTGAGATATGTTAGAAAGAATAAAATTGAGAAGTTTTCTCAAGACTTACTTGGACATACATGTAGGTGGGTGGGGGGGATTTGCTGATCAATGACCTGATCTTCATTATGACCTATAGGGTGATTTTTTTTTTTTTTTTTTAATGGTCAGATCATTTAGAATGAGGAGAGTTCCATTTGATATGCTATGAAAGATGGTATTTAGCACATAACCTGCATAATTAAGCTACATTCAAAAACATTGTTTGCTTGAGAAATAAAAGAACTTTTTCTAAATAAATCCTGTTACAGTTTAACGTACTTTGTCATTTCTCCTACCCATCATCTCCATCTTTGAATTACAATTGAGAAAATATAAATGGTGTTAATTTGATAAATTTTGCTATTAAATCCTTTCTCTCCACTGAGTAATATTTGTGCATCGATAACCATTTGGTGTCAAACTAAATTCTATTCAAGCTTTTAAAGTTCTAACTTCAATTCATTTTCTCAAGGCTAGACTTTGTTCTTGTGTAAGATCTTATTCAGTTGTTACTCAAGGCTTTTGGATGCATTTAGTGTTTAAAATCATTAAATATCCATGTACGAGAACTAAAGGTTAGCTTTATCTAGCACAAGGTCACAATAGTAAAATTCCCATGAAGATCAAACTTACTTCATTTAGCAATGATTTGCTAGATTTACTTTCTAATTAACGCTCTATGTTGAATACCCAAGTTTTAGTTTAACCCTCTAGGGCCATTCGTATCATATTTGATACAGTATGAAAACAAGCCTTGAAAGAAATATTTTCCTGAAAAATTTTTTAAGAGAAATATTTTATAAATTTCAAATGAAAGCAGTACTGACTGCTCAGTCAATGAATACCAAATGTTTCCTTATAGGGAAATACTGTATCAAATATGATACGAATGGCCCTAGAGGGTTAACGTTATCATAATAACATCTATGAGGCCAATTCTTTCATGTGTAGAATTATTGTTTATTCAGTTCTGGTCTCCATCAAATGAATGTTAAGGTGTGATTTTTGAGGACTGTTTTTGAACACTGATCATCTTCTGATGATGATTATAATTTTTTTTCCTCTCGGATGGGTCATTTATATAACTTGAGTGTGTGTCTCCTAAGTTCAGCAGTGTTAACTCCTGGTTTTTATGTTGGGACAGCCACTGACATCCTTTGAGGTCTGATTCTGCACTTGCTGGCTCCATAAGGTTACCTTCAAGGTCAGCACTCTGATGCAACTGGCTCTCATGATGATCTGGTGTGGTATTGAGTGCAAAGCTTACTTTGGTATCTTTAAGAGTAAGCCCAGTACACACTAGGGTCACCACAGATTAACTCCTTAAAGCAGAAGTTTCAGATTAATGTTAAATTAAACTCAACGCTGTGTTGTTTTTTTTTTTCTATGGGAATCCCCCTCCTGTATCAATACTTATAAAACACCATTATAACAGCGTAATATGAAATTAAACCATCAAGATTCCTTTTAATAAAAATTTTGTTTATACTTCATCTATTGAAATGTTACCAACTTTGTATTTAAAGCAGGTAAAAAAAAATGCTTATTATTTTAGAAAATATTTCTAAAAACTTTAAATTTCTTATCTGGGGGGGTCTAAATTTTATATTCTTTTAAAAAAATATTTCACATAGCATGTTCACTGCTAACCATGAGATAACTTGTAGTTGGCATCATAATAAAAACTGCCAATCATGAGTTAACATGTGCTTGACATTTTTGGGGATACATTTTCACCTGGAGGTGTCAACAATAACTTTGTTTGCAGTGATACTTTTAGTGTGAAAATGTTAAGAATTCAGTTGAAGCTATGAATTGACTCATATAATTTTTTTTTTTTTTTTTATTGCCCAAGTTAGCATTTGAAGAAAGATTTTGGAACTGGCCTCTAGTCAACATGTTAAAGACACTGATATTTTATAAAACTAAGGGCTTTGATAGTTTTATCAAGCATTTGCATCCTTGACAAACACTTTTTTCTGTGAAGATCTGAAGTGCTTGTGGCATTCTAGAATTTGTTCCACTGCTCACATTCTCTTTCTCTTTTTCTCTTTCTCTCTCTTTTTTTCTCACATTCATTCATACACACTAGTCATATTGATTTGATATTACCTACTGCCATATATTCCCCAAATAAATATCAAAGTTGTTAGATGTATTGGTAGGAATTAATCCTATCTTGTCTGAAAATTCATTAGAACCAGCAAATAATGGAATAATATATGGTGCTATATAACCCACAGAGGTGTTAATGTGCCAGAAAATCAGTTATACTCATATTATCTTCCAGAACTATAAACTTCTCTATCAAGCTGTTTGAGACAATTTTCTCTCATATTTCTGAAGACTCTTTTTTTTTTTCTTTTTTAATTGAAACCCTCAACTCTTCTGTCATTATCTCTGCTAATGTGTTGAATAACACTGACCTTACAGATCATTCGGCTTTCTTTTCCTACCTTCCTTGGGGGGCGGGGATAGTGTGTCATCTTGCTAGGGTTGATTAGTGTTTCCCAAAATCTTACAATATTGGGGTTTCCTAAAATATGTTTACTGCAGATAAAACAAAAAAAAATTGGAACCATTCTCAACTGTGGCTTTGGTAAGTTGATTCTTTGCATCCAGGATCGTGTCAGGAATTAAGCCGGAATGAGAACTCCATCAATAAAAAGGACAACACTGTTGATAGCACTAACAAAAGGTTTATTAAATATTAAAACTGGCAAATACAATGTGTATTTACTTTTACTAAAGGACTATTTTGCTGGATGGTGCCCTGAGAAATTTAGCAATAATTGCTGAAGTAAGAGTAGCCTGTTGCCTCTCACTTAATTCTTCTGTCCTGCCAATGTCTGTGAGTTTGATTCAGCCACGGGAATGCAGGTGTGTTCTTGTGATGGCGACAAGCCAAGTCCAGTGCAAATCTGGGACGACTCTGTTTGGGCCCTGTGGGTCTTTGTTTATATAGCTACCCCTCCTTCTTCCTAAAATTGATGTATCTAATTTTTCTACTTACAATCACTCTATTTTAAAAATCTTTTCATAAACCTCATTGCTTTCTAGAATAAGGTTACTCTTTTTCTGTTATAATATAAGTATTTTGTGTAAATAGCATTAATGTAAACAAACCCCAAATCTCAGGACTAAGAAATTCTGACAACACATTAATCATGTCTTCTTATTGGTGGGAAGTTGGAAAGGGTGATTTAATTTTGTTCAGTCTTACTGAATCTTGACTGGCTATTTCCGAGTTTGATTCTCTTTAGAATTGTTAAATTCATTTTATTGTTTAAAACGGTTATTAACCCGTTTCTTCAGTCTTTCTCCCAACCATTCCATCTATTCTTCTGAGAATTTTAACAATTATTATTCAATTAGTCGTCCTTCCAAATTGCCATCCAGCATTTTCATGCAATTAAACGTTTGAACAGGGCCAGTGCCTTGAAACATAATTATTGGACAGTGTTACTAAAGCACCATAACTGACCACATGTTTGGACAAAATGCAAGAAGTGACGTTAGGGGAGGGTAAAGGGTATTAGCAGACTGACTGTGTGAATGCTTGACAATGACACTTCTCTTTCACATCTTATAAGAATGATTTTTTTTTTTTTTGTATGAATGAACTTTTTATTTTTTTTTTACTTGTAAGTTATCTTTTTATCAATAAAAGATAATTCTAAAAAGAACTTTTTTAAAATTATATATATATTAAAAAAAAAGTTATTTTTAATTTGATTTATTTTTCTGCTGTTATCATTTGAAATGAGTTGTTTGAAGCATTGAACTTATTCTTGGTTTTTGCTTTTATCACAATTTTTCATCCAATCCATTCTACAGCCTTTATTATTGTGGCCAAGTTTTCATTGACTTTTGTATTTTATCAGATGCTTACCCTGCAATTACGAGCGACCACGATGAAACTTGAACTCATAATCTTCTGATTCGAAGTTAGACACCTTATCCATTAGTTACGCGGTTGGCATAGTATTATGGTTAGCAAGCTTGTCTCGCTAGAATCTTTACAAGTGAGTTCGATCCTCACTGAGTACCCCATGCTTTTGGCCTTGTACCACATCTAAGCCACGTTTAGGAAATCAACTAAAAACATCCTGTTTTTGGATGTGCGTTGTGGTGCAGTGGCTATTGACTTGGAATGACAAATTGGGGATCTGAGTTCAAATTTCAGTTGAATTCCTTGCATTCACTTATGCTCAAATACCTTTAGGAAAGGTATTAATCCGTCTCTTTCTTCCAGTTATGGGTTAAATAACAGGACAGATTGGGTTCTATAGCCTTGGCTGGCAACCAGTCTACCACAGAAAGCAATGGCAACCTCCTGCAGGATAATCTTCTGCCCAGTCAGTCATGTCTCAAAAGAGACATGATCGCCCAAGCATGTTTCACGTATGGCACTTAACTGACTGACATATGCTCAACATCCTGTCATTCAAATGGCTTCTTAATCCATATTCTCCTGATTTCAGTTTAAAGTGACACCATTTTCACCCCTAATCACATATCTAAGCTATAATTATAAACTATTATTTTTAAAGCAAAAATGCAATGGACAAACTCAAAAATTTTCATCTGAAATAAAGAAAATGTTAACTTTAAGCCAAATTCCCAAGATATAAAAAAAAAAAAATAGTGTCAGTTTAAACTGATGCTGCATCATTTTTATCTAATTTAAACTACAATATTAAACTATGATTTTGGAAAGCAAATATTTCAGTGAAATATATTGAAAAATTCAAAATTTTCACCTGAAACAAGAAAATATGAACTGTAGACAAAATTGCCATAATATATAGAAAAGAAAAGCTGTCAGTTTAAATTGATATGATAGGTTAAAACAGAAACTACTAGAAATGGCTTACAAGTCTTTATTCATATAAACTAGTATCAAATGTAATAGTTAATAAATTCCTTAGATTCGGTTTTCTATTTTTTTTTTTTTTTTTTTTTTTTTTTTTTAACTAGTCTTCCATTTTTGTGAAACAGGAAGAATTGTTTTAGGACTCCTGGTATTTGGCAAACAAACAATATTTTGCAGACTTGTGTGAGTCCGGGTAAAAAAAAAAAAAAAAGATAAGACATGGGATTTAAACAAAGAGCAATAAATTAATAAACCAGACATGTTTACAGAAAAGTAAATAAAGAATTTCAACTTTAATGATGGTTCTACACTGTGACGAACAACAATGGGTTGATGGTTATGAAATGTAAATTAAGTTTCCTTTCTTTCTTCCCTTCGACTCTCAATTGAACAACCAATAAAAATCTTGGTGTTAATTCTGAGTTACAAAGGTTATCCAGGCAGCAAGCCAAAAACCCTCTAGAGAGAGAGAAAAAAAGGTTTGGCTTTTATAGAGATCCACTGGGTAATCTTATTCCAGTCAATAGGGGTGGCGTCTCTATTAAAAGCTGAAGTTTCCAGCTGGTTTACTGAAGGTTATGAGCTCACTATCTGCACTGGATGGTAAGTTTTATTTTTTTCTCTCCAACCAGATGGATGCCTCTTTTTTTTTCTTTTTTTTTCTTTTTGCTGGGATTTATACAGGGTCACTGTTTGGTGTTTATTTTTATCTTCATTGGATTCACCACTTACTTGATGATTTGAACACCTGCTGCACATCCGAGGTATATTAGGAAGCACCATCAACATCCAAGTTATTTGCTGACTGTATAGCAAGCTAGATCATGTTTATTAAATTGGCCTTGTCCCAAACACATTCCCCACAATTTACTCCAGGTCAGAAGATTGGAAATAAGTGTTTTGTTTGTATAAATAAATTTTCATTTATTTATAGAACAGAATAATATAAATTTGTAGGAAGTGAAATTAGTATCTGTGGAAATGTTCTAAAAGAAATAGTAGTAAAGAGTTTAAAGAATTAAAAGTTCATGTGTTTTAGTGAAATTTGATTTGTACAGAAAAGGCAGGTTTTCAATGTGATGTATCAACAGGGTAGTAGTAATGTCTTGTTCCTCTTTTTCTTTTTGTGTATAGCGAGTAGGTGAAGATGAAGGAGGAGTGGGAGAGAAAGTGAGAGGGTGCAAATATAGGTTACCAGGACAGTTGTGCCCGATCAACGGTCAACAATTTCTGTTACATTATGCTGGGTTGATTGTTTTCTGTTCCCGCCATCTGATTGATTGACCGAAAAATGTGAAACATGTAGCCAAGTGAGTGGGAAGGCATATAACATGGGTCATTGAAAAGTTCAATTTGCTATTTTCTGTAAATCTCTCTCTTTTCATTGGTTAATTAATATTTTCACACTGGCTCAAAAATTTGCAGACAGTGAAGAAAAGTTATTTTTATTTCGTACTCACCACAACTCTTTTGGTTATGGTGCTCCTCACCCTTGAGTAGTACATCATGAATCACAGTTTTACCCACCATTGTTTGCCTATTTGCACAGATGCTTTTTCTTCGTTTGCAGTGGTCATAGGTTCATATTTAAACTCTACTCTTTGTATCACTGATTCTTTTTGTCCTGTATAGGATACAAACCCTATATCATCCAACAATTAACCGAAATGCAAAAAGTAAAATTGCACACCCACAAAAATGAATCAGAATGATTGAAAACATTTTTGGAAAAATCCAGACCAAGGCAAATTTCACAAGTCAGTGTGGAAATTAAAATTCTGGATTCTGATTGGCTAGGAAATAGGTCAATTTTTCCTAACAAAAAAAAAAAAAATGGGTATGCTGTTGGATCCAGTCACATGACTAGATTCCACTACTTAACTACATCTCTTGACTGGCAAAAGCCAGTCAAATGGGAGCAGCACACAGACGACATGCTAAAATGTAACAAAAGAAACTTCATACAAGACCCAGACATGCAAAGGTCGCATCACACATTCATTCACCTTCCTCTTCCCTCACTCACCATCAAAGAAACAAGACATCATCAACTGACTCCTAAAAACTAAAGTCAGCTAAGTATAATTTCCTTTATTGCTTTACCTTCCTTTTCACTCTTTAGCCGGCCATAAAAAGGAACAGAAAACAGACTTTATTAGTAACCTGTTAATCTTTCTACATTCACAAATTTAACTCCTTACTACTATTTCTCTGGAACATTTAACTGCATACTTTTTTGTTTTAGAACATTTTTTTTTTATTCTGTTTAGTTAATAAAATTTTACTTTAACATACAAAATGAAATATTTTATTCTCCCACATTCCAGCATCTGACCTTCAACCTTCTGATATTTTAAGTTGTGGGGACTTCAGTTGTGTTTGGCACAAGGCTAATTTAACAAACATAGCTGAGGCCCCTACAACCATCTTTGGTGAAAATATTCTACCAAAAAACAGCTTCCATTGGTGAAATACAGCTCCTTTCTGCCATGACCTTAATTGTTCAATGATACCTTTCAGTAATTCCTTTGTCACTGGGCCAACATGCTGCTTTGAAAAAAAAAAACTGGAATCTATGCTTATCTATCATCTCTTTCAGGATTGCTTAACAAAATTGGTTACTGTTGTCCTTTAACACATCATTGAGTGGATCTCTTTCCAAAAATACTTCTTCCAGTGCCTTTGAAATTTCAGCTGCATTTTCTGAAGAAATTTTCAACCCTAGTACACGGTCAACCATAGTCAAGCACAATTTCTGTCGATAATGGATTACATCAGCTGTCAAGTAGCATAAGTTTTCTTCCACATGAATATTACCATGTTCGTGCCAATCTGGGCTTCTGATTGATATTTTTCACATCTTTCTAATGTATACTTGACAGCATCTCTAGTAACATGCAGATCAACATTCCTAGCCTATATCTCAATCCTTAACAGTAAAATATTTCACTGCATGATGAGGTACTAACAAGTAGTACCAAAATGCAACTGCACCTGTGTTGCAGTCAACTGTTTTTATTATAAACATTTATAAAAATATTTCTATAGATATTGTGCTACTACGTATAGAGCACTCTTCAAAAAAAATAAATACTACCAACTGAACTGTTGAACCCATTTGTTTGTACTACTAAGAGATATATATTTTTTCCCTCCTGTCATGCTCATAGAGACAGACAATAGTGAGGCAGCGTCTCTCTTTATTACCAGTTATGAAAGCTCTGGCCATGTGTTTGATATGTAACAGTGCCTTATATTATTTTTTGCAATAATTATGTCCTGTAGTGAAGAAATATTAAAAATATATATATATATATATATATATATATATTTCCCTCCATTTTTTTTTTCTTATGTCTTAACGTAAGATACTTTATAGTAGGTACATCAATATGTTGCCGTCATTTTAGAAGGTATATCAATATAAATATTTTTATGGCACAGGCTCACTCGTAATTAAGAAACTCTTAATATTCAGAACATGACATGCAGATTTTCCATTATAACAATTAGGAAGAGAAACAAAAAAATTCTCAAAATGCTTTGTCTTTTTAAAGCTTTAAGCTTCGAACGGTTTTCCTTTTAATCCTCATCATTACAAATATAAAAATATAATTTGCAAATACAGAAACACATAACAAATAAAATACAATATGATAAAGAATGATGCTATTTATGATGGTTATCCGTTAAATTATTTAATGGTTGCCGACGACAACATTTCTACACTGGAACCGGAAGTTAAATTTGTCAGATTTACTTCCCTTGGATTTATTTCTTTTTTACTGGAATAAACTTGTAACAAAAGATTTTGACATGTTATATTCATTCATTATTATAGCCTTGAAAAATAATCAGCGTGATAAAACCGCCACTTTTAAATGATTAAGGCAAATAGTACTTTTCGCTTTGTATATATATTTTTTCTTTCATCAAAATGTTCATTTCTTCTATTAAAAATCTAAGTTACAAATTAGTTTTGTTTAGTTATTTCCCTTGGATCATTAAGGCTTTGGGAAATATTTCTTCTTTCGAATGGTGTTTTTGTTTTTTTTGTTTTTTTTTATTACTCATAAACACTTTATTAAAGGTACTGCCACTGACTAAGTTTAAAAAATGCATTTTAAATGATTTAAATGTCTTTTAACTTAAATTTTAGTTTTCTTTGAAAGATAGAAACCAAAAATCTAATTTGTATGGGAAAAATCCATGTGTCAACGGTTTTTTTTTTTTTTTTTTTTTTTGTTGTTGTTGTTTTTTGGTTGTTGTTGTTGTTGTTGTGGCATTTTAAAAATATTTTTAACACGTTCACTACTCGAACCGTTATTATATCCGAAAATTGTAAAGTTAAAAAATATCACATAAAAGTTCAGTATTTATTCTAGAGATGTTTCAAGTAAATTAATAAATTTAATGATTAACTGAATTTTGTGGCGGGGAGAATAACTTAAAAGGAATGCTTGCTTTTTGCTTAAAATATAATGAAAATAGCGTTTCGGTTTATTTACGCCGGTAGCCTGTGACATCAAAGGTCAAAAATAGTAGTCTTCTATAATGAAAAAGGTTGAACTTATATTTAAAAATAAATTATTTTTTAACCAACAATTTAAGAATATAATTATGCATTCTTTTAGGAAACTTAGTAGAATTAATAATTTTATTTTTTTATAATACATTAGAAGTAAATAAAGTTTTTATAAAGAGAAGTTAATTAAAAACTAGTGAAATTATACTTTTAAGCTTAATTCATTATTCTGAAATTGTTTGATGCCATATGCTAAAAAATTTATTTGCACCAAATAAGTATTTGTTTTTAATTATTTTGAATTTCATAGTTACTGAATTATCATATATTCTACTTCCGATAGGGGATTGTAGTCAAAGAAGGTAATACATAATTATTTCCTTTTAAACTTCCTTACAAAAACGAAAGAAAACTTTTAATTGTTTTAAAAAAAAAAAAAAGGTTCACTCTCAAAAATGTAATTAAACTTTACATTTTTCTATTCTTCAGGCATATCTTTATTTAAAAATAACTACAAGAAAATAGCGTCGAAAAAAATTGCATGTATTAATTAATAATTATAATTTTGTTTTCTTGTTTGTTTTTGTTTTTTTTCTTGTTTAATCTGAAAGAAAACTTTAAATTACGCAAACACTAACTTTCAAAATACTATTTCATTTTTATCGAAAGGAGAGCGGTTTTTGTTTATATAACTGTAAATAACCTCTCTTAAAAATACACACGAGTTATTGAAAGGTGGGGGAGTTGAAAATGATCCAGGAAAATTTCCACAGTTTTCTAATAAAATGACCGACTTAATATATAACTTATTATAATATCCGATTTAAACGAATATCTCATATCCTGTAAACTGTGAAACAACAATGTGTAGAAATTTCTTGCTTTAATTTCAGGAAAAACGAATCCACTATAGAATTCGTTTCAATAAACCATTTTAAAAGCAAATATCTATAATCATAAGTTATTTCCCTTCGTCTATTTTTTAAGTTATATTTTTATGCGCTGTTTTTCTTCAGGACTTGGGCGATCATGGCTCTCCACAATTTCCCATCTTTCATAGCTCTATGCAACAGTCATACTTTTCCTCCTCCAAGTTGTATGTTCTGTTGTTAATTTGCACAAACTTGTTAGGCTACTCGAAGTTTACTTCTGCCCCTCTTCGGTATGTCTCGTGAGTGGCAAATTCTCCAAATTCTTTCTTCATTGTATGTCCTCGAAATTTTCCCTGTCTGATTCTAGTTCTAAGTTAGTCTCTTTTATGTTTCCATTTTTTTTAAAATTCCGTGTTGCTCACATGTTTCATACATGGTATTCTCAGCATTATGTAAACCCACTTCTCTTCTCTGCTTCATCTGTGAGGAAATTGTCCAGCATTCACTGACATACAGGTGGTATGATATTACATAAGTTAAGCATTCTTTTCTTATATTTTTAACAAAATTTTCTTCTTTCTTAATACTTTCGTTTAGCTTTTTAAAGGCATCTTTCGCTATTTCAAATCCCCCTTTAGATTTCTGTGTCATCTGTTATCAAAATATGCTTTTTCTCTGTACCAAAGTTATTTGCATTAATGATACAATAGTTAAAATCAGTGAATCAGAATAAAGTTTGAATTTCAGCTCAGAGTGCTTACGTTCTCTTCTTGCTAATGCATTAGGAAAGACATGAATCCATTTCTCCCTGCCTCATCGCCAGATAATTATGATAAAATGCTCTGCCACTTTCTTGTTTTCCACCAATTATATATATATATATATATATATAATAGGTGTCAGTCCATAAATGGTGAAGATAATCCAACAAGATTACCTTAATATAAAACATTAATTGATAAACCCATATAGAGAGCTCGATGGGCGATATGAAGTTTATAAAAGAAAACTCAACGCGTCATATTTGTTATAAACTATAATTCATTTCAATGAGTTTAATTAGCTCATATCATCAGACATTTTACAATATTTCCTCCATCTGGTACAAAATTTCTAATAATAATAAACATAAGATTACAAACAAATAAATAAATGTAAGGGGAAAGAGAAAAAGGAAAAAAAAGAAAGGGAGGGAATAGGGAAGAAAGAAAGAGTCCAGTTCCAAATATGGGTAGTATGCGTTTGAAGTTGTTCAGACTGTCTTGAGATAGTTTGACCTCTGAAAAAAAAATATATATGTAAGACAGTGATGAAAATATGAGCTGTCACTCTCTCATAACAACCTCACCTGCCCAGGCAGGCGCAGATCGTTTCCGATTGAGTCAACTTTTGCTAAGAACAGAAAAAAATAAGATTAAAACAATTGTTGTTAAATTAATTTTGGGAAGGAATGATGATTTATTTTTCATAATGTTCCTGGATGTAGACATGTTTATTTACTAACCCTAACTCAGTTTTGTCACAAGAATGGGACAAGCAGTAAGGATGTAAATTACTCTTCAGTAGTAAAAATATGCAAGACCAGCTCGCTATTAATTGCGTGATATATGTGTGTGTGTGTGTGTGTGTGTATTATCCGCAGACAGTTCTGTTTCACTGTATCACAGCTCATCAGTACGGTTTGACATCAGTCGGCGATTCTACCGTTAAGCTATGGGCGTTCGGTGGAGGAAGGCAGGCGTGTTATATACACAATGTAAACATACGTCAGTAGCCGAGAGTGTTCAAATTCATTACTGAACAAACGATCCGTAAATAGTTATATATGTGTGTGTGTGTGTGTGTGAGTGAGTGAGTGAGTGAATATGAAAGTGTTAATTCAATCAAAGAACCAAGGCCAGTTTGCTACTGCTGGTTATATTTTTCTTCTTGCTTTCCAGAGCGGCACAGGAAACTATGGGTAACATTACAAATGAACTGATTGCTTAGCCTTTCCAATTTCTTAGAACTTTCGGTTATCTCCTCGTTCATCTATAAGTGTTTTGATGCTATTGACAGTAATTTTCTAGGTATTGTAAAATTGCAAATGTACTAATCTTTCTCGTTCCCACTATACCTGTAAAATTACTTATACACACGTCACTCACTCACCAGTTTTATGAAATTCACCATTTATCTCTACCTACCCTGATGATGACTCAAGAAAATCAAAAGCTTACATCGTATTTATTACAAAATGAACTTTGGACAATTTCGAATGGAACTTCCTCCTTATCGGAGAAGTTTTATTCATAATTTGAAAAAGTCAATCAATAAAATTGACTCAAGGTATTTGTTTCTAATTGTCATATGCCCTCGTCGACAATCACTATTATGGTTATACGCCGATTTGGGATATTTACATTCCACACATAATTGGATGGATACGAGTTATCCCTCTTAGATCGTATGGAATGGACAATAAAAATAAATAGATTATTATTCGGTCGGTATGATCGAATATAATCTTTCCCAGGTCGCTTCTTAATGAATACATGAACTGATCAACAATCCAAGGGATGAACACAAGGAGAAATGGCTTTGGTATAAATTTTAATACATAAAAGAAACACTTCAATGATCGAGTATTAAAATAAAATCTTTTTTTTTTTTTTAAGTCTGAGAATATCCAATGCACAAACAACTGGGATTAAATCTAAAAACCCCTGTTGGGATACTAAAACTTGTCGAATTATAACAAATTAAGACGAATACAGGAAATCAGCACATAATACAAAAATGGAATAGGAAATAGACAATATTATTGAGGATGTAAGATATTTGCAATAACATTGTTGGTGGAAGTATGCATTTATAACACGGGGCCAAAAGCTCTCTCTCTCTCTCTAACTCACTCACTCACTCACGTTCGAATGCTGCCCAACCGTAACAAACTCCTTTGAAATTTTGCCACCTTCGTTCTTCAACTGAACGTTATCTTCTCTGCAAAACTGCGCCGATATCTTTATTATGTGATGATCGATTTGGTCTATTACAATTTCTTCCTTTCCCCAGGATGTAGCTAGATTTTATATTCTGCAATATCTCCTCTAAATCTCTTGTTAATTTAACGAATAAAAATATCTACTCTTATGATTTTTATCCGGTATTGCTACGACTGACTTAGTTGAGTTACATCATTATAAAAATGATCCTCCTCATGTCTAAGCTTCAGCGTAGAAATATCGTGACCCGATCAGTCGAAATCTAGCCCGCAACTGAATAGATTTCCGTTACCTCGTGATTCGCATTTTAGGCGCGAATTTTGGCTACTGCTGATTATTGACCTTTCATGTCTGGCTTCTGTCTAGACAGTTGTTACTAGGTGGATATTTGGGGCAGTTTAACCTCTGCCCTGCTACTCCCAAACTGATTATATGCTCACACGTGACTATTCTCTGTTTCCTAGCGGGATCTAAGCTTTGTGTTTGTGTGTGTGTTTTGATCTGCATTCGTAACACTAATAATATTTGCCTTATATGATAAGTAAATTATTTTCAGATAGTCTATCTGTAAAGGAACAAAATGAATAAAAACACAAGAAAAACTATTTTTAGCCAACTCGTTTCATCCCCTGAGGAACTTTATCAAGGCAATGTAGGATTTATTTTGTTGCACGTGTTCGTATACAAAAGCAAGGATCTCATTGGTTTATCAAAGCTTTTAAATTTGAGAACATTTACGAAGATTTATCAGGTAGCTGAAAGGTCAGTCAAAACGTGGAGGGCAAAAGTGTTATAATTCAAAATCTAGCAAAAAAAGTGAGTAATATTGAAGAAATATATAAGTGTACTCCTACCGTAAAAAATGACGGCAAAATATTTGAGGATTATTAGCTATTTCCTAACAGATTATCCCCCACCCCATGTGAGTGTGTATATATATAGATACACACACACACACACACACACACACACACACACACACACACACACACACACACACGTCATGTGTGTCAATGTCATAGTTTAGAGTAAAGTTATATAAAGCCAATGAACTGACAAGGCCGGGAGACTCCGCATATATATATATATATATATATATATATATATATGCGGAGTCTCCCGACCTTATCGGTTTATTGGCTTTATATAACTTCACTCTACACTGACATTGACACTCATGACATATAAAGATGGTTTTATGGTAGTAAAATATTACGCACATTTTAAAACTGATAAGATTAAAAAAAATTAATCCACAGAGAACTTTAAAGTATAAACCGAAAATTAACTATCAGCATTAATTAAAAAATAGTAAACTTCAAGGGGCGTAAGACAAGGATGTGTCTTTTCACCGGATCTATTCAACTTGTACAGCGAGAATATTTTGAGGACTCTAGAAGTTAGGCTAGGATTCGTCATAGGCAGTCACAATCTGATCAATAGATACGCAGATGATACAGTGCTGATAGCTGACACGGAAAGAAAACTACAAGACATCCTAAAAAAGATAGATGAAGAAAGGATTAGAAAGAGAAATCTAACACATATTAATTATATTTCCACCCTAAGTCTAATCATCCCTCAAATCTAATCAAACATTTACCGTCCTCTATAGAATTAGTAAAAACTCATCTGGTGAATAAGTATTTTATAAACATAGCGATTTTTTATAATAATGTCCTAAGGAATAGTGGCTATAAAAACTGTGACATCAAATACACAAAACAATATAACTATCACAGGAAAAAGAGAAAAATCATTTGTTATACACCCCCATTTAACCAAATGGTTAGCACTAAGTTATGGTAGAAATTCTTCAATTTAATTAAGAAATAATTCCCTAATAATAACACTAATTTTTTTTTTAAATAAAAATGCTCTTAAATTAGGTTATAGTTGTACAAATAGTCTTGAAAAAATTATTAAAAATCATAATAATAAAATCTTAGATCAGCGCGTAAATCAAAGTAACAATAATTTTTCAAATACTGAAAATAATAATAAATACAAATTTATGTAATTGTCGAAATCTTAATTTCCCACTGGAAAATAGATATCTAACAAATTCTATTGTTTACCAATGTACTACATCATCTAATGAAACCTAACTATTAAAAAGTTTACACTGATTCTACGAAGAACACTTTTAAACAGAGAAGGTATTTGCATTTAACTTCCTTCATGAATAACCCGTGCCGAAACCAAACATCCCTTTCCGCGTATTTCTGACAGTTAAAAGAAACAAATAAAACCCCCAAGGTAAAATGGAAAATTCTGGAAAAAAAAGTTGTAAATCATTCTTTGACATTTATTCTTAGTACCTGAATGAAAAGCTGCATATTATAAAGTTTCTTAAAAATAAAGTACTACTAAACCATATAAATGAATTGACAGTATTATGCAAACACAGTAAATATTTCACTTTAAAATTTAATTATAATGTTCATTTATAATTTATGCTCTGATATTGCATAAATACTATTTTGTTAAAATTAATGGCCCACATACTACTTATTTGTTTTACATAACTCCAATATACTTTAGTATACCATAATTACTTAATTTAAATTTTAACCTAAACAATTTAGCCCCTTTAACAAATACAATAGTATAAAAATTAAATATAAGTCTCCTCTTCACCTCAGCACTGTTATCCATAACCTGATTGTCAGGATGTTTTCAACTCTTTCCCTAATTTTCATTATTTCTTCCTTTTTTTTTTTTTTTTTTTTTTTCGAACTTGCATCTCTATTTTTGTCTTCAAAATTTAAAGTTAAAATGATTAAATCTAATGACCCCTGATCAAAGGTCATTTGAACAAATCTCATGATCCGATCCGGGTTTCTTGCACAATTCACCTGATCAAACCAAAGTCATTTGAACAAATCCTATGGTAACAAAAATGTGATTTTTAACAAATTTCCTTATTCTGAAGTCATTCGAACAAATCTTACTGATTGGAAAAGGTCATTTGGACAAATCTCAATCTAACCAAGGTCATTTGAACAAATCCCATGGTCAGCCCAAGGTCATCTGAACAAATATCATTATTTAATATGTATCCTTTGTGCAATTCTCTTGGTCAGACCAATGTCATTTAAACAAATCCATGACAGATCATTGGTACAATTCCCATGAACGGACACAGAATTTTACAATATCCCTAAGACCTAAACCTTAATATCTCCCAACTCTTTTCTTCTAGTCCAATTTATACATTTTAATTTTTATGCTCATTAATTGCATGTATAATCCCATATCCACTGGGCTCATTTTATCCGCATTTGGTCACTAATTGCAGAAAATAAGCAAGAGTAATGGGGATATCTTAGTTCTCAACACTTGTAGAATTTCCATGGCTCTCCTTAATTATTATAGATTAGATTTAATTTTTGTGAATAAGATTCTTTCTGAATTTCTCGGATGAGGAGTTATCATTATTTTCACTATTTAAATGCATACTATTGTCCCCGACGTTGTTGCTGTTATCACAATGTTTCGGCCATTGTGTCTGCCGGCCTTCATCAGGTATATATTGATCCAGATAGCCTACAAAGATTTCCAAACTGAATCTGTTATTTAGTCTACAGAGATAAATTGTTCTCGTTCCGCTACCCACGTCTAGGGTTATCTCGTCGAGTGATCATTTCTATTACTGCTCAGTTATTGCCCGCCCTATTTCCACTGAGTTCAAGTTTATATTGCCCGCCTCCTGGGATTGAACTCACGATTACTCCAAAGTCATGTGCGAAAACATTCTCTCGTAAATTTGGGGATATAGTAAATCGAGTTCAATTCAAATTATGGCTTTGTCGCTAGAGTGTCTTGAGACGGCCTTTCAGTTGGGGAGGAGATGAATAAAAAGTTACAAACAAAGATTAGCTCATATTTTAATGGGGAATCGTCTTTTATGTGCCTTGCCCTTTTAGGACGTGGGCAAACATGATTCCTTGAAATATTGTCCCTAGTAGTATTAAAAATACTTGATCCCCTTACTATTCCTTACTGTGTAACAGGACATTGATTCCAATTAAACGTTTAATTACATGAAATTAAAATTATGGTGATTTGGAGGGACTACTAATTGAATAAAAACATTATTCGCAGAGTCCGTTGAATAGTTAAGAAAAAAAAAAGAAACAGATTAAAAAATTGTTTTGAAATAATAAAATAAATTTAAGGACAGTTCCAGAGAGAATCGAACCCAGAATTAACTAATCAAGATTCAGTAAAAGTGAGTAAAACCAATGTTCTCCAGTTTGTTCACTTCCCGCTAATAAGAAGACATGATTAATGTGTTGTCCGAGTTTCTTTGGTCCTGAGAAAGTAAATTCGTAGATTTGTTTACATTACACTATGTGTCCAAAACGTATGTGACCTTACAGAAAATGTTCTAAATTCTTAAAAAAAAGATTTTAATTCCCAAGTTTGTGATTTGTTTGTGTTGATCCGTTCTGCTCTAAAACACAGAACGAAAGATATCTACAGAAAGATATTTACAAACATAAAGATATATAGGAAGATTCTAAATAGGGTACCATATGTTTTTTTTTTAAGAAAATCTAAGCTATTCTGGTGGAGAAATTAGATAGATCAATGTGATTTTTGTTTAATTTTAATTTTTGTGGTGGGGAGGCTTATATAAACGAGAACTCCCTGTCCCACACCAAAGACAGAGAGACTCAAAGAAAATCGACAAGATTCGCCCCGGTCACATTTCCCATAGCTGGAGCAAAAACTTAGACACACGCATGACAGAAGAATTTTGTGAGAGACGAATAGCTGCTCCCGGCTCACACTCCACCCACGTCTATTGAACGGGTGAAAAGGCTCATCCCTTGTTTCCTGTTTAAGATGTGGTTTCCGGCTTTCTCTTTTCCAATCTTTTCTCTCTTACGTAGCCCCCTGCACATCAGTGGCATTATCGCCTTGCTCGGGGTGATATGATTAAAAAAAAAATTACTTTAGCTTTTGCGCATCAGTCAGTTAAGTGCCATACGTGATATACGCTTGGGCGATCATGTCTCGAAAGAGATAGAACTGACTGGGCAGAAGATTATCCCGCAATAGGTTGCCATTGCTTTCTGCGGTAGACTGGTTGCCAACCAAGGCTATAGAACCCAATCTGTTCTGTAATTTAACTCATATCTGGAAGGAAGAGACGGATTCATACCTTTCCTAAGGGTATTTGTGCGTAAGTGAATGCAAGGAATTCAACTGGAATTCGAACTCACCTCCCCGATTTCTCGTTCCGATATCCACAGCACCACAACGCACACAACCTTTTGCGCGTAGATTTCTCAAATCCGACAGTACAGAACTTGATTTTGCGGTAGATAAGAAATTTTATTCAACCAATTTTTTTCTTCATACTCAATAAAACTTGTTATCAAGAGTGTTGTGCACTTTGTTCTTATTTCAGCTTTGATTCCCAAAACAGTCCTTGAGTGCAACAGTCAAATGTTACCACGGCCACAGACAGGAGTCACACAATCTTATCTGTGATACACAATGTATATTAGATGAATCCAAACTAGACTTCACCGTCAATCCCCAATATCCTAAGACGTTGGGAAACCCGAATCAACCCTATCCAGACGACACATCGGTCCCAACCGAGGAAGGAAAAGAAAGTCAGATGATCGGTAAGATCATTATTACTCAACAAAGCTACAGAGCTAGCGACTAAGAGGAGGAGACAGAGACAGAGACGGAAGAGTGGTATGTGCGTGTAGTGTAGGTAGGGGTTACACCTGTTCATATTCTGTCACCCATTTATACAGACTCATTAGGTAGGTTACTCGGTGTTTCTCTCTTGCCTTCAGTATATCCTGTGAGAGTCCGATTCTCCAAGCCCTCTTTCCTCATTATGAATCCTATAAATTTCTTCTATTTCATTCTGAACCTAAGCAAAAGTGGCCTTTTCATTCCCATTTTCTTTAAAGTTTCCTCATTTCTCGCATGTTCCACTCATGGAATTCTTAGCATTCGTCAATAGAACTGCATCTCTATTGGCACAAGTCTCCTCTTCATCTGTGAGGAAATTATTCAGCATTCACTGCCATATTTTCCAGGAGGGGCTGCTCTTCAGGCTCCTACCCATTTTGAAGGCGGACCCAATATCGAGTTTTATTATGATTTTCTACTACTACTACTATTACTAGTACTACTATTACTAGATC